>VWZS01003656.1:197755-249122 GCA_013397075.1 Rhabdornis inornatus
CCCCCACCACCGGCTCCGGCTCGGCATGGGCGGGGGGAGGAGGCGGGGCCTGGCCTGCCCACGTGATGCGGCCGCGGCAGCCCCAGCCAATAGGAGCGCGCGGAGGCTCCGGGCGGGTAAGTCGGTGTCCGGCTCAAGATGGAGGGGGGCGCTTCCCGCCCCCTGCCCTCCCCCCGCCTTACCCCAGAGTAGAGCGGCAGCACTGGCGTGAGGGTGCAGCGCTCGTGCCTCCTTATGTCCTGTTTCCCTGTAGTCCGCTGTGTGCTGTTATCGGAAGGGCGTGTGGCTGAGGGACCCCTTATCCTCTGGTCCTAAAGGACAGCTTGCCCCTGTCTCCCTGCCGTTCCGCTGTCCTGTGCAGGAGGGGTGTCCCCATCCCTGTGGCAGAGGGTGATGTTCCCTGGGCGGGGGACGGGACAGCTTCCCCTCCGTGCTGGCGGGGTGCCTTGAGTCTCCAGTGCTGACGCGGGAGCCGAAGGGCCATGAGGGGCTCCCGCTGTGCGTCAGGAGCGCTGTGTGGGCAGGTGAGGCTTGGGCTTGGACGTGGAGCTCTGAGGAGAGTGTTGATAGTAAAAGACGACGTTGGAAGACTTTTTCTTTTGTTTGTGGTCCAGTGCTGTCTCTAGACCTGCTACTGGTTTATCTTCTGTCAGCAGGGTGTGATGTTCTTGTGCAGCCCGTTTGGTATCCTACTTAATCACTGGGACAGGCCTGAATTTCCTTATCTCACAACTTCTCTTCCCACAAATGATTCCTTCCTCACCCTGAAGTATAATTGTATTTTAATAGTTGTGTTGTGTACAGGCCACCAAATGTGGGGCGTTTCCTCACTTGAAAGCAAGAGGCGTTTCCGTTGCCTGGATTAGGGGCAATTAGCAGGCATGGGGACAGAGTTCGGGCTGTGACAGGCAGGAGCTCGATCCAGCAGCGGCTGAGGCGATGCTGAGACCTCAGAGACATCTGACAGTGAGACAAACACCCGGGGAAAATCGTGTAATGCCGTATCCTCGTATGAACCGGAGTGCCTGCAACTGCCATTAATTTAAGCTGCATGATGAGCTTCTAAAGATCAAGCCTCTGGTGTGCATCATTCCCCAGACCGTTTTATTGGCGTGACGCTAGTTTGCTGTATAAGGAGGGTAGTTCGTGTGTAAATTCAGTAATAATAATGAGGCATTGAGATGCCCCTGACACAAAGCGTTTATGAATCGAACAACAGTGTTCTGTCATGAGTCAATTTCTTTAAACTGTATAAAATCAGTTTCACGGCTAGTCCCACCCTATGAATAGAGAGCCTTTCAAGTACTCTTGCTAAACTGATTTGTTGTAATAATCAGCGTTTGTTTTTCAAAAATTATATTGGGCTCTGTGGGTCCCTTGTACTGACAGCTTGGCCGAAAAAGGTAAAACTGTTAAGAAAGGTGTTAAAAGCAAGACTGTTTATGTGTGTGAGGGCAAAATCAAGAGACATCTGCAATCCAAAGGAACAGTTTCGTCTCCTGTGGTTTGGCTGGCTGGCTCCACCTATTAATTTCATATGCAAGTTTCATTCAGATAGTTCGAATTAAATGCAATAATAAAGAGAGTGTTACCAGCAGCAATTTAGCTTCTCATATCGTAATTTTTAAAGTTCAATATATTTTTCCTCTCTATAATTTTTCTTTTGCCCCTTCAGGTGGGATGATAGCGTTGATTTGGATATTAAAATACAATGATGGCTTAAATAATAATTTTCGTTAATATTTGTAGTTTAATATTTTGTTTTTAACTTGCTTTCTGTTGGATAAAAAGTGCTTTGGGACTAATTTCTGTAGGTTTGTTTAAACTCCCTGGTTGATAGAGGATGGGGGAAAAAAGGTAATCCAAAGCTATAGCATGAATTCCTTGTATTTAGGCAGGATTATCTTTTCTTTAGTCTCAGCGTTAATGGCAATGGAGTGGGGCCGGGGGGTGCTTATGTGTGAATGTTAAAGTTTGTAATAACTGGAAAGAAATGCAAAACTAAAAGAAAATTTTGTAAGTTGTATGTGAACGAGTGAAGTTGAGCTGGCAGTTCTGGGCTGGGATACCAGGGCCTGGTTGTACCTCAGCTCTGTTAATAAACATTGGGCTGTGCACAGTTCACACACAGCATCTCTGTCCTGTGTCAGTTTGTGTGTGACAAAAGAGGCTCCCCAGAGCAGAACCTTAGTGCTATCCTACTGACTGAATGTTAGCAGGTACTGCATGTGTGTTGCTTTAGACTTGTATAAACAATCTTCCTGTTCCAGGGAGCTTTTAATTCATATAAGATTGAAAATATAAGGTGAAAGTCTGGCACAAGAAAGAAGCACTTAATCTAGTGATAAGGCTTTGCTTTTAACTTTTTCTTTCTTACTCTTGAAAAAGTAATTCAAGATAAAACCAGGATATATGAAAAGGAAAACTGTGACTCCATCTCATTTTTTTCCTTGTTCTTTCACTCTGGAGTTACAGCTTGCCACTCAATTCTAAAAATAAACTCCATAAGGTGATGGTTAAGTGCTAGTCACAAATCCTTCCCAATTTGCTGTGACTTCCTGGTTTGGAAGAGGCTGTATGAAGCCTGGGTTTTGTGTGTGTGGTTCTTTTGTTCCTGATAGCGGGAGTTTTTAGCAACTGTAAATGTTTCCAGATGGTGAGGATAAAAAGCTGAAAGTGAATTTTATTAAAATTTCTCCTTTAGGAATTTAAAGCAATGATTTTTGAAAATTCATTGCTTCCTTTAGATGTTAGAGGAAGATGTTAAAGATGTTCAAGAACTATCTTGATTGTGCATCAAATATACTGGCTTAAAATAGCTGTAAACTCTCTACTATAATCTTTTTCATCTCTTTGTGAATTAGAAGTCTGCTTTATACTTTCTGCTGCTTAATATCACCGTCCTTTCTCATCGACTCAATCACTTACTTGCCACTGTTCCTAACTCCCTCTTTAAGTTCTGTTTCTTTTAAACTGCTCCAATTTTTCTTAATTGAAAATAAACATAAATTTAATTTGAAATGTGTTCTTCACAGCATATATTGCCCTTTGACTGAAGTCCTACATTCTGTCTCCAGTTCTTTCAAAATATTTAATGGTATATTTTTATATTGTCTTGACTTTCTGTCCACCCACGCTTTCACCGATCTCCAAAATTCTTCCTGGTGATTGAGCTCATTGAAGTGCTGTAAGGTCACAGGTGGCCTGTTTGTGGTTAAATCTGAAGTGTAATTCTTGTTTCATCCATCTTAATCTGTCTGTCACCTTTAGCACTCAGCACTGTCCTTTCTGTTTTCTTTAATTGATGTACTCTGTGTTTTTATTGATATTTTCCAGTTATGTGGTGGCATTTTTTCATAGGCTCTGCCATTTTTTCCTCTGATCTGTTCCCAAAGTTAACACTTCGTGCTGCATTGGGCTCATTTCAGTTCTAACCAATGTAGCTTCTAGATCACTCTAGTTAACCCAGTGCAGGGGAATGATCACAGTCCTGGTCCTGTGGCCACACTGTTTCTGATAAAGACCAGGATGCCACTGGCCTTCTTGGCCACCTGGGCAGCTCCTGGCTGAGGATCAGCTGCTGTTGACCAGTGCCCCTGGGTTCTTTTGCTCTGGGCCACTTTCCAGCCACTCTGTCCCAGCCTGCAGCCCTGCACGAGGCTATTGTGACCCAGGTGCAGGACCTGGCACTTCCCCTCATTGAGCCTCACACCACTGGCCTCAGCTCATTGATCCAACCTGCCCAGATCCCTCTGCAGAGCCTCCCCGGCCTCCAGCAGATCAACACTGCTGCCCAGCTGTGAACTTACTGAAGGTGCACTCAATCCCTCATCCAGATCATTGACACAGATACTAAACAGGACTGTTCCCAGCTCTGGTCCCTGGGGACAGCCCTTGTGGCCACCACTCACCACCACACTCTGGCCCAGCCATCCAGGCAGTTTTGTAGCCCGCGAAGAGAGCCCCTGTGCAGGCCATGGGCTGCCAGCCTTTCCGGGAGAATGCTGTGCGAGACAGTGTTGAAGACTTTTCTGAAGTCCAGGTGGACAACATCCACAGCTTTCCCCTCGTCCATTGGGTGGATCATCTGGTCATAGAAGGAAGTCAGGTTGGTCAGGCAGGACCTGCCTTCCCCCAAGCAGTGCTGGCTCAGCCTGATCCCTTGGTTGTCCTGTGCGTGCTACGTACCACATACACAGCACTCCTAAAGCCTTTCTAATAAATGTACCATTGATAGAGCTGTGTCTTAGAGACTTCTCTTTCTGTTATGCAGAACAGAAAAGAGATTTTTTTGCACTCGGTATTTTATGAGCCTTTATGATATGAGTAACAGGAATAGTCCAGTCATGTATAATATAAAGAGGAAGAAATTATAATACCAGAGGTTGGACACTCAAGAGCTTGTCCATATCTCATTAGCCAGAATCAATACTCAGGCTCCTATCAACAATCTGGGTATACTACTATTTATTACGTGGTTCGGGTTTTTTAATGCCTTACTGCAGGACTAGTTAGTCTAAGAATTGCCATAGAAACACGTGGCATTTCGAAGCTACAACATATAAGGATATTTCTCGATGTTTGCAGTAAAAAAAATTGAGTGTTAAAATGTTTAGGAGTAGGATTGATCTAATTTTGGCCTCAGAAAAGTCTGTGTGTTTAATCTAAATCTGCCATACTTTTTCAGCAGTTAGTGGGGAAATGTGTCTTCATAGGGCAATTCACCTTCCCCATTTTAGATACTTATCTTTATCACAGTATTTGACTGTGTGAGGTGAGTTTTCCTGGTAACATATAATGGGAGTTCCTTCTACCTATGGAGATGCCACTGCCAGCAGAACTCTTGGAGTGCATTTCTCTTGATGTCAGCAACATTTCTTGGAATGATAACAGAGCAAATATTAAAATTGCCAAATTATCTGAATGTTTCCAAGTAAACCTGTGATGTTTTTTTGAATAGACTTTATCTGAGATTAAGTGGCAGAAGAAAAAGCAATAGTATAAATATCAGAATTTGAATAAGGATCAGATATTTCAACAAATAGTACAATAATATTTCTTGGAAACATGGCACATCAAAAGCATTCAAGTTTTGACATGTTGACTTTATTGAAGCTATAGCCAAATTTTTTTTATTATTGCTCCCAGTTGATCTGCAAGAAAAACCTCTTCAAGACTGTTACTCAGAAATAGTCACGTATCTGTAGAGAAGCAAACCTCACATTTAATGGAAAGCATCAACAACTTGAAACTTACATAGCTGATTCTCTTTGATTAACTGACTAATGCAATTAAGAACTTCAGATCCTCATGATAAAGCTTTTCAAGGAGGCTGTATACTTTTTGGTTTGTATTTAACTGAAAAAGCTCATTTTATGTGGATTTTCAGTTAATATCAAAATACTGAGCTGCACTGGTGGATAGTTGCATGTTTTATATATAGTAGTTAGCCTAGTAAAAGTTCTCCCCATATTGTGATGACTGTAACAATCTTTCAGAGAACCACACAGGACTAAGTCCATCTAGAATACTCTTTTTTTATTAATAGTGTCCTGTAAAATACTACTACTCTTAGCTATAATGCTGTATTGCTTCTAACCGCTTTAATAATTTGAGGTTATATTTCACTTGAAACAAGATTTATTTGATCAAAACTGTACATGAACACAAAGCAAATTATTTAAAACTTGTGGAGTCCCCTCCATCTGATGGATATTAGAAGCATTAGTTAAGTCATATGAAAGCATGTCTTGCAAATGCTGCACCATGTTTGCCTTTCCTCCAGATGGTAATTAGACCTTTTCCTCCTGCGTAGCAGTCACGAGCTGATTTGCTCTTTTTGTTTGTGGCTTTCAAATTTGCATTAGTTCACATAGTAGTTGGGATTAGAAGTTTATTAAGGGATAAAGATAGCTTTGCATCTCGGTATTGCTCTCAGTCAATACTGGCACAAAAAATGTCTGAACAAAAAGCCCACATGTATTGCTGCTTTTCTTTCTGTAAATCCTGATTTTCTTTCACTGTTTCCCAGGAGCCTTTTTATTCCAGAATGGACTTTGTGTTCTCTTGTGATCCTGATCAGCTCTGGAATCTTGGGACCAAATAACTTGTTCTGTAATGTGAAAATTAATTATTTTTTAATCTGTTTTTTTTTTTTTAAAGTGGATGGCTGGCTAGCCATTAGACCCAATCCTGCTTATGTGGTGAGCATAACCAGGAAGTTTATTATGCCTTCTACAATTACTATTAAAAATATACCATTCTGACAAAAAGGGAACATTTCCTACACACACAATAAAGGAAGATTTGACAAAAAGATGACACTAAAGACTATTGATTTCTTAGTAATATGCCAAAAAGAGACATTGCAGTGGGATAATATTGCAGATATGTCTTACTAGCAAAAAGGGGAAATAACATAGTGTGAGATACCAACTGTTTATTAATGTAAAGCTAGACTTTAAAACATTAAATGATTTTACTGAAAAAAATGCCTGCAAAGATTTTCATTGCATAGTATTATTTTTTGTATTACAACCATGTTTGTAATAATTTCTGTGTGCGATGTTCTTCACTTTTACCTAGAAAATTAGGTTAAAAAATAGTTGGCTATGTTGTAAAGTAGAATTTGGTTTTCTCTAGGATCTCATCTTGGTACAGCAGCAATGAGTGGAGCTGCAAGAATATGTCAGTTGTTAAGGCAAACAGCAGCTACTGTGTGTCCAACAATAGTCTGTGCAAACTTTGGGCACTAGCACTTGCTTATGACAGAACAGAGTATTGTGATGTGATGCACTTTTTGTCTCAAGTGCCCTGAAACGTTTATTTTTTTGGCAGGAGGGATCTTTAATAGCTAATCCTCAAAATTATGTTTTATAGTACACCACGCAATATTTATGGATTAAACCAAAAAAGCTCATTACATTACACGGACTGAATTGCAGCAGAAAATGAAATTACCTACATGAAAAATAATTCCTGTGGCTTCTGACTGAGCGCTAATGTGTCTTTCTGGACAGAGTATAGCGGAGTGACTTCCTTTCAGAGCATGAGGTAGGAAATGGCATTTATTCAAATTCAAATGCAATTAAGGAGACACTTAAATTAGTTTATAAAAGGCTGTTGGTTTCTTTACATACCAAGAAGTCGGAAATAATAATGAGTTTATCATGTTAACTGTGACAGTGATTCATGGAAGAAGTTACAGCCACAGGGAGGTATTTTCTTTCAAGAATCTAAATAATGTTCTGTCCATTATTGCCTTTCGGTGGGATTTGGAAGAAGTTTTTAAAGATGGGCAAAAATCATTACTAACAAACAAGCCTAGCTGCCTTTTCTCTACAGGGAGGGGAGTTACTGAAGATACTCATTTTGCAGGACGGGTATTCCTGGATAGTTTGAGGTTGTTCTGTGTCTGTCCTATGCCAGCTCTCAGTCATGAGATTTGGACACACCTCAGTTGGAGCATTGGTAAATTATTCATTATTTCAGAACACCCTCAGAGAATTACAAAAATTGCTTAAACCAAAGGTTAATAAGGGACAATCTCTGGATTTTTAGCAGGTTCTAATAGTTTAGCAGCTGAAGATAAATGGTTATGAGCCAGCTTTCCTTTGCTGAGAAGAACCTACTCTTCATAGAATTCACAGAATACAGTGTAAATTCACAGATTATTCACAGAATGCGGTGTAAAGGACTATGCTGTACAATTTGTCTTAAGGAACTGAGAAATATCTGTACACCTTTGGTATTTCTAAAACTTTTCTGTTTAAAGCCCAGTTCAGAGCAACCTGGGTATGACTAAGAAGTCCTGTGCTTGATTTCCGGTGTGAAAGCCCTGGTCCTCAGAAAAGAAGGCCCAGTTGCAAAAGAAATTCAGAGATTAGCAGGCTGGGAATTGTACCATTTTTGATACAAAACATTTCCTAGAGGATGGCTCAGAGGACCTGTGTGATGAGCATTAGAAAAGCGTAACAAAAGCTTTGTTCTTATGCTCAAAGTTATTACTTTGTTCTTCGAACTTCTCCCAGTAAAGCAGATAATACTGTAATAATATATAGGCTCGATGCTTCCCCCCCCACACCTTACATTCTGCAAAGATTTGACTTTCTCTACAAGAAGGGCCTTCAGACACAAAGTGCTATGAGCCTTTATTTGAAGGTGAAAAACGAATTCTGGAATAACATAGAAAAACCAAACAACAAATGTAGCTGGACTAGAATCAAAGGTCACTGCCGAACTAACTATTAATCTTTCGAAGAGTAACAATTAGGTCTCAGTCTTCCAAAAGCACTCCAAATGAGCCTCAGCCTTTAGGTATTCTCACGAAGTTTATGATGGTCCTAGATAGATCTGAGATTTCAAAATTATTCTAAATAGAGTTACTTTGTATATATTAACAACAGAACTATTTGACACCGTGTTCCATGCAGTCTTGCAGTGTTCTGATACAGGTAAAGGATTCACTTCCACAGCAAAATAAAATGCAGATTGATTTCAGAACATTAAGCAAGTCTATCATAATCTAAAACATTGGTATGTGCCAGGAATATTTTAAAAACTTCAAATCACAACTCTGTGCCTAGACCAAATCACAGGTTAATTATTTTGAAGTCTCAGGCTGTAATGGAGTGCTCTGTAGTGCTATGAATGTTCGTATAAATTCTGACTTATTCCAGAGGCTGTTTAATTTAGACCAGATGCATAAACCAGTTTAAAGGGGAGGGAGGGAAATGGACAGGAATTCTTGCCTCCAGAAATTGAGTCAAACTTGTGGAGTTCACAGGCACAGTAGCCTCGGAAAGCTATTCACTTATTATAAAGCTATAATGCTTGTCACTGTTATGTAAATCTCTGAAAACTTGAAAATGTTCATTCAGGAAGCGACAGTAAATCTATGTTATACTGCTAAAACAGAGTAGGAAAGCTGTGTTGCCTTAAGCCAGGGTGAATTAGGTTTTATTATCTTTTCTCTGTTAGTTAATTCCTTTGTCTTGTGTTAGTAAGTTACAGAATCACAGAATGAATAAGGTTGGAAGGGTCCAACCTCCTGCTCAAGCAGGGACCCCTAGACCAGATTACTGCAGATTCTGTCCAGATGGTTCTGGAATGTCTCCAGTGAGGGAGACTCCACAGCCTCTCTGGGCAATCTGTTCCAGTGCATGTTTGCCCACACAGCACAGAAGTTCTTCCTCATGTTCAGGTGGAACTTCTGCCCATTGCCTCTTGTCCTGTTACCCAACACCACTGAGAAGAGCCTGGTCCATTATCTTGACACCCTCCCTTCAGACACTTACAGGCATTGACAAGGTCCCCTTTTAGGTGTCTCTTCTCCAGACTGACCAGGCCCAGCTCTCTCAGCCTTTCCTCATTTGAGAGATGCTCCAGTCCCTTAATCATCTGCTGGACCCACTCCAGAAGCTCCGTGTCTCTCCTGTACTGAGGAGCCCAGAACTGGACACAGCACTCCAGCTGTGGCTTCACCAGGCTGAGTAGAGGGGCAGCATCACCTCCTGATCATAAGTATCTGCCAAAAAAATTTTGTTTTCCAACAGCCTGTTTGGAATCTTCTTGCTATCAAAGCTTTCATATTGCTGTTCCTCCAAGCAAGAAACTATTTGTAACAAGTAATTTATTTTTACTTTTGTTTGTTTTTAATTTGCACCAATAACTGAGAATCTTCTCTCCCAGTGAAAGAATATCTTTTCTGCAGCTCAGTTCATTCTGGCAGCGCTGTGAGTGATTAAGAGCTTTCAGAGAGAGTTAATCATCCTCATAGGCTTCCTCCTGCCCTCGCTTGAGGCAGGTTAGGGAATTAGTTGAAGAAGGCACTTCAGTTGTGATTATCCAATAGCTTTAAAATACACAGAGGAAGTGATGCTGAATATCAATAGTGAGTGCCTACTACCTTATTTGTGGTAAGCTTACGGGGGCCATGAGAAATACACATACAGAGCTAGTTTACTGGTCTGCTGAGTGGTTGGCTGATTTCTTGATCCATAGGAAATTGTATCTGATGCATGGGACAAGGATCAGAAAGAGCTATTTCTACTGTTTATTTTGTTACACACCTCCCTGTTGGTTTTTCAGAATCATGCTTTTGGAAAACTGAATGCCAAAACCTTGTTACAAGGTTTAGCTTGCGTATAAAACAGGTTTCAATGCCAAAAGGAGGTCATCTAGGACAGTAAGCTTTATCCCCCTTTCTTCCAAGACTGTGGATGTTGGAGGAGCCAGTTTATTTGGTCTCCTGCAGCCATGTACACCTGTCCAGAATGTTTCCTGGGCGGTGCTGTGGAAAGGTAAAATCAGAGGGAGGGAAACAAGTTACGACACTGGAAGACTGTTACTCAACAGCCATGTCAGTTTATTGATAAAACAAGGCTTTTATGCCCCTACCTATATCCTGCCTTATGGGCGTTGTGGGCAATGCCTTTCTGGGTTGTTGGTAGATTCTCCACTGGCTAAAGGTTGCAGTGATGGGCCTCTTGTCTTGCTCTTCATTCACCAGGGAAGTGTATTGTAATAGAAACTAATGCAATTAAAAGTCATATGATGTTTAAAATTTAAAGGAGTATCTCTAAGAAAAAATCTATAATTCTTTCTTTTAGTAAATTGTTATCTGAACAACTTAGACAAATGTTAAACCCTTGTACAAGTAACATTTCAGGAAGTGCTAAACTTCTGGAAGTTCAGAGGAGTTCTAGGCTTCTTAATTTTGTTTTGAAACTATGTCTTTAAATTGGAATTGTACTTAAATATAATAACTACAAGACATGCAGCATGTAGCATCAAAATTGACAGGATTTAACATGACAGAAGCAGAAGGTGGTTTATTATGAAAGACTCAAAGTGTTTGTCCCATCTTGATTTGTAATAGAATCACTGGGTAGGAGGTGGATCCAAACTGGCCTTACCTTACTGATTGATAGTTTTCCAACAGCTGTTTTCCAGGAGCCTTTTTTTTTCTTTCAGTGATGTGTTTTGGTCTCAGTAATGGTGTTCATCTTGTTACTGGTGTTGGCTACTTTCTTTTATGTATTTTTAAAAAACCTATGAGTGAGTTTTATGTCTAGAATCTTTATATTCCATGTTAACTGTAGCCAAAAGCTTTACTGCCCAGTTGAGTAAGATTTACTTGTATAATAATCCAATGGGTTTGTTTGGTTTTAATTTAAAATGTTGTATGTGACTGTAGGTAATTAAAAACATTTCCTGAAAAACGGTGGGTTTGACTGTACCATGCTGGAATTGCCTCTGCTGATCATGAAGAGTTGAATAATAGTCATTTGTCACATAGGGTGTTGACTCAGACCCAAATGATTTCAATTCAGATGACAGAGGGTGTTACAAAACCCAGCTGTTGACTCTGCTCCTCTTTCCACGAGTTGCTTTGTCTGTGGCAGGAATGGCTGACCTATGAAGCAGTTTTTGACAGCCACAGTTTCTGGCCTAGTTTATTCAAGTAAACCAGTGGTGATTTTAAGTTGTTTTAATGCACTGGGTTGGCAGCTCCCGCAGTTTAGGAGCTGTTTGCAGTGTAAATTGTCAGTGCTAGCAAGGTAGTGGCAGCCTTTGGAGAAGAGTGAAAGCCTGGTAGGATGTTTAAGTTGCCTGTATTATGCATAAATTCTCTGTTTCTGATTCACAGCTAACTTGAGAAAGGGTTTTTGCAGCAGTGTGCCAGCACTTGCAGAGCAGTTGCAGACAGCCGCTGGGCAGACACATTTTCTTAGCTCAAAATGATTAATCTCAAGCTAAGGCAATTTTTTCCAAGAGCTTTGGTTGTTAATCAAATTTGGAGAAAAGACAACAGGAAACATTAAAACAGATACTCTTCTTTGAGGTTTCAATTGCACTGGGATTGGAAGAAGACAGTTTACATTTTTCTGGAAAGGTACATAGTGGGCACAAGAATATGAACCAAGAAATTTATTGGCCAGGGCTGATTCTACTGAATAAATCAATAAGGTGTTAAATAGGAAGCTATTGAAACAAGACTACCAGGTAGGCTGCTTAGGATGGATGAAAGAAAATAGGTTTGGGGGGGTGGCATGGTTGGGAAGTGTGCCAATTTTCTTTGCTTTCCCTTCTAGGATAACACCTTGCTGAGCTCACAAGATCCCTCTGGGGATTATGGACTTGGTTGACTTCTTAGTAGAGTCAGAATAGCTAACATTGATAGCAGTGGGTGGAAGAGACAGCCCTATTTTAATATGTTAGTATAATCTCAAATTGAGGCTTCTTGTTTATTTGTATCTAGATACTTAATATGTAAGCTTTAGGTTTTTGCCCTTCAGAGTTATTTTCCCAAGAAGAACTTAATTCTTTTTTTGTTTTTGATTATGTCTTCATAGCCTTTTTCTGGAGTTAAAAATAGAATACAGGTATCTTCTATCTAATGAACTTGTGGACTAGATGTTTCTGTTGCCTTTTTTCTCCTGTAACAGGATTGAATTCTTGCACTACAGCAACTCTGAAGTCATTACACTGCACTTAAAACAAAATGCAGAAAGGAATGACCTTTTGCTAGCACTCTGTGTTGTTTATATTGCTGAGCCTGATCACCATCTCCCAGCAAAAGCCAGTTTAATCCTTAAACATTTGTACTTATAGTATCTGTTCAGAATTGTCTATTGTTTGCTGTCTGGTTCTCATTGATTATAACGTTGTGCATCTCCACAATGCCCCTATTTGCCCCTTGGATCTTGATTGTACAGGGCAGCTCTTATCTTCCATGCTGATAGCATATCACCAGTGGTACCAGTTAAGAGCTGAAAACACTTGTAGCATAATGGAAAGTTCCACTTTTGCCAGGATGACTCATTAATTAACCTCGGGATGGAGAGGCTTCCTGTGCCAACTTAAGAAAAAGTTACGGGAAGATACTATTATATATCAAAAGATAAATGATTGGAAGAGTTTTGTCAGCCTTGTAGGAATTATGTTTTTTAATACTCTCAATCTGCCTGAAACAAGCTTGGAAACTCACTGAAATAGATACTTTGGAAATAGTTTACATCTTGCTTTGCTTTAGGAGTGGACAGGCAACTGCTGAGAAGAATGGGCTTGTACTAGCAGTGTTGGAGGCAAGTAGTACATCCAGGATGCATTAAATATCTTTTCTTTCCAACTGACCACAAGATTTTGGTTTCAAATAGGCCACTGTTCAAATGTAGCTACCGAGTTGGCCACTTGGGAGGGAAGGAAGAAAATAGTCTTGGTTTTGGGTGGTGTCAGGGATTGGAAGGGCTCTTGGGACTGTGAAGAGGCCAGGGAAGATTTTGGCTGCTGTGCAGAATGCCCTTGTGTGCCTGTCAGACGTTGCTGAAAGTGAGTGGGTGGCTGGGGTACGGTTTCACTGTCCCAGCCTGATGTGGATGGAATGTCTATAACTCAGGATTTCAGCAAATTTGTTCTGTGGACTTGAAGGAATCTTGTGATGCTCTCGTAGTGCTTAAGGGCATGATTTAGTTTTTGTCAAGGAATCTTTGCCAGATCTGTAAGATAAAGCATTGTGTGTCTGTAGCAGGCTTGAACCAAGCGGAGTGGTCTCTACATAAACACATATGATGGATGTAAAGATCTCCAGTGAGGAGTTGTAACAAGGTCTGGGAGTGAGAAGGAAGCTCCAGAATTTGACATTTAACTCCCAGTAGTTTCTGAGAGAGAAAGAGCTTTTGCTGCAGAAATCTTCTCCCTTCAGAACAGGGAAGCACTAAAAAAATCGGGAGATGTGTCATTTAAGCCAAAAGTGTGGCTTGGATTTAATCTATTAACATTTGGGCATTTCAGGCTTGACAAGTGGCTATAAAATGCCAGAATAGAGATATTTTTAATCTCCAGTGGAACTGCTTCATTGATTCCCCTCAGATGCACACATATGCAGGGGTGACTTCTGCTTTTTGCCCCAAGGAGTGTCTGTTTACCCAAAATACAAAAGGTTAGACAGACTTGTTACCTAATTGTCTCTTTTTGGCTGGTTATCTCAGTCTGCTGTCTGTCTAGGAGGAAAAACAGGTGCTGAGCTGTGACAGGCTTTGTAACCATGTGGAGTAAATTGGGGGGCATGAAGCAGAAAGGAATATAACTTTGTACTAGAGACTGCAAGCAAAAAGAGATGAGGAGACTAATTTTGTTAAGAAAATGAGCATGCCAAGTAAAATACAGGTTCAAACCATTTGTTCCCTTGAGGAGCTTTACTGTCTAAATTTGACATAGACTGTAGCAAGTATCCAAAGAACCGCCATATGGAGGAATAGCAGCTTGCGTTAAGATCATACACTTAACAGCTTAATTTCTAAATTTCTATTGAGCAATGTCTCAATTCAGCAGCAGAAAAAGGGTGCTTCATGGGGAAACTTGAGTGAGAAAGGAGTGGTGGGACATTTTTGAGTGGATCTTGCAGGTGCAAAAAGGAAAGGTTGGGAAGAGCTGTTCTGTAGTGGGGAGCAAGACATGAATCCAGGTGCAAACAAAAGTATTTCAGTTTGTTACTCAATGGTGAAGTTACTGCTGCAGCTTACTAAATCAAATATTTTCAACATCTCACCAAAGAAATGTCCAGTCCAAGGAAGGGTGAATAACACTGATCTTTTTTTTTTACTTAAGTAAAATTTTTAAAAAGTTGGACAGGAATTGAATTATCAGCTGCAGTTCTGTATACAGTATAGAGTAGATGTCAGCAACACTCTGGCTTGTTGTGCTACACCCTTTTTCTTTTCCCTTGCATCGAGTGAAAGTTCAAGCATTAGAACAGAAACCATGCAGAATCCAAGCTGTGTAGTTTCTCAGTGAGGCAAGGTGCTATCATGATGTCCCTGGCATGTTGTCTCTACATCAGTAGCTACCAGTGCTTCTCCCAGACTGCAGAGATCACTGGGAGCTGCTTCCTCTCAGGAGACTGGAGCTGCCAAATCTCAGTCCTGCTGCACACTATTCAAAATCAGTCCACTTAGCGCCTTTGACTTACAGCTGTGAGGGGCTGACACCCACTGGAAGGTGACCTGGAAAGCCTTACAGGAACAATGTAGCTATACATACAGAAGCTGATAGAAAGTATTTTCAGCTTCCAAATCTTTATGAGGATTTTCCTGAATCGAATGCTGGGGTTTTTTACATCAACACTGTGATAAGCAGAGAATTGGATCTGTAATGGCAGAAGATGGCAGGCATTAAACTGTCAAGTCTGAAAGTGCCTAAGGGGACAATAACAATCTCGAAGTTAGTGGAGATTATGTGCCCACAATGCTGCTTTTGTTTTAAATAAAGTCATCTTCCCTCAACTCCACAATAAAGCACAGGACGAACAATGAGAATAATATGTTGGGGGAGGGAAGGAGAATGATGGGGGGAATAAAAATCATCTGTACAGAATGTAGCCACTTAGGATCACACAGCCCTGCTCTTTTAAGCAAATGTTGACTTTAGCTCTCTGATTATGGATTTGGAGAGAAAAAAGCCCTGAAATTCGATCTCATTTGAAGTTACTGGGGGAAATGCTGTTGCTGGATTCTCAGTACTTCAAACAAATCATGGGTATTGATACTTTGAATATTTCATGTGGCGACACATGAAATATTGATAGATAAATATAACATTATATTAGATAAACTTCAGTGTCTCATCCTCAGCTCTACTATGTTATTGTGTATAAACTCACGAGCTGTTTTTTCATTTAGTTGGGGCATATGTGAACAGCTCTTCACCTTTGTAGGAAACAATTTCATGTCCTTCTGTGTTCACAGGTTTTGGATGCAGTCTGAGTCTGAGAAGTATGAAGAAGAGACGCCTTCTCTGCACTGGGGGTTGGATCCTGTGTTTTCTGCGTTTGCAAGACTCTATATTAGAGATATTATAGAAATGAGAGAATCGAAACAGGTGCCAGGTATGTATTTATATGTGCTGATTATGATGCACACAGTACTGTAATTGATTTATGTTGTGCTTTTTATCAAGGGATTGAAGAATACGTCACAAACATCAGTAGTTTTCCATACTAAGTGGAAAGCTATTAAGTTTAAGCTAAGTGATGTTAGTGCCATTTAATAGTTCCAAGAACAACAGGCTGTATGTGAAATGTATCTGAAAAATAAAATATATTTGTTAAAATGGCTTTTCTTTCTCTCCTCTTTTACATTAACCTCTTTTACATTAAGGTAGTTCTGTGTTTCCTCTGTGTGGTGGTGCTTGTTATATTCTGATGAAGTTAATTCTAAAAAATGCTAGTCTTTTCTGGCCCTATGTGTTGTTATCTTTCCACTGTCTCTACATTTTCTGGAAAATTTTGACAGTTGATGACATTGCTGGATGTGTGATTTTGCTTTTTCCTATAGATATTAACACATTATAGAACAGATACAAGTTTTGAGGTTTTGTCTCCTTAATTTCTAGGTATGTTAGATAAATGACATTCTTCATACATTGGAACAACCTTATTGTAAATTCTGGCCTCTGTGCTTTACCTTACCCCACAAGTGTCTGCTCTTCAGTCTGTGTCCTGCAGTGTCACCCACATGTGAGCTTTGGCTGAAGCAGCACAGCTCTGACCTTGAATTGCTGTTTTCACTACACAGACTTTAAATAGACTGCAGTGTGTCTTCTGCTGTGGAAGGGTTCATTACTCCCAACTGAAGCTTCACATGGTGCAGGATTATCTGGGAGGAACCCAAAGAACTTAGAATTGATGAGGAAAAGCAATAAGCCCTAAGCACAGTGCATGTCTTTGGTTTGGTTTTGATGTTTTGGTCGTGGTTTGTTATTTTTATTTTTTTCTGTCCATGGAGACTAAGTACCCCGGTTTGGCACTTTGAATATGCTTTGCCTTGTAGATTTTGTTATTCTTCTTCAGTTTTCTTTAACAGCAAGCATAGCAGCAATGCTGTTTTTGGAGAAATGAAGGACTGGTGGGGTTTTTTGCTCTCTCCCACCCGTTTTTATATACATGAAGACTTCACAAACCATGAATACAAGTACATCTATCTATCTATCTATCTATCTTTGTTTATTTAGCATGGCAGGAGACTTTTGTCTTAAATCCATTGCAGTAATCAGGCTACAGACTGTTGTTGATGTTTGTCCTACAGTAAGTTTTATTTAGAGGCCTTTTTAAACTGTCTTATAAATGTTTCTGGTAGTACCAGTGTAGGAAACACGTCTGGTAAAAACTGTTCTTCATCAGTTACAGGTATTTTAATTGTTTTCAAACAAAATAAAACACAATTCAATGCTAACAGAATTGGATTGTAGTTTGGACTTGAACAGTAGTACATACAAATCTGAAAATGTATTCAGAATAATTAACCTTATAAGCACCAACAAACATTTCATGATAGCAGGAACAGTCCTAGAAAGTACAGTCCTGCTCTTTTCTTACCTCCAAATTACCTGATTTCCCTTCTTACTTCTCTTCTTGTTCTTTTACTTAACTGGGTTGGCTTCTGCTTCAGGAACTTTTTCAATTTTGTTATTACCTCTGTTTTTTTTCTAAGATGATCCTAAGGAGGTGGTATCTGTCTTGTCAAGCTATCAGCCTTTACAGTTGGTACATTTGAGCTTTCTCCACTTCCTGTTCGTCTGGCACTCTGCACATTTAAGCTTGCTTGCAATCCTGTATCATTTTCTAAACCCAACTTCAAATAAAATGAAATTTCTTAGAACCAACATCGTGAATTTTGTTCATTCTCTGGTGCTGTTTGTATACCAACCCAGTATCTTATTATTATTTTTCAGTGTATCTTATTTGTTGGCAACAAATGACAGCACAACAAAAACACTAAAATTAATACCTTTTGGGGAAGGAAGAATGTAGGTGTTTGTTGTCAATGCTTCCTGCCTTTAATGGGTTTTTAAAGATCAGCTGAAGCTAAATATATGGTTGGCTATAAATCAGTTGTTAAGTAATGGTAATTAAGAATGAATGAATGCAAAACAAGAAGTTGTAACTAGGAAGAATGGAAAGAAACACAGACTGAATGTCAGGAAAAACATCCCTAGAATGACATCTGTTAGACCACGGCACAGCCTTCCCGGAAGAAGGTGGGATCCCCTTCACTGGGATTGTTTATATCCTGACTGTACAGATTGCCAGGAATTTACTGTACAAAATGGTCTTGTATTGGCCCTGAGGAAATGGAGTGAATGACCTAATGAGTTTTTTCTTTCCACTTTTAAGCATTAGGATTTGATGCCACAGTGACTAATCCCTTAAAACAACGCAGAGGGAAGCAGTAAACCTGGCCAATTACTCTGCTGCTATAAATGGTGACAAGAAGGCTGGAAAACCTCCCAGATAAAAACAGCAATTGTGTTGTCTTAGCAGCCTTGCAATGAGAGTGGGTGTCAAACTCTGTTGTAACACATAATCACATCATGGAAATGAGCTTTTCTCAGAGTTATCATGCACCAGTGCTTTGTGACAGCTTATCAACAAGGAAGGGAAGCTACAAATAGCAAAAAAGGATGTAATAATAATTAAAGGAATGGCAAACAGCACAGTAATGCTGGTATAGACATGACCAGCACTTGCCCTAGAGAGCTCTGTATCTATAGCCCCCTGTAGCTCTGCTGTGGCTGTTGAGGTAATGGCATTTTGCTCTCTGTTGATTACTGGGGTATTAGGAACCTCACTGAATGTGTTTGTCCACAGCTTAAAATATTTAGTATATATTTATTGCTACCACTATGGACTTAATTTGAACAAATAAACTGGCAGGAGGAGTAATTTACACCTTGAAGTCATCAAGTCCAACAACTTTTAACAGGTTAAATATAATTTCATTCTTCAAATTAATTCGGGAGTTTCTCTGAGAGTAAGGGTGGAGTTCTATGGGGTTATGGGGATGGAGAGAACCAGTTTTATTTGGTCTCTGTCATCTGCCAAAACTCAGCTTACTAACTGGGAAACAAACATAATAACATGTTGCTTATTTGCATAATCAGGAGCTTGGAGTCTCTGCTCCACAGACTTATCCTGAAACTAGCCCAAACCTTTTACAGAGATGTTGTAAGATTCAGTGAATGACTACGTACTCTGGGAGCATCTCCACTGGGGCTTTCTGTAGCAGTGTTTCTTTGTGCCCTGGTAAATGAGATGAGAAACAAGTGGACAGACCTGCTAAACACTCTCTATGCCAGACCTGACCAGTGGCTGAATGATTAGTATAGCCAGATCTGAGATAAGAGCCATAGATGCATCTTCAAAACACTGCAGTGGATTTTTTATGAGCAGAATTACTACTGATGAGCTGCTTGGCTGATCACCTCTGATTTCTTCTGAAACTTTGTGTTTTCTCTCTGTCTTGCGTGAAGAAAGTTAATTCCAGGCTCATTTAAGGCTGCTAGCTATGTAGGACAAGTTATTTTTGGAATATGGATTTAAGGTTTTTTTTATACAGAACATTTTTCTGACTCCCTTGCTGCTGTGTTTCCCTTTGTAAGAATAACACTTGCCACGGTGTATGGAGCCAAATGTTCCCTTCTGAGTCCGTCGAGTTATCTAGTTTTCAGAAGACAGTTATTGAACATCCCAGATGGCTTATTTCAGTAAAGCAGCAGTATTTGAAAACTGAAGAAAACACATTCACTGAAAACTAGCCAGCCCAGGGTATATTTGGAGCTTATTGCCCTATTTTCCCCCTGCTAGTGGACTGTGAAGCCTCAGTGTGTGATGTTTACATTAGTGTTTGTTAACAACATTCGTCACTCTCTTGAAAGGGATTACGGAGTGAGGCAACCTCAGTGCTGTCAGAGTCCACTGGGCTGTGATTTCTCACTGTTTCCTGGGCATGTTTCTAAGTTATTTAAGTTATCTTTATAGATGCACAAAAACAGCTTTGAAGGGATGTTTTCAGATGTGTGTTCTCAGAAACTGAAGTTCAGGATGCAGTCCACAATGACTGCAGTAGTGTACTCTGCAGTCTGAGAGGGCTGTTGCTCTCCCCCTGCTCCCATGGCTCCTGTTCTTCTAGAAATGAAAGACAGAATTATGTTAGTTTTCCTTTTGGAGGCTCTGCCTTAATCAGGAACAGCTGCATTGTGAGAAGCTCAGACTGCTTCCTTTGTGTTCTATTATTTATTCTGAAGCCTTATGAAGATATAAAAAAACCCCAAACCAAACAACAAAGCAAAGCAAAACAAAAGCCCAAATGGAACAACAAAAACAAACAAAAAACCCCTAATGCTTGCAGCAAACAAACTGTTTTTCAGATCCAAATGTGTAAGAAAACAAGAGGTTAATAAGATTCTGACACTCTACAAAAGCAAGCTTTCGGTATCCTAAGTACAGCTGATACTTTCTCCTTTTAGTGTTCCTAGTCTTCAGTGATACAGGGGATTTTTTCTGTGTAGGCGCTGTATAATTTAAGATATATTAAATATGTAAGAAAGTATCTTTTTTTACTGACAAAAGTGACTATGTAGGGTAGGGTGTTGAAAGAAATAGTTACACTAATCAAGCATGTTTTGTGTCTAGGTATATTCTTTTATAATGGACATCCGGTAAGGCAGGTGGATGTTGTTGGGATAGTGGTTCAAACAAAGGAGCGAGATGCCTTTTATAATTATGGAGGTAAGGAAAATGTCTTTCTTTCTTCTTGCACTTATCAGCCTTTTATCATAGTTACTGTTAGAACTGAAAGGTTTCCTTATTTGGTCATTGTGTATTCTTGAAACAAATGTGCTCTTATCCTGATATAATGTATATCTACAGCTGAGATTACTTAGCAAATGTAGAGAAGCTACTGTTTATCTCCACTTGAAAAATAGAGAATTAAATAGTTAACACAGAGTAATTGATTCATGTGGGGTCATGTAGCAAATCTTAATTTTTGTCGTTGCTTTGTCACGGGACTCTGCCACCTTCCTCTCCTATTTGCAGTCCCTTTGGTCAGATGCAAACGTATTTAACAGTGCCCAAAAACGGGAAATCCTTTCTTCTGTATTTGAACCTTAGAAATCCCTTCTGACTTTTTTTATGTCTTGTCATATCTTGAAGCCAGCTTCTAATAGCAGTCAGGAGCATGTTTATGTTTAGATGCACAAGAGTAAGAGTCTTAACAAATGCACTCAAGCATCATAGTACCAGTCCTTGCCAACACCAGCTGGGAGCTGTCTCCTCCATATTGCTTTTCCCAGTATTCAGTTTTATTAACAGGGAAACATCTGATTGTCATTTTGTTCAGCTGTCTTTTACATCTGGAGAAAAGGCAGAGTGGAACAGTGGTGATGTGGCAAGTTTCAGAAGGTGGGGGAAGGTCACCTCACAGTAGGAAGGGGGAGCCAAATGCACAGATCCTACTGAAGCCCTTATGGCCAGTGTCTTCCTCTGCCATGGATTTTCACGTGGTGGGGGTGAGTCACAGAGTGCCTCTCCTCCCCAGTTCCCTTGCTTGTAAAATTGCAGTTTCCTGACCTTCAGGAATACTGTGAAGATACAGCTGATGAATTAACCAGGTCCCAGCTTCCCCAGCATCAAACTGCAGAAGAGTAGCGTTGACTACAAATGCATTAATCACTTCATGAGAACAGAGGAATGCAGAATCAAAATGACCAAGACAAAACCAATTCTATGGGTAAGGGTTTTCCATGCTGCTCTCAGCATCAGTTTAACAACTAAACCTGTTGAAAATGTTAGACTGGGACAGGAAGTGGAGGAATAGAAGTAAAAAGAAACTACAGAGTAGTGGAATTAAGGCCTTAGATCAGCCAACCTTAAAATGCATGTCACAGTAAGCCTGGGTTCCTGCTGTCCTTTCTCATCCAACTTCACTCTTTGTTCCAGCAGTTCCTGGTTTGAGTTTTCAGGCTACCTGCCAGGGTGCCCCTCCCCAGCCTGCCCTCCCTTTCAGGCAGGCCAACTCTGTCAGTGCAAAACTCTAACTTCTTAGACAGTTTCCTGCTTGTAACTTCTTGCCTTCTCTCAGTTCAACAGACTGTTGAGTCACAGGCATTGCATCAGTTGGAGTGCCACACACTGCTCAGGACTTGCTCACTTTCCATCTGCTTAAAAGTGACTTACAAAGCAATTCCCCCTTTGTACTTTTCCTCTGATAGAGAACTGAAGTGTCTTTGTGTCCCTGCCATGATCCTCCTCCCTCATTTCCTATCTGTTTGCTTCAGAATACGCATCACTCACTTTAAAGAATCTTAGGTCCTCTGCTGAAAACTCTACAGCCAGAACTGATGACAAAATTATAATTGTAAAAAAGAGTTAATTTACTCTTTCCTGGCTTAAAAAATAAAAACTACATGCTGTATAATATTGATTTTGACACTTTGATTTGATTTTTTCTTGCTGTTATTATGATAAGTTAGGAGAAAGATATCTAATTAAAATATAGCTTTGATCAAGCTCATATTTTACCTAATGCACCTTTCTGACCTCTTATGTCTCCTTTCCTTTTTAACAAAACCAAACATCACGTGGTTTTCTTTGTACTCCAAAACTGACTTGAAAGGCTGAAAGGCAGTTGACTTAAAATCAAATTAAAAAACAAAAAAAAAAGAAATCACCAGCATCTTAGTAGGTTCATGCAGGCCTGACAAGAGCCATACCCTTTTTGTCATAAAGAAATTAAAATTTACACAATTTTCTCATTTAACTGGTACCTTTGAGTTACTCAAATAATTAAGCAGGAATCAAAGAAACCAAAGCCAAACAAAAGCCAGGAAAAAAACCCCAACAAGCAAAAAGTAAACCCACAAAAAACCCAAATAAACAAAAGTTTAAACCCAAAGACATGAGGAAGGGTGGCACAAGGAGCACAGGAAGTTTTCAAAAGTTCGTAGACCCTTTGAGTACATTTAAAACAGATTAACATTCTCTTGTCTAATTAGAATACAATTCCAAGAGTTCTCACTCATCTTCGCTTCAGGAGTTACTTGTCTTTTTGCTCACAGCTTTCATCTCTGAAATTGTGAAACTTTGTTTCAGAACCTTGCTCTGCTACCAGATTCCTTATGTGGTCAAGTACAGGTCAGTCTGTCCAGGACTCTGTTTTCAGCTGTTACACTGAGGAGGAATAGTCTGGCCTCCTAATCCTTCAGTCTGATTTGGTTTGTTTCCAAGCCCTTCTTAGGAAGCCTGTCTGTCTTGGTTGGTGCAAGCAGGAACATCTAGAAACTGTGGGAATGCAAGAGAGAAATGTCATCTGCCCTGCTTCTTGTTGCCATTGCTGGCTTGCATGGATGGCTTGGCATGGTTTATGAGGGTTCTGACTACTACTAAAATAGTTGCTGTCTGTCTGTACCAAGGAGAGGAAATCCTACCAGCAGATCATTATCTGTGCTCGGGTACAAAATTAAAGCTGCTGAAATAGTTGTACATGCAGCAGCTCAAAGTCCATAGCAGAGAGGAGCATACTTTTGTGATGGAATTTGGAATTGCCTGCATCTTATAAGTGCTGTAAGTTTGCTAATAGGAATGTGCAGCTAAACTGCTTGGAAACAGGAAGGCAAGACAATGATTTGAAATTAGACCCTCCAAACAGGGAGAGTGTTTTAAAACACGTGAGACAACGCTAAGGCATTTTGCTTTGATGCTATGGTTCCCAGAGGAAGTGACTGCAGGTGCCAATCAGTGCCTTCATGGTAAACATTGCTGTTACTTTTTTAGTCATGGACCTGGTTTAAGGAGCAGAAGAAAATTGCAGGTTTCCATTTGTGAGGACTGGAATCTCAGTCTTGGAGATGTTACATTCAAGAAGCAAGGTGCATTGGCTGGATGATCCTTGACAGACATTTAGTGCCTTTCTATTTAGAGTGTTTGTTGCACAAACCATCTGTATACAGTCCCTTGATTGATAGAAAATTGATTCTTCTGACAGATTTTAGTTTTCTTTGAGTTTTGTCTTTTCCTACTGTCATTGACAATGCAGTGCCTGGAGCAGAAATTTTAAAACTTATTTTCATTGGACGCTGGCAAAACAGGAAAAACAGCTCAGGAGAAGATGCTGAGCCTTTTCAGCAGCGGAAGTGGCATGCATGCCACCAGCACCTGCACTTTAAGTTGGGATTTCCTGGCTTAGAGCAGAACCACAAGCATGTACTGTATTCTGTCCTTCCTTCATAGAGGAGCTGCCTTTCTGCTCCCTGAACATCATCTTGTATTGGGAAGACCAGCAGACTTTGAGCATGATATTGGCATGGAAATCAATGCAGCTGCAGGTAGCTGCACTCCTGGTTTATTCACATGGTTGTATCCCCAAATATTGAAGTGCTGTTTTCTCACTTTAACAGTAATGTTTCTGTGGTTTGTGCCTGGTTTCCTGTTTTAATTTGCCTGATTTCAGCCTTCAACACTGATTATTCTCCTGACCTTGTCAATGAGATTGAAACCCCTTAGTATTAAATATGTGTATTGAAGCCTCATAATTTAAATTAGTGTATGATCTTTCTTTGAGAATATACCTGTTACTTTTCTGACTATGCGCATCTGGTGCTGAGCTACTTCCATGTCTGAAACAACTGTAGAAATTACTTCAGATATGTAAGTAGAGTTTGGACACCCACTCTACCTTCCAAACCTGTTGAAATGAGATATCCTTGGCGGTTATCTCCCTACATATTTATGTATCTTCACTTCTTGGAACATGACTGCCTGCTTTCCTAGTCTGTAATTCTTGCAATTTTTTTTGCAGTGGATGATAGTACTGGAGTTATAAATTGTGTCTGCTGGAAAAATCCCATGGTAGCAGAAACACCTTTATCAGGTAATTTATCAAATGAATAAGTCCTCTTTTGACTGTATGTTTTTACTTATGTCTGTCTTAAATAATTTACTAAGTGATCAAACTTGCAGAAGAGCAAATTCAACTGTTCAGTTTTTTTGTTGGTTTTTTTTGTTTGTTTGTTTGTTTGTTTTTTCTTTAATTTTAAACCACCACATCATATTGCCTGGGGCATTTGGGGAATTTTCTATTAGTTTTTGTGTTGTCTTCAAGGGTGATGCCGATAAAACCATTACATTATGTCCTGTCCCTGCCTTTTGCTTATTTCAGTAATATGATAGTTCAGTTCTATGCTGTAACATTGTTCAGAGAACTTGCCTGTTAAGGTTCTTTCTATGACTTCATCTAGTAAGGAACTAGGCTGGAAATGTGCCACAACTTCTGTTTCCAAAGTTAGTCCATTGACCTGCCCTTGTGATTATGGTTTCAGGATTTATCCTTGCTTTGTTTGTATTCATGTACTCCTGCTCATAAAGACACTGTCAGCAGTGAACTTCAAAGTCGTTTCAAACACAGTGGGAGGATGCCAGCAGTCTTTTACAATTTGGGCAAGTCCTAAATGTGCAGTAATTGTGCATTTGAAATGAATGTATTATTGCACTCACTAACAGAACAACTCACTAATGTCTGGCTGTCTCTTTGCTTTTTCTCCCACTGTTTCTTGTAGATCAAAGTACAGAATTCTTTCTACTTTGGATCTTCTTGGAAGCCCATGTAGTGGATTGACAACCCTAATATGGAGCTGATCAAATCCTACTAAAATAAATCTTAATTGTGTCATCTGCTGTGTTAGGGATGCATATTAATAGAATGGAGAAAGGAAAGCTTGATGTGAAAGTTAAAAACTCTGAAGTGTGTGGAACAAGCCCATTTATACAGACAGATAATTCATACTTATATTTAACCATCATATGATAGGTGGTACAAATGGTCCCAACTGGAATGTAAAAGACAGCTCTCACTTTGGAGAGGTGATGGCCTGGCGCAGCTCTGAAAACAAACAAACAAAAAAAAAGGAGACACGACATGCAATCAAATCAGTTTTCAGTTTTGAGGAACTTAAATGAGGAACTCAGATGCATTAAAAGGAATTGCATGAAATACTGCTTGAAATAGAATGAGGGCCAAGAATGCTTTTCAGCCTTGTATTCTTATTTTACACATACGTCAGTAGTGCTTGGATGGACACTATGCTAAGAATGGCAATTCGTTCATTTGTACCTGCTAAAGAAAGCTCCTAGGAGGCACAGGAAACTTTCTTCCAGCCTTTTGTGATTGTGATCAGGGATACTTGGAGCATTAATCAGATTTTAAGTTATGAAGGATTTGCTGTCATATGAAGTTGTGTTATGTAAATGTGAAGTTCTGTCAAGTTGCATTCACCTCAGTTGCATTCACCTCAGTTGCATTCACCTCAGTTGCATTCACCTCAGTGTAGACATCAAATTGCACCACATGAATGCTTTGGCCACACCTCAGATGACTTATTCTTCTTTTATATAAAAAGTTCAGCTGACTTTTCTTTTCCTCTCTCATCCATCATAGCATGACAGAATCAAAAAGCTGACAAAAACTATTTCAAATTTGTGTTTCGATTTTGCAACTCATCTATGACATTTTCAGTGGTAAATCAGTATCTTCTCCCTTTTATATTTTCCCCAGGGAACAATTTAAATAAATATAATACAGTAAATTTTGTCACCCACAAGTTTTGCTACCTGGGACCTTAGCCTTTTTTAGTAATATGGCTCCTGGTGTGCTTAGGTGCGTAAATGCAAAAGGACAATTAATGCATTGACTTTAGTGCCTGACTCCCTTTCCCTCACTTCTTGCAGGTCATCCAAGCACACCCAGCAGTCTCAGTGTGTTTGAACAGATGAAGAAACTCCGAGAAACATTAAGCCAGAAAACCAAGCTGGAGATTGGAGATGTTGTCAGGATCAGAGGTCAAATCCGAACCTATAGGCAACAAAGAGAAATTCAGGCTTCATGTTTTTGTGAGTGTTATGAATCTGTGATGCATGTAACTAAGATGTCTGAATCTGTGAAAATATCTGAGCTGTACGTAATTAAGTGAATATTTTCCACTTTATTTTCTAGCATCTCATTCTTCTAAGGATTTTCATCTGCATACCTTTATTTCAATTGTAGCAACATAAGGTTAGAAGACAGACTATTGCCTGTAAATGAGACATTCCTGGAAAAACTGTAAAAGCTGATTAGCCTGCATACAAGAATACTGTGCAGATACTGTGATTGGATGTCTGCAAGAGTGATTTGTTCTTCAAATTTCTCTGTGTTGAAGTAGAACAGCCAAAGCCTATGGGAAGTGAGCTGGTGACCTTCTATGTCCCACTTCACCAAGGGCACTGAGGGCTTTGGAGAAGTGGCTGCTGTTTGTTACAGCCTGTCCAATCCTTTCCATGGGCAGGCAGCAGCATATGGGCAGTGTCCCACTGAAGCCTGGCTTCTCCTAAGCTCCCTGGCTCTGCAGGATGAGGGAGAAGTGTTCCTCAGGCACAGATCTGCATGCAGGTGCTGCCTCTGTGTCTGACAGCTCTTTGAGCAGCAGGGCTCTGCAGCCCACGGCTTCTGCTCTGGGAGCTTCCAGTTACATAACTTCTTCTCAGTTCCGTGTCTGTGCTGTTGTGTAAGAGTTGGTTTTCTCCAGTGAGATCTTTCAGAGATAACACTGGAATTATTTCTTTAGTGAAGAAAAGCCTATCTTTTAAAAACCCTGTGTAAGTCAGATAAAAAGTCTAGATCTTTCAGCTCTAGCTTAAATTTGCATAGGAGTTCAGCCCTCCTTTCCGGCCAGAAGATTTATGACTATATGCAACCCATTCATGGGTTGGTAATAATACCAAAGAGAGCCATGCAATTCAAATAGCCTCTAAATTGCTTTCACTTTGGCCCAAATAAAACTCCTTACTGTGTGTTAAGTTCATTTAATGGATAAAGACTGCTGAAAGGTAAAATAGAGATCTATTAAATTCTGGTTAAATAAGTTGTCAGACAAAAGCATAATCTGTAATGCATTACAACAGGCCATTTTACCTCCTTGTAAACTGTAAAAGAAGGATTGGCCTTTGTGGTTTGTTTTTATAAAAACCACAGTGAACAAATTTTGCCAATTTAATCCTGGTTGTGAAGCTCTGTTTGCTGCCTCAGGTTTACTTGCTTAAAAAATTGTATGGCAGTCCTGGCCAGGTCTACATGTTCTCATTGCCTCTCCAGATAAAGTGAATGATCCCGTGTGTGATGTCCAGATTTCAAGAATGCTGGAGCTCCCCTGTCTCTATAGAGAAGTTTATGATAAACCTTTCAAGGGCCCTGAGGAAATACAGAGGTAAATGCAGTATCCAGAATTGCTCCTGGGGCAAAGTGTGGGGTATTATGGTTGTTTACTTGTTTTTGTAATAACTCTGGAAAAAAAAATAGAGCAGAGCCTGACTGTGAATTAGACTGCATTAATATACAGTAGCAGTCTGCTTTTCTCCCAGATAATCTCAGGCAGATGAGATACCTGTTCATAATCTGAGGAAAGAAATCTAATGCAGAACTAAAGTGAATATTAGGAAGAAAGTAAAATGCTGTGTACAGACCTCTTTCATCTAGTGAAAAAAGATGGGATTTAGAGCAAGATTTGGGGCTGAGGTCAGCAGAGAGGATGGAGAAGTGTCTTTGCCTGATGTTGTTTTATGTGTAAGGTTAAGGAGCTATTCCACTGAAATGCTCTCCTGCCGTTGTCATTGTCAAATCACAAATACATAACCTCAGTAAACTGAGTCAAGCACCCACTCCTGTACTCAGTTTCAGGGTGACTGGATACTTATTGAGAGCCCTGGTGCCTGTAGTGTTATTTCAGAGACTGTAGATCTTAAATTCACGAAATTGTAACAGCAAATGATTGAAGAAGAACAGTTGAATGTTTATGCATATAAAAATCTTCTGTTTTAGTTAGGAATTTAAATTCTAATTCTTTAAGGGCAGTGAAACATCCTTTGACCTTTGAAACCAGTCTAGTGGACTGACGTTATGTAATTGTTCTAAAACCCATTTCTTGCCATTTGACATGTTCTGTGTATCCTTGTAGTGGCCTGGAGGGTCAGAATTTCTCAGTCCATATGCTGCATGAGAAAGTGCAAGCCTTTCTATTAGAAAACAAAATTCAGACCTTTTACCAGCAGGAGTTGGAGACAGTTGATTCTCTGGTGTCTCTGGTTGGTGTACATCCACCCAGCCCCAGCTGTCAGGAGGTGAGTGAATGCACCTGTTCCAAGATTTTGGTGGGGAAGATAATACAGTGTACGTTTTTAAAGCGTAAACAGATAATAGACTGGTGTCTTCAGAGGATTCAAAAACCACTAGTGCTTTAGCTTTATGCATTAATTATTTACAGAGCTTGAGGAAATCTTGTTGCTTTAGACATATAAAACTGGGCTGCAAAAAGTAGTGTAAGAACATTCTGTTATTAGGGGTAATCTTGTGTTAGGGCTGAACAATCTTACAGCCTGCAACAGTCACTACTTTATTTAGATTTGTGATTAGTAGCAGTGTCAGAAAAAGAGATCCCTTTAAGGTGCTTGAGTTCTTTGGGACAGAGGTTTGAGATCCTGAATCTGGTCAGGAGAAGGGAGCACAAAATCTTTGTCTTGTTTCTCATTTGAAGCTCAATATATTAATTTCATTAGTTAAAGAGATGCAGCTTTCAAGAGGAGGTTATGATGAGTGGATGAACAGTGCTCCCCACTAAATGTTTCTCACATTGGAAGTCCCCAGTTGTGAAAGGCCATGATTGAAAGGATGACAAGTTTGGATTAAACTGAAATCGCTTTACAGGAAGCTGCATGTAACCAAACTATTAAGAAACTTTCCAATGAGTTAAGTGACCTCTTGATCAGCTGCAGAATGGGAAACAGAACAAAACTAGTTTTGTAAAATGGCTTTATATTACTCTGTATTAGTTGGATAAATTACAAAGCAGATTCTCAACTGGTATGAAGTGATAAATTTCTGCAAAGCTTACAGTTACATCTTTTACCATGAAGCAATGGCAATTGAAACTTAAGCTGGAGTGTTGTGATTCATTTGTTTACTGTTTGGTTTTCTGTAGAGAAATAAATCCCTGGCAGTCATTTTCACCCCGATTTTGATGTGCACTGTAATGTTAAGTGCTATGTTATGTTGACATCTAATGTTTGTTTAATTCTTAAGAAACCCAGACAAAATAACTCAAAAACCAGCCTCTTGTAGATGAGGTCAAATAATAATGAAAAGTAGCTCTTTTCTTGTTGGCCTTGTTGAACTGCTGCTGATAGCTGTTCTTGATAGCTGGGTTGGGTTTTTGTTTTGGGGTGTTTTTTTTTGTTTGGTTTTTGTTTGTTTTTATTTAAGGCTTTTTTTTCTGGTTTGCCTTGGAACGAATATGGGTATTAGCACTAACAGGAGCTATTCCCATTTTAGACAGAAAAGTTTGCTAGTAGATTATCCAACATAGCACCTGGTACTTTCTAAACTAGCTGGAACAGTATTACAGGTTCCCAAACACTTTATATTAAAGGAAGTAGTGGCCATTGTGTCCAATACTGTAAACTTAAATGTTTCAGCATTTATAGAAAGACCAAGATAAATAATTTACAAAGCCATTTAAAGTAGGAACTGGTGCGGAACAAACATAGAAAGACTAAAAAAAGCCCCGAGAAAACTCAACCTGACCAAAACACCAACCAACCAAAAAAAACCAACTCAAAAACCCCAAACTAAGAAAAATAATGTAGCATCAGTGTTGTTAGCAGTCATGAAGAGCTATCATAATAATTAACAGTTGCTCTTGACCCTGATGCAAGGATGTGAGCATATGTCTCAGGAATTTAGGCACACAGATGCTTGTTTAGAAATTGCAGTTCTCCCTCTTGTCCTAATATCGAACTAATTTCTTGTGAAGAAGGTTTTCTGTTCTTGCATAAGAAAGGACCTGCAGTTTTGTGGCATGAATGCCTTAAGAGGAGTGCCTAGGAATGCTCTGGAAATGTATTTCCTTGTTCCTCTACTCTGTCTCTAGAAGGTGTCACTTTTCTTAATTGGCAAAGGGTCAAGTACCCAATTCAATCCACAGAAGTAAGTGTAATAGATCTGATTTCTGTCCCTCTTCCCTTCTTTTCTCTTCAGTAGTCTTTTGTTTTGCACTGCCCTCAAACCAAGAGGATAAATGGTGCTGCTGATGTGGAACAATGTTATTTTGGCCCTATTTGGCAAGGCAGGAGCTACAGAGCCAACTCAGCTAATTAGGCAATGCCACAATATACACACTTGTTCACTTCTTGCAGTTTTCCTGGATGTAAAAGGATGAGTTATTTGGATGTATAGGTAGTTCTTTTATCCTGATTCCAGTGTTCTAGAGCACAAATTGCTGTTAAACTATTTGTTTCCTTTCTCTTCCTTTCCCTCTAGTCCTAGAATAGGTGGTACACCCCATTCATCTCTTTCCCAACTTTTAAAGTACTTACATAGTGTTTGTCATAGTGGGAGGATGTCTCCTCATGGAGTATTTTCTCCAGAGAGGTGATGAGCTGCTGTGGAATCACTGCAGTAGAGTGGAGCAGAGGGTGAAGATGGAAGGAGTTAGCTGGGACAGTTTGAGGTAGGCAGCATCTCTGTGTTCCATTTCAGCATTACTGTGTAGCTGAGCCCTGTCCACATCCCATACATGTCCTACAATACCTCGTTCCAGTCCTGATCCCTCCATGGCAGTGCAGTCTTCTGCCTCTCCAGAATAAATTTCCCTCTGGCGAATGCACCTGGCAGAACTGAAATAGTTTCCTCTTCTCAGACATATACTAGGGAAAATTTAACTTTATAGTCTACAGATGATAAGGAAGAGAATTTAACTACTTTTAAAAATAGTTAAAAATTAACAAATCTTTTTTGAGTTTTAAAGCCACTGGAGCTTTAATTTACATAACCAGTGCCCCATTTTTCCCTAAGGTGTAGCCTTTTCCCTGTCCTTTAAAACAAGTGACTTTTGAGGCTGGAGGAGTGGGTACCAGAAGGAAGACTACAGGTGAAATAAGAAAAGGTATTTTGTGCTTGGAGAACCTCCAGAGTGTACTTGCTGGACTTTGACAATTATGTTTAGGAAATGGACAAGTCTTTGGTTCCTTTTTTAAAGAGAGCTGCATGTTATGTGGATCCATCCAATTTCTCAACTGAATTAAATGCTTTAAATCAGCCAGTCTAGATTAACAATATTTCTGCCCTTCTGCTATGCATAAGCTATAGTGTGTGCTATTTTAGTGCTACCATTCCAGTTTGTGAATGTCACTGGCTTGGACACGTAACTTGAGTTGTGCTTTCCAGAGTGTGCTGTTTGTACTTCTTTTGATTTGAATGTTATCTCAAGGTCACCAACGAGAAGTAGTTAAAGCAGGAAGTTTTACAGTGTTGTTCACACTGTCTGTCTGTCCTGTACATTGTACTGTAGGTGTAACACAGTTCATTATAAGTTCTTGATGCAGTGTCCTTGTCTTTCTGCCTCTCGAGGAAGCTTCACCACTGCTTTAAATATGTATAATGCAAAGCTTATTATAGGACTTCAGGACTGACATGTCCAGGATCACTATTACTAAAATTGCCACCTGCCTAAGCCCAGGATTAAACATTACATGAGAAACTGCAAAGGGCGATTCCATTAGTAGGCTCACATGTGTATACCAGGAAACTTTAACACCATCAGGGTGTGATTCATGATGAGTCAAAGGTTACATAGTTCCAGTGTTTTGAACAGACTCACTAATTCCTGTACCATTTCATTTATTTGACCTATTATTGATTGTACAGAGAATTTGTCTTGTTTTAAAGATCTGAGAATAACTGGTTGCACAGCACCAGCCCACTAAGCTGTGTGAGGCCTATTAAATGGAATATATTGATTAAAGTATACCAACTTAATTCTGGATACATAGATTCTTCTGTTGTCTTTCCGACAGAGCCCTTGGCCAGTCTTGGGAGTGAGGGTAATGATAGTAAAATTATTATTTAATAGCTGCTTCTGTCTCAGGGTACACACACACACATACATGATGTGTTTTGCAAAAGGGATGACTGATTCTTGAATGCTCCTATGTTGGGATGTACAGTTTAATTTATTTGAAAGGGACCTGATTTGGAAAAGAGGGGGAAGACCCTGCTGTTACTGCTTCAGAGAGCCTGAAATGGTGCACCCTGAAACTAAGGCATGCCCAAGGGGGACACTTTGCAAAGGGAGGTGTGAACATTGTGAGAGGTATTGGGGAGAAGTACTATTGACTTGCGAATTTACAGGATGAGATGCTAGAGTTGCTTTGAGTGGACCAAAAGAGCAGACTCAGCAATTTTAGACTGTGTTGACAAAGAAACTTAATTGCTGTTTTACCCAGAGGAATGGAGAGGAGGAAGCATGTTCTAGAGCACACTAGGAGAAAACTCCACATTTTTCCTGTCATTTTATGGTACTATTAAACACCAGTGATATATAATATTTTTGTATTAATATATAATATGATATTATTAAAGTGGGCAGGCACCCTAATTTGTTTTTCAGAAACAGTCTTTCTGCCATGAAGCCCTTTTCTGTGGATTCTGCAGCACATATGAGAGAGTGCTGATATGTAGCAGCTGCTTACTTATAATAAGGCCTCGCTGCTTTCACTCTGTCAGTGCCTTGACTTGCATTCTTAGTGATTCTGTTTCAGTATCCATCCAGGCTGAACTATGTGTCAGTTCACACAGAGTCTGTTTTTAATTATCTCCCTTTTCTGACAGGATTTCAGTGGTAAGCCAAACTGGATAACTATTGTGCTTCTTTGGAAATATTTTTATCTTTTTTTCTCCCCAAATGTTTGCTATCACATTAAAAATTGATCAGAGTCTTGAGTTGGTTGCTTTGCTAGCAATTTCTTACATTCTTGAGGATTTATTACTGCATTTGAGTGAGAGGCAAAGTCTTCATTTTACATATGGCTATGAGAATGTGCTTTTCTGTGAGCAGATATTCACTTTTCACTTAATCCTTCCTGCTGCATTTTATGTTTGTTTCTTCAGTTCATCAGAAGCAGCACAATGAAGAAAGATACCATAGTGGTATTAATGCTGTGTCTGGAATGGTGTCCAGATGTATGGCCAAGTTTGTAATTAGAAGTAGAGTCTCTTGTTACCCAGATTGATGGCTGTGGTGGACAGGAGGACAGACAAGGTTCAGGCACTGGATCCTTCAGTCTGAAACAGAGAAAACTGAACTGGGAATAAGAGCCATTATTCTGTGTTAATTATACTGAAGTATTTGGCAATTATTTTTACTGGTGATTTGAGAGGAAAAAGAGAATTAGCTGTTGTGGGACAGAGAGAGAGATGTGATTATGGCCTGTTGAAATCCTGAGGGTTATCTGGAGGAACAGGAGGGAGAAACTCATGATGCATGCTGGCACCAGTATCCCTTTTGGATCCCCAAACAGTTCCCAGTTAGGTACATCAGCTTCCAGGCTGTTGGAATGTCACTTGAGAACTGCAAATGGATTGAATGAATGTTTTGTGAAAAGATATTCTTCCTTTTCATGTACATACTTTCTAGTTCATGGTGATTGCCTCCTTCACTCCCAAGGCTTCTGAGCTGCTTCTGGTGATTGAAGTAGCATATGTGAAGTCTGATATTTTTGTTCAGAACAGGGTGGGAGCATTTATGGTGATAGTTGAAGGAATGGCTTGGCAAATCTTGCTCTGGTTGCTCTGGTGTGGTTCTAGTTATCACATGGTGGTTTGTGGGAAGCAGTTTAGCTCCCTTCTCAAAGAAAACCACAGGGAGCACAGTGTGCTCCCAACAGATGAGAAAACAGCAACTGGGCAACTGAAGCAGTCTGTGTAGATAAATGGGAGGCTGAAGGACACGGTAGGACAGATGGAGATGGAGAAGAGTAAATCATAGTCTTGCTCTTATCTACCCATACTTTCCCTTCTCCACAACTAATTATTTCCTTCTACTTCTCTAGCTGTCATTCCACTCTCCTAGTTCTGCTCTACTTCCAAACAAACCCTGTCTTTCCCTGGGTTTTTTTCCCCCTCCCCCTCCTTCCTTCTACTCTGTTAGATGTGTCCCAAACACAGAACCCTGTGTTCTAAATAACCTCAATTATGGACTTCCAGGCACATCATTCTCTTTTCACAAGAAACTGATTTCCCACCTACCCTCAAAACTGAATCCTTTGTTTCCGTATTTCGTACACTTAATTTCTTGTCTGCTCTTTATCCTTTCACTTCATTTGGCTGTTGAGAAGCTCCTGAGAGCACGATCAGAATGTTTGTAAAAATTTGGAAACAAAGGAGGCAAGAAACAAATACTGGTTTTGTCAGTTTTCTCCTTTCCCTGAAATCAGGAGATTGGAATCCCATCCTCAGCACTTGGATTCCTCCTGAATATCACCTTTCAAAATACTGATTTTCCTGTCTTCCTACCCTTATTACCAGGAAAACTGTGAAAGTGAACAAATCTTGATTAACAGAAAAGTCAAATGATCTGCAAGCATCACAAGTATATTCCAAAAAGAGAGTTCTCGGTACATCACCAAATAGCTGCTAGTCACAAAGAAGGCAGTTTAGAGATTGTGGTTCCTTAAGAATGGTACAAGCTTCTGGTGTTTGGGTTTTGTTTAAAGCTCAGAGATACTGGTTATTTCATACATAACAGATATGATTTGTTAATTACTAAATGGAGAAAAATATGTAACAAAATTGACGTTAGTTAAAGAGGACCTGAAGTCTTTTTCTTCTTGAAAGCATCTGGAGCTTTTGCTGGTAACTTTGGTTGAGCTGAGATTTCTCACCATCTGCTTCATTCCTTTCTTCCCATCCAGGTGAAGTCAAAAAGTTACTCCAGTTCCAAAAGGATTCACAGTGTTTTTAAGGAAGCAATAAAGATGCTACAAGAAAAAGGAGTGGTTTTCCAGAAACCTACCAGCTCCAAGGACTTATACTATGTAAGAGACTGAGCTGTGGTTGCAAACAAGTTCAGTGGTATGAGTTTTATAGTTAGTAAAAACAGTAAAAATATTGTGGAAATAGTTGAAATGTTTCAGAAAGAGAAGCTGGATGTCCAGGTGCTCTCAGTTTACTCAAAAGTCTTTTCTGCAGCTTACTTCACTGTTGGTTGTACCTCTGTATCACCCACTGAGTTGTTCCTAGTTCTGTCTGTGTTCACTGGGCTGCCAAATTGTTCTGATCCAGCTGGGCTCACTGAAACCTGAGGCCTGGCTGGCACAGTTCTCCTTATCAAAGTGGGTTCAAGCTTGCTGTTCTGCTGAGTCAGTCACCCTCCTTTGGGTCAAACTTAGTTGTATTGTGTACTTCACCTAACTCATGGGTGCTGCTAATAGTAGTAAAAATACTGCCTGAAGATTTGATGTTCATTATTAGTCTTGGAGGCAGCAGAAAATGCAGAGTGTAATTATGACAGTGTTAGCTTAGAATACACCATGGCATTGGACTGTTTTTCAACAACAAGGCCAGTTTCTTCTTTTTTCTTCAGGTGACTGACCATGATAAGGAGCTGTTTAAAGTGACCCTTGATGTGATTAAAGAAGACTGTCGAAAACCCAGGCGTAAGTAGCAGAGTGATCAAGCTCTGATGAGCTGGTGCTGGTATAGTGGTGACAATATCTCCTCCTGCTGCTGGATTGGATATGCTGCTTGTCCTCACCCTTGAACTTGAGCTGTTGCTGGCGTAGCTAATCAGTATAGCTAAAAAGAGGAGTGCAGGAGCAGCTTCCTGTGAGCATGGAGAGAGAAAGAGCAGGTGCCCAGCAGGAAGCAAACCTCTCCAATCTGAAATAAGCAGCCATTATCTTAGATCTTTATCTTTTGAGAATACTTGGATTTTAGGAGGAACCAAATGTAATGAGGTCAGATCACCACCTAGAAGGTGTTGCTTTGCACTCTGGAGAAGTAGCAAATCTTGCTGGTTCAGTTTCTACAGGGGAGTTGACACAAAAGTGACCGTGCAGAAAGGTGAAATCCCCGCCTCCTTTAAGTCAACAATTAAAACTTGCTTAAGTCAGTAGGACATTGAAGGTTTTAAGCTCATCTAGAGCTCAGGTGGTTTTTCTTTGTAGTTAAGGATTTCAGTAGAACAAAGTCTATTTGTTTTCAGGTAATGTGCCTCAGGTGGCTTCTGAGTTATCGCTGTCCCTCAAACTATTGTGTCTTATTGCCAGACTGATAACTCGTGCTTGACTTGAATGTGTGCTAATTACACACAGGTACATTGCTACAGAGTGTCTTTAAGTTCTTGGGATAGAATGTGTCAGCAGGGATCCCTTGCTGCCCAGGTGCGGCTATTTGTGGGATAGAATGTGCTTTGGTACAGAATAAATGACTGACTGCAACATAAGGCATAAAATCTTAAATTGCTCATATCCCTATAGTATCATAACTACAATAGTGCTTGTAGGACCTGGAGTGTGATGGTTATCCTGCAGTGAATAAAAGGCTAAGTGGGGCAATATCAAATTTAACTGTCTCTCTTAAGAAATGGTACAATTGTAGACAAGGCCTTGGGAGAAGAGGTTACTACTGGGCATGCAGGTTAATAGGGCTTGTTTGCCTGAGGGTGTTCCAGTGCAACAAATTACTGTATCACATTGTTTTAGTGTCTTTTATACAATTAACAAATGCAAACATCATTTCTCTAAGAGTCAAATAATTCCTTTGCTCATTTTATACATCAGCTAGTTTTCCTGGCAGGCTGTTTTTTTTTATATGACTATGTCACTATTAAGGCCAGAACCTCTATAGAGTTGACAGAGGCATTGAGTGACCGCCTGCTGTTTGTTCCCTTCTTACACATTGTCACACTGGTAAAGTACTCTGTGACCCATGAGAAGTTGGGAAGTTCTTTCGGTCAGGAAAGTCAACAGCAGAGAGTAATTTGTACATCAGCCATAGAAAAGACTTTGAAGAGTCTTGAGTCCTCAAAGCCACGTTTTCCATAATAAGCAGTTTAAAATTAGCAACTGTTTTACAAACCCTCATGTTTTCCTTTAAGCTTTCCCCCTACTTAATTTTCCGCTGTAAAGAGGACAATTTCCAGGTCAGTGTCCCTTTGCTGGTTTCCGGAAGGACCATTTCAATGTCCTGGTCATTGGCAGTAGAAGCAAAGCCAAGAAGCTTCGATCGAAACCAGCAGGACACGGCGGGTGTTTGCGGTCGGTGGATGATGCAAGAACGCGGAGCTCGGTGCAGCTGCCGGTCCCCCTCTGCTGGCGGGAACGCGCTCCCACCTCCCGCCAGGCTTCCAGGGAGAAAACAAGGACATGGGCATCCGCCTCTAGGGCTTTTGCTTGTTTGTTGCAAGAAATTCCTACCCGTTTTCCTCCAAGTGTAATAGAAATCTTCCATGACAAGGAAGATGATTTATGATAAATCAAACTCTTCTCTCCAATGAATTACTTCTCTGCCAGTTTTCCAGGCAACGCCTTGCCCCATTGCTGTAGTTGTGACACATCCCCAGGCCCAACCCAGCTGTCTGAAACTATTGTACAAATTAAAAAAAAATCTTGCATGCCTACTCAGAGCTGCACAAGCCCTGATCTGTAATATGCCTACATGACAGTCCTAGTCCTTGGCTCCGCTTATAATTCCTGATCTTAAATGCACTCATGAGAGACCAGTGTGGGTCCATCTAGAAACTTAATATAGCAAGATAGAACATTTTGATTCCAGACTGAACTGCAAAATGGATTTGGGTTTTGGTTTGTTTGTTTCTTTGTTTTATAAATTTGCTCCGTTTCTCTGTTTTATAAATTTTAGGCTTAGATCAGGCTAATTATAGAGAAGACAAAAGCCAGAACCACTTGAAGTTAAATTTAATATGTCCGAATGTCCCCTGTGTGAGACGTCTGCAGTGGGCAAATGGTTGTTCTGTAACTCCGTCCCCTCTGATGTTCTTTGTCAGGCAGGACACTTAATCAGCCTGGCTTTGCTCAGCTGCTGGACAAAAGCAAGAACCCAGGATGCCAGTGAAAGAGGGACAGGAGTGTTTTGGGGTTATTTAATCATTGTATACACCTGCAGCTACACCAAAGTGCTATTTTCTACCAGCATCTAGGGGAAAAATACACATTGTGCTATTAGGTAACACTGGAGTCATTAATGTAATTCATTGAGATTTAAGTTACTCTAGATCAGGGATGGGCAATTTGACCTTCTTATGACAAACTTATGACAAATGCAAAGTGCAGCTACCCGTTTTGTTTGCAAGAACAGTCACTATGTCCCGGTAGAGGCATTGTTGTGTTCTCTGCAGTTATCTCTCCCAGGGTAGTGGACACATTTTTTGCTATTGGCCACAAAGATCTTTTTTTGTGCTGGATACTTCTGAGGAAGTATTTATGCCTGTTTCACAGCCTAATCAGAATTAGTCTGAACTGTTTATTTACCACTATCTACCAGTGACTTTTCTCAGCAGGTTCTAAGGCAGCTCTGGGGCTCAGCAGATTCTAGAGTAGAGAATTAACTTAAAAAAACAAAAAAAACCCCAAAATCTAGGGCCCTGCCTGACCCATGGCAGCTTTTCAGTACCCTTATCAAACTTGCCTTGCATCATGTGAGCTAAGGATAAGGAAAATAATTTGTGCTGATATATCTGATTTATCTCTGTTTTCCATTGTCAGCTGCTGCAGGAAATATGTTGTGGACTTCAGCACTTGATGGACTGGGATCTTGCAGTACTGATGATTAGTGGGTTACAGTCTGTGATGGAAGAAATGATGACTGGGACAGCTTCAAACAATGTTCCACCTGGCACAGAATAGATGTGTTCAGCCATGAAGGACCTCTGTGCTTGCCCCCAGCAGAGGGGGTTAAACTTCTGTTCTCTTGTACATTGCAGGGCTAATTCCACTTAAAAGGAGATAAAATCTGATACTGGTGGTTCCCTGACTTTCTACTCCCGTAATTGTCTGAGTGGTCTGCAGGGTAGGGATGGCATTGTGAGGTGAATGCAGTTGCAGTGCAGCAATTTTTCCACAAGATGCCAGTATTGGGCCAGCAGGTACAGGCCCTTGCCACGCACCTCCCTGCTGTGCTGTGAGAGTTGTGAAGTTGGGTCTCAGTAAAATGACTTTCATTTGGTTCCTTCTGAAATTACAAGAGCTGGATGCTTGCACAGGTGGACAGTGGAGGTACCCTTACATTATTAAACTCCTCATCAAGTTGTACTGAGCTTTGTATGTTAAGAGTTGGCAAGACTGAGTCATCTTTCACTCTCGTTACTACTGTTACAGCCCTGACACTTCCCAGAAAAGTCACTGGGAACAGTTGATAATTGGAGAACTGTAGGCACAGACAGGATCTCTTTCTTCTGAACACACATATTTCTGTTTCAGTATCTAGGGCTCTGGGTTTTTTTCATAATTGATCAGTATTATGATAGTTCAAAAGAGACAGACTGAAATACTTCTTCCATGCCTGGCTGCATTTTTCTTTTTTCTGCAGATGCTGAAAAAGGCTGCCATTTCCTTCATGTCCTGAGTTGTGTTCGGCAGAGCTACAATCCCTCTCTGGCTGAAGTGGTGATGCACCGTGTCTTGGAACTATTGGAGAGTAACAGTGATGTTGTCAGCACTATGGAAGGATATTTTATGGTATTTTAAAGAGAAAATATAAGAAAGAGAGGTTGAGATACTGTGGAAAGCTGTCATTAGCTGGTATGATCTAGATAGTGGATTAAAAAAGAGCTTTTTGATTCTCCAAATGCTATTTTTGTCCAGCTTCAGAGAAATTGTTCAAATACTTGTTTTAATATTCTTGCTGACTTCCTTGCTATTCCTAGTAAAAGTGGTGTCAAACTGATTCTGGACATTCTAATTTAGCAGGAGAAATGGAAAAGAAACTGTGCTCTTTCCTTGGAGTAGGATGAAACATTGACCATCCTCACATCTGCATCCAGTGGGCCTAAAGAAAAGTCACTGCTAAAGATCACTGTTGACAGCAGTGGTCATCTCAGGAGATATTCTTCTGGCTTAAAGACTGATCTTGTGAGCTTTCCTATGGCACTAGCTGCAGGTCTTTCTTTTTATGTGGACTTTGTGACACCTAGAGGAAGAACACACAAGCAGAAGGATTTGCTTGTCCTTCCTGGCAGTGCTGGTGCATCTGTGAATATGAGTTCCTCAATCTGGACAGCTTTCCCACTACTAAAGCAATCCTCACCATTCTCTGTAAAGTAATATTCAGGAATAGGGTCCTGCATCCCTTCCCCATCCTGCAGCCTTGCTCACTGGTTGTCAAGCATGTCTACATTCCTTTGCATTCCCATCTGTGCTACTACTGATGCTTGTTGTGGTTTCTCTTCAGATCAGAATTCTCAAAATCAGCTACTGTTTTGCTGTTTCAGTTGCTTCCTATATGACAAATGGTAAAACATAAATTAGATGCTTTGGAAAAAAAAATACAGAAGCCATTGAGACCAACTGTAATTTCCTTGGCCTGATGCTTTTTGTGTCTTTTATTCTTTGTCACTTTTGTGGTAAAATACTGCCCAGATCTGTGCTTGCAGAAGAACACAAGGCATAGATGAAGCAACATTGGCTTAAAGAAGGTTACCATGCAAGATGTTTGATCTGGAATAATTATAACTCTGTTATGTGCAACAGTTAAAAAGCAAAGTTGTTCAATATTTATCCTTAGAGAGGGCTTGCTACTGCAGGAGCTTGTCTGTTTAATTAATCTGTATAATTTATGGTGTGGAGGTGAGACCTTTAACTTAAAAAGAGTACAAAAGATTGAATTTATCCTTCTTTCCTCTGTACCTTCCCTGTAACAGTTGAAACAGCAGACTCCCAGGAGGCAGCTGTAGTGGTAAAGCCCTATAAGGATTGACATAGCAGGGAAAAATAAACCATATGCATGAGGAAAGCCAGTGAGTTAGCCCCATGTGTGCCAGCTCTCTGGTTTGTTATATTATCTGCCTCACTCCAAGCCCTGGCTGCAGTGAGATATAGGCTAAGAGAAAGGCATGACAAAATATTTGGCATTTGCATTCAGAGGCCCGTGGAAAATTCTGGCCTTAAAGAGATGGTATGTTTGTTCATAGTAGAGAACTCTGTATGAATCATTGATTTGCCGTGTATTCATATATGTGTATATACTTGCTGCAGGACTCAATAGTTGGTTTCCTCACAGATTTCCCTACTCCTCACATTGCTGCTCTGCTCTGAGTCAGGTACCTTCTAGTCAGATCTTACTATGGGCCCTGAACAAGTGCTGAAGGGATGTACCTGTGCAGAAGGAAATAGAAGAGGATTAAGAAGAGTTGTAGAGTGTTTGTTCCCCACTCCCTGAATATTTCTGTAAATCAGGGGAAGAAGGCAGATTCTGAGTGAAGTGGTACAGAGGGGAATTGAAACTTTATTTTATGCCTGTGAGAAGATCTGGTTGGTCACTGGGGAGATTTGCTTTTTAAATTCCTGCTCTGATTGTTGATCAGTTTGAAGTGATGCTTAAAAACAAGGCTATCCATGGAAGAAGTAGCTTGCATATTGATTCCTAAATTCAAATTCGCTTCAGGAATTGCCTACAATCAAGCAGTACATATGATTAAGTTGCTTATTTGGCATGAATTTGAGGATATTTTAAAGGAAAGTATGAGGTGTTTCAGACCATTTAGAAGAGCATGGAGTCTAACTTAAAAGACTATCTTGGCCATTTTCTTGAAATGTTCTGTATTAGAAGAAGCTTATTTTGCTGGGAAAGGGTTAAAGGAACAGTGCTAGCTCAATGGGAAAGGTGATCTCCTCTCTTGAGTTAGAAGAAAGACCCTGGTTCTCCTGAGGATGACAGCTGAGTGTGTGGGCTGGATGAGTTCGGGGAGAAAAAGAGAATTTGGAGATCATGTTGCTCTTTAGGATCTCTTTAAAATAAATTCATACCAAAATAGGATTACATCTTTGGGCTTTGCAGTTTGTATAGTTACATGTGCAAGTTCTGTTGCCTCCAACTCTGAGGCTGCACTTACTGTGTTTTAGATGTGTTTCTTTGTATAAAGTTTGCCTAAAATCCCTGTCCACTGATTTTCTATGCTTGGAGGTTGAAAGGGCAGACACTTGTACCTGCATCAGTCCTGTTTCTGTTGCTGTTCAAAAGCACTGAACAACTGCAGAGCCTTGGAGATGAGGTGGAAGGAACTTATCTCAGGAAACATGGGTAAGTTATTCTGGACAGAACCTGTCACTGGAAGCTGATCCTTGCTGGGAGTGCTTGACTCCTGCGATGGCGTGGGTGCTCTGATGGTGTTTGTTCCCCAAGAACAGGAAAAAGGGATTTTTCTCAGATGAGTTGTCTCAGGGAAGTAAGATGAATAAACACAAGGGAGCCTATAGTCTTTACAAGAGTGAAAGGTTAAGCTAAAGTTAATGGAGGAGCCTAGATTTAAGCTACACAGATTCTGATATCTGTACAGAATAGTTGTGTCTTAAGCTTGCCTGCTTTCTTTTTTCCACAGTAGCCACCCAGCCCCAGGTTAACACTTACTCTGGTTGAGAGCATTCCCTCTTGCACCTACGGGGAATACAACATGCATATGCCTGCATAGCAGTACCTTGAGGAGCTGTGGGAGCACAGAGCTCACTGTGGGCTGATTTACCCATTCACTCAGTATCTCTACAGTGTGCTTCTGTGACAGCAGTCTAGACATACCCATGTTGGTATAAGTCACCTTTATGTAAGTCGAACTACACACACTAGGGCTTTTACTGCAAGTAGACTGTCTCTCTGTTTAAAGATCATATCCTTAACCAACAGAGTCATATCATGCATGCTGTTAAAATTCTTAGACCACACCTACAAAATATTGTGCAGGGCATTCAGTGAAAGCATGCTTTCTTGTTTTGTTTAATTTGAAAACTCGTTAGGCAACACAATTATTACTGGTTTATTAAAGGACTTAGAAGGTGGCACTTGAATGTAAAACTGACAAGTGAGAATTCATGTTGTAGAACTGCTTCATGGCCAGTTCCAGTTTCCATAGCAACAGTTAGGGCAGTAAAAGGTAGGTAAGGAAAACAGAATTTTTAAAAGCAGTCGGCATTTTTATGTTACCTTCAAAAGGTAAGTTTCCATACAAATGCAGCACCTGAGAACAAAATTACCTAAGAATCCCAATTTTCTATTCTAGCAAAATGCACTGTGATTGCTTTTCTGGTGAGGGAACAAAGGAACAGCTTTACCTTAAGTCCCTGCCCTCTGCTTATGTGAGAGAAGAGATGAGGTTGCTTCATACCTCAGTTTCCCCCTTCTGTAAATTGGGTATAATTCAACTCCCTGTGTAGGGCATAAGCCTCCATTTTTTTGTAATCCTAGTCATTAAAATGTCTATGGAAGCTATTAGAGAAGAACTCTGTGGCTGTGTGGGAGAGAGTGAATGGATAGATGCTGGAGTGGGACTTAGAAAAAGCTGCTCTTCTATTAGTACTGATAGCTTTATATTTTTCTGCGTCTCTTTCCATGCATATTGCTTTGCTTGTCTTGTCATCTTTCTCTCCGAGGCCTGTGAGGCAATTATGGTCTCCCTGTTTTTATTTGTATCATGTTTTTCCTGGAATCCTATTTCCTCTTACAACTCCTTATATGACTTCATAAAAGTAGAAATACGGATAAACGAATTCTGAGTATTCTTGTTCTGAAATCTTTGGATTGTAAATTTGGACCCACGAGGGCATGCATTTTACACAACCTGCCTGGGAAAGGAAGCTTTACTTTCAAATTAATAAATTACAGAGTTAAATGTTGGCTACATGTTTAAAAGCTGTTACTGTTTTGGATCTATGTATACTTGTGTATTCCAGTGATGAACACCATAATTAGGAGTTGCTAATTCATTATTCAAAGTAGGAATTCATCAGTGAGCAGCCAGTGAAGCATGGAGCCACATAGAGAATTAAGAGACAAAGTACTGGAAATCTGTTTGTCAAAGAAATGCACTTTGGTTTACTTTGAGAGTAAGCTGATCCTGTGGGGAAAAGATATGCCTAGCAAAGATTTGTATCTTTATACTTACCTCTAAATGGGAAGGGAGCAAGTTCAGATCCCATGGGCACCCTGAATTTTGAAACTTCCTGTCAGTGCAATGCTATGCTCTTTATTGCTGTCTTTCAGCAGTCTCCAGTCCTCCTGCCCCAACCCTCCAGGCTAGAGCAAAAAAAGAGTTCAGCCACAAAGATAAAAGAATAGTTACAATAATTGGTTACCATCCTCCAGGAGTCCCAGCATTACAGCAACATTTTTGTGGATGCTTGTGGGCATCAGGGTAATGCTAAGCCAAGGATCTTGAGTTTCATTCCCAGCAATATACCCTGCCAGGCACAGAGACTTTCCCCCTAATTTCTTTCATCTATTCCTGAACTCCGCTCTCCCCTCTGACTTGTTTCTTGGGCCCTTCATTTCATTCACAGTCACAGATCCTGTCCAAATCCCTTCATCTATTTTGTTCCCTTTATCTTTCCTAACTCAAATATCCTTGTCAACATCTGGAAATTGAAACTTTCAGAATAATCCCCTTGCCTGACATGGCACTGTTCACAGCCTGTTGTGATTCCAGCAGGCTGTCCTTTGCTCCTTCTCTAGGCACCAGAAATTTGCAGCAGGAAAGAGCTGCAATTTCAGGAAAACAACACTTTTTTCCATCCCACCCTCCTAAGATTCAGCCACCGAGATTTCCATCACCCTCCTGAAGATCCTGAATATTCACCCTAAATATTCTAGTGGTGGTTTTTTTGCAGGTATCCAAGTACAAAAAAATATAACTAAGAAATAAAGGAGTCATGTCTTGCCCAAACCTGAACAAGCAGAAGTCACGCCCCTGAGAGAAGCTCTCTGCCTCTCCCTGCCACTTTCATGTCCTTGCAGATCTCATTGCAGACATGATCTGTAAAGTTGATGTGGACTTCTAGCTTGTGTGTCTCCCAGTTAGTGCGTCTCTCTTTAGCCTGTTTGAAGTGTGATTCTATTCTGATGTGATTATACTGTGTGTCTGGGCATTTGTCAACCTCTGTCCCACCAGCCCAAGTGACTTTCACTAGTTAAGAGGTGTGAAGGACCCTAAACTGTTATGGTCTGGCACATTTTTAGGAAATGGATGCACTGATAGAAGAGGGAAGGCCAAATCACTGCCTCCATCAAAGGGAAGGAAGAAAGTCAGACAACGCCAGAAAAACTACACATGGGACAGTCCCAAAGAACCTGTTCCTGTAATTTAAGCTGCCACAAGAAGTACTTGTTCTGCAAGTGCTCTTTTAAGAAATGATTGAACAGTTTTTGTAGAAGTTTCCTCACAGAGATTGCCCTAAGACAGCCATGATGGCAAACTGCAAATCCATTAAAATATGGTAAAGCTGCATTGGGGTACAAAGTTGAGCAACTCATGGCTAATGATGCCACTATCCCATTTCCACGAATATCTTTTAATGTGCAATGGAGGCTATATTAATCTAGTCACAGCAATTTACAAGTTTAAACCAGCCCAGATTAACAAGATTGCCTGAGAATAACACAGCCAGGAATTTACCAGTGAAAGAAATAACCTAAAGGAATGATTTTCAGTAAGTGTTAACTACTGAACACTGCAGTGCCAATTAACCTGGCACAACATGTCCTACAGCTTTGTTTTAGCTTGTTTTTTTGTTATTCACTACAAGAAGGCACACTTCTTCCCTACCAGCTAGAACTGGAGCTCTCTGCCACCTTCACATCCCTGTGCTGGAAGCAAGGTAAGATAAATAGCAAATATATGTCACTGCATAGCAACTAACATGATTAAATGCAGTATGTGCCAAGTCTGTTATTGGCCTGGAAAGTTCATGGTTCCTCCCAGAAGTGGAGACTTCAGCCTAATATTACAGTGGCATTTGGAAATAGGAGGGAGTAATCTATACCCTCAAATGTCTTCCCCAACAATGGAGTCCTGCAAGTCCTGCAGGTCTAACAGATTCTAACATGTGCTCTTCTTGGCAAAGAACAAAGATGGTAAATGAAAGAGTGCTTGGGGCTGTTTTTTCTCTTGTTGACAATATTGGTCATTTGCTTTGAGAGTGTAGGGGCTGTCCTTGCATTCATGTAAAACTCTTCTTTGCCGTATTGTCCATAAAAAAACCTCTGAGCTGTAACAAGCCAGCTGGTGTTCTGAACTACTGCCTACACTGCTGAGTAATCTCTCCCATTGTTTTCTGTCCTCACCTTGTCTTTTTTCCCTCATTAAAGTCTCTTCAACTTAATTCCTGATTCAAAGAAGTTATGGTGTCTGTCCTCCTGTGAGTACAGTGATCCAGGACAAAAACAAGAGCAAACTGATACAGAGAAGAGTTTTTGTTGGAACCCTGAATGTAGGAAAGGATGAGAAATACAGAGGAAGCTAAAGGAGGAGGATTTAGCATGGAGAGGTTTGAAATGAGTCCTACTGAAAAAGGCTAAAGAAATAATTGCGTAATGATGCTGTAGACATCTGTTTCAGACCTGTTTCGGAACAGGCAGCAGGTGTTGCATGTAATGAAAGCAAGGATTTGTACTGCTTTATTTTCTGCAATTAGAAAGCAGTGGAGGAAATGAGGTCAGGAAAAATGGAGTAAGAGAACATTTAGCATAAACAGCTGGGCAAATTCACATAGACCACTGCAGTATTTATATGCTCTTCCTTTGCCTTCATTACACTATCCTTGAAAAGGTCTGTTCTGCAGAGTATTTTGTCCTTCCTAAAAGACCAATGCCTTGGGTGCTCAAAGTTAGATACTAGAGTCAAAGTTGGCCACCAACATGCCTTTGAGGACCAAGCTGTTCAGGATAATGTAATCATTACAAAGATGTTGTCATGAATTGATGAGAATGATCCTGAAGGTAAAGCTGTCCTTGTCTCACAAGTGGTTTGTGTGCCTCAGTCACCAGAAAAGTGGCTGAGAAAGAGTCCATTAGTGAAATGGTTCTTTAGGCTTGCATTCCTGGTGCTGCATGGCCAGGGCTGAACACATATCTGGATCCAAATAAGCAGCTGGAATTATGTGGATGGTGTGTCCACTGCTTCAAGCTGAAAAGCACACCTGCATCAGGCCCTGCTAGAGAAACTGTAACTTTGCTTTCCACAGGGCATTTTTTGTTTTGGGATGATCTCATTTCTTGTTACAAGCAATTAACATCCTACAGGGCATTTTATTTTTCAAGCATCTCCACTGCTGCTCTACGAAGTCTAACCCCAGTCTAATGACTGGGGGAAAAAAAAACAAACTCTTTGTGTCTACCCATGGGATGATGTTGCTATTGAGAAGATTCAAAAGTGAAAGCCACTTTGCTTTTGCATGAAGGTAACGAAACAAAAAGTTAATGCACTCCACTGCTGAGTGATAGAGGCTAGATGTTACAAATTCTTCTCACAGTGCCAAGCTTGTGTGCTCATCACCTGTGTTCAAGCTGCAGTTCCATGAGCAACTTTTCATAAGGTTTTATTTGTACATTTTTATAGTTCACAGTATGTCAGTCAAATGTTTTCTGGTTTGGATATTGGCAGATAAATAATTCTACTTTCTCTAGGGACTGTGCAGCCAAATAACATTACTGTTTGGTTTCAGAAAGTGTTGAATGAGTAAAAACAGTGAACAAAGAAATTCAAATTTCAAAAGGGGTTGGTGGAAATTTTAAATCTTGGTGTCCATGTATGTATACATAGAAGTAACACAGGGAGAAAATGCAAAAAAAGACTATTTCTTCCTAGACTGACGTTATTTTAACAAGCCCATGTTTTCAATAATGGAGATTACCGCATTTTTTGCAGAGGATAAGGCTGAAACAAGGTTCAAAATGTGTTATTTTGAGAACAGTGAGTGTGCTGAAGTCAGGGACAGCATCCAGGAAGAAACCTGAGGAATCCCAATCCAAACCTGTGATCAGTTTGGTAAACTTCACCTGTCTCAAACGTAAGCCTGACACCTATATCATAAATAAAGAAAAGTGTGGCTTGGGCTTGCTTTATCTTTTTAAGCACTTCAAGAGATATCTACAAAGCCTCTGTAAAAATGGCAAAGTACAAGGTGTACATGGATGAAAAGCAGCGTGCAATGCATGGTAGCATGCTGCTACCACCCTAAACACCATGCAAGGCACATACCACAGTGAGAAATCCTTCATCCACAACCACTAAGAGAGGACTGAAAAATAATGTTAGTCATTAAAGGGTTAAACTGTAAGATAGCTGCTTCAAGGAAAGGCTAATCTATAATTTAAATCCAGAGGGTGAAGCAGCTCTTTCATAATGTAAGTAAAAGCTGTCATGCCGTTGGAAAAACATGTACACTGCCTGCAGAAGGAATGGTTATTTTGGTTTTTCCATCATACTAGATTGCACAGAAGGGTGCACAAAGCAGCACTCTCTGCTGAGGAAGCTGGGAGGGGAAGGGGCACAAAGATACTGTGCTAGAGGAGGGGGGACTTGCTCTGCCAGCACTGCTGCTGGTTCATTTGGCTGCCTCCTACCATATTCGCTGGGCCTATTTACCTCCAGAGTGAATTTCATACAAAGAGCAGTAATCTCCCAAGAAGATGAAATGTAATTCGCTTTTTAAAAAAATATGAAAAAAAATCACACTGTGCTTTGTTTCAGAGTTTGAGATTTGAATGCCAGACAAGCTCTCCCATTCCTGTCATTCCTATCAAAAGCCGTGTATGTTGAAACGCTGAAGTGGAAGGACTGCATGGAAAGCAGCCTTTTTAAGAAGCTGAGGTTTTGTAAGTACAGAAGCTGAGATGGGAGTGTAACAAAGGCTCTGTGTTGTGCTGTTGCACATCAGAGCCAATAAAACCCTAAGGGGCACATCTCTAATACCATGTCTAGCAGATTATGCATGCAACTCCAGTTGCCAGTAATGAGTTGTGTGGCTAATCTGTCATGCACTGCACAGTTCCCCTTCCCCCAAGGGGCTCAGCTCATGGCATTTTACCTCCCCCCCAGGGTGCTGAGCACCTTAGATTCTCTTCAGTTAGTGGGACAGGAAAACACTGTGTTCCACCTGGCTGCCCAGCCAGAAAACAGAAAAGAAAATCATCTTTAACAACAGCTCTAGCTATCACAGACAGGGCTGTTAGACCCCAGCATGGTTAACATTCAGGGGCAGTTACCCATCTACATTCACATGCCATGAATTAATAAGAGGCACTAGAAATGGCCCTAATGGAGCACAAAAAAGTCTGACACTTGTTTTATTTTCTCACAGATTTAATGATCCAAGTGTTTTCAATTTACAACTCAAATGCTCATTTACAAAAAATTTGCCAGCATGACAGAGTCCTCTTGAAATATGAAAAGTCAAGTCATGCTCCAGCTCTGACAACATCACACACACACATTCTGTCACGCATCAGCTTTTGCTGTAATTGGAGCAGAGTCCAGGCTGCTGTGTAGCTGCACTAGGTCTGTGAGGTTGATGTGATTACCTGCTTGTTCAAAAAAAATGTGAAAGAAGAATCTTTTCCCCAGTACCCACCTAGCAAAAGAGTAGAAAAAGCTTTTAAAAATAGCTGGTTTATTTCAACCTTCATAAGCTGAATTTCCCAGGGTGTTCCTCAGGTGAATTTTATCAGAATCATGAGTCTCTGAAGGTGAGTTATTAAATCAGCAGTTAATATTTATTTTAATATATGTGTTAAAATTGTTTTAATAGAAGTGATATTCCTATGCAATGATAGGGCTTCAGTAATGGGGGCTTTAAGAAAATAAAAATATAAATACTAGGAGTTTTAGCACTAAAATCTCCAGAGCTGGTTATTTTCCTACAAATACACAGTACCTCAGCCTCGTGTTCATGGCCCTGGTCAGAAACAGGCTGTTGTGCAGGTGCGGCCGGGCAGGTACCCAGCCTGCCATGCTCCCCACTGCATACCCAGGCTTGCTTTCATTCAGCCCCAGCAGCCGGAGCCAGCCTTCAACACAAGGCTGGGAAGTGCCGTCAGCTTCAATTTCCCAGCTGCTGCCTAAGACAGGAGCAGATTTTCCCAAGCCTGCAGCATAATAAGGGGTTTTGGTTATTCTTCTGCCAGCTTTGCAATACTTGGAGATTGGACTCCCACTAGACTGGGTGTTGTACATGTTTTAAAAGAACTATCCATGCCCCTGGCAACACACATTTTTCCTACATGCACGGACAGATGCAGCAAACAAGGAGAGCAGGAGGTGGCTGTGAACACAAACCCGTCAGATGATGGAGGAGGAGGGGGACAGAGGTAAAAAGGCTGGCCAGGCTTCACAGGTGGGATGGGTTGTCTGGAGCAGAGGAGAAACGAATTGTGTTGAATAGAGGGAAGGTGAACAGCAGACCAGATGCCATGGAAGAAAGGGGTAGACACCAAATAGGCACAAACCCCAAGGCACCCGTCTCAGGTTTGGTTGAAAATAGAAGCTCCTTCCTTACAAGAGCAGATGAGAGGAGTATCAGTAAAAAGATGCCAATTAGTAAGAATGTCAGGAAGGATGGGGCAGGGTGTTTGGAGAACGATGCATTTTGTCTCTCCCTCACAATGACATGTTTTGAAAGCTGTTTTAAAACAAACCCTGAGTGTTTTCAACAATGGAGAGGACCCTTTTTTTT
>VWZS01003656.1:250871-273027 GCA_013397075.1 Rhabdornis inornatus
ACAATGGAGGGTCTGTGCAACCTTCCTCCAGCTGTGATGCCTGTGTGCCCCTGAGGGACAGGGCAGCGGGGACCTTCCCAAGCCGTGCCGGCCTTGAGCTCCCAGCTGGAGCCCGGTGGGAGCGGGCTCGGCCCTTCACTCGCGGGTTTCCGCCGTGGCCTTGGCCACTCGGGGAGGGCATTTCGGACCCTTTGTGCAGCGATGGAGGGCCCCGGGGGCCGCGGTATCTCAGCAGAGAGCGGGGGCTCTGCCCGGGCCTAGAGGCGCTGCGGGAGGGAGCGGGGCTCCCGACGGCAGCCGCCCGCCCTCCCGGCACTGGGGGCGATGGCTCCCGTCCCGCCAGAGCCCCCCGGGGCCACCCGGGGGCGGAGCCGCCGGCCCGGCCCGGCCCCTCCCGCCGCCGNCGGTGCCCGGAGCGGTGTCCCGAGCCATGCTCGGAGCCGTGTCCGGAGCGGTGTCCGGAGCGGTGTCCCGAGCCATGCTCAGAGCGGTGTCCGGAGCCGTGCCCGGAGCGGTGTCCCGAGCCGTGCCCGGAGCCGGCCTCTCCTCACTGTGGGCAAGACGCCAGCCCCAGGTGAGGCGCCCGCGGGGCTCCCCGCGGCCTCTTGCTGTGAAGGTGCGGCTCTTCTTCCTCACCCTCTTTCACCACATTTGGTTCTTGGCTCGTTTTAATGTTACCATTCTGAAGTTTCCTTCCCCTCGGGAGGTGGATCTTCCCTTCTTCCTCACTAGTCCCAGGGCAGGATGGGGGAAGTCTCCGGGATGCCCAGGCTGTCCCTGTCCTGGGTGCTCGGTGGGGAGCGGAGCAAGGTTCGGCTGCGGCAGGGTCGGGGTCGGGCAGCTGGCGGTGCTGAGCGAATCTTTGCTCGTTCTCACCCCTAAGTTACATTCAGACGTTTTTTTGAGGGGGTATGCTTACCAAGCGTTTGGATCTCTTTTATCTCTCTTTCACCTTCTTCCTTTCACACCTTACTGCCAATAGCACAGCATTAGAGGAGTTTTTAACAATTTTCCCGGACTCCTGTGTTGCAGCCTGTCAGGTGGAGGTGTCTTTGCCTGAAGGAGTTTGCAGCATACAGTCAGTAGCTTTTCCCTCTCCACTTAAGTAGAGAAGTATCTTTTCTTATCTCCCTGGCTATTTCTGGGTTTTAGTTGCACCAAATCCTTTAACTGTTTCTCAACATTCAATATGTATTTTAAAACACAGAAAGTTGGATTTTGTCTATAGAGAAGATGAATCTTCCAGCTTTGGTAAGGAAAAGCCTGAGGGGGTATTGCTTCTGGTGTGAAATGGCTCTGAGCATATTGTGTTTCCTGGCATTGTGTGTCTGCCAGAGTTCTCCAGAGCCGATCAGCAGCTCAATGAATTGTTGGAAAGATAAGGCCGAAGATTGGACTTAAACCTTTATATTAGTGTTGCCTATCACTGAGCTTTTTCCTCTGATGCTTAAATCATAATCGCGTTTAAGGCTAGAGGGCACTATGTTGCTGGTAGATGCAGGCTTGTAAAGCTGAAGTGCTCATCTACCGTGGAATTAAGCATCTTGCACCCAATTCATAGGAGTGGAAGTTTTAGGTGTTATATCCTCTCAGGTTGAAGCTGGACCTGTATGTTCAGTCTTTTATGCACTCACTGCTTCCAGGTGGGAAGGGCTTCTTTAGTTTTTGCAGGCTCTGCTGTGGACCGTGCTGGCACAGCTGCAGGTTGTTACCTCACCTGAAAGGTGGCGGCAATTCAGCATCAGAGAAGTACATCTGCCAAGCACCAAAATATACAAAAGAACTGGTAGCAGTATCTTCCAAGAGACTGCAATTTCTTCTAGTCTCTTGGGTTGCCGAGAGTAATTGACACTGTTCATTTCTTGGTTGCTGGAAAATGACCAGAAAACAAGGATTTCAACCCTGTGTTTACAGGCTTTGAAAGAAAATATTTCCTGTGTTTACCTGTAAAACACATCTTTTTCCTTGATGGTCATTGTCATTCATGTTAATAAACAGTAACATACACTATTCAATGAAGTTCTATTTAATGCTTTCTCACTGTATACCTTTACTAATATTGTCTTCTTTACAACAGTTCCACACCTCCATATGTCCTGTTCTCTGCCAAAACCCCACAAACTAAATGGTTTGTTTGGGTGACTAATGGTGTGTCTGCCTTTTGTCCCACTTATTTTCCATCTGTGGCTGTACGGTGTTCAGCACGGTAGGGTCATCTGGCTTTGGCTGGAGTAAGTCACAGAGGGTGAACCCATGCTTTGAAAGAATTTAATTCCCTGAGTCTGACCTATTGGTTGCTGTTACTTTGGTTCTGTGCTCTCTTTTTGACATGAAACAATTATTTTCTTCTAAGATTAGTATATGCATCACTTAGGATTTAGCTCTCTCCATTGCCTGTGGATAGTCTGGAGAGTGCAAAGCTTCATGCTCTTTGCCCTATGTGGCTTTGAAATATCAAAAAGCTTTTCTATCTCCAGCATCCATAAATGTCTTCATGCCAAGCCTTCAGGCCATGCAAACGTGCCTTGGCATCAGATTAACAGTGTGTTTCTCTGGTGGATGGTGACCTAAGTATTGCAGGTGTTTTAACATTACTCTCTCTCCTTTTAATTGTGATCTTTTAGGACCATAGTGGAACCTGGAGAGATGAAGGCACACCTTAGGCATTGTGAGCATGTGGAGAGGGCTAAATGTGAGTAGCACATAAGCCCCTTTACTGCTTGGCTTGGCTGCCAGGAATCATTGCTTGGAGCAGGTGTCTTTTATGACATGAGCACAGCTTTTGTGGCCTTGACTCAAGAAAGTCAAAGGAAGAAGACAGCTTTACGTATCCTCTGCTATGATCCCATGTGTGTGTGAAAGTTCTGAAGAGTTTAATACCTCACTGGAAGTTGAATAGGAGTCTGCCTGTGGGAATAGATTAAAATCTTAGCTCCAGTGCTACTTGATAGGAACCCAGCCAGCTCTCTACCCTCTTCTGGGAAATCCTTACTAGAGAAGGAGTCTGCAGTGCTTCCCTCTGCATCCCTGTCAGCAACTGGGTAGCACAACACCACCTGGCTGGCTGGGGGCCCTGGCTGGCAGAATGTGAAAGGATAAACAGAAGGTTGGATCAATAACCACATGCCTCTTGTATGGTATATCGCCAACAGAAGCTACTGCTGCTCTTAGAGCTTTTGACTTTCCAAATTAATTTCCTTTTTCTCCATTCTGATGATCTTTAAAAAAATTGTTTTACACCTGAAAATACTTAAAAAAATATTGAATCTCCTTGCTTTTCTCCTTCTCTTTTCTTTTAACAAGAACAATGCCAGGAAGGTCAAGTCTGGGTTTGTTGGAAAGACCCCTGATGCAACAGGGGTCACACATTGGCCGAGCAGTGCTCCAGTGAAGCTGGGTGGATTAGGACAGTGCAGTTAATGGTTGAAGGTGCCATTTAATCATTCTGAAGAGAAAAAGCTGGTGGCACAATCCAAATCCCTTTTCTGTCCCCTGCTAAGCAATAAACAGCCAGAAACTCTCTTTTCTCAGCTGAGGTTTGATCTGTTTGTGGGGTAGCTTCTCTGGCTTTTGGTCTGAAACTGTGATTGTCTGAACTAAGCATGAAATGATCCCAAACCAGAAGTGCATTCTGTGTTTAAAAGGATCCACTGTTGATGCTTACTTCCTTCAGCCATCCATTGTGGAGCTTAAAGAGGATCCCTCCCCTCTCTCTGCTCCCAAGGTTATCTTTAGGCAGATAGCTGACCCTTTTATCCAAATGTCTGTCTCCTTTAGCAGCCCTGCAGGGAGCCTCTGCCTACCAGATGTGCTTGATCTTGCTCCCAGGGAGATGAGATTGGGTTAGCACCTTCACCTGTTCACTGCTTTGCAGACCTGGGTGATGGCAGACATTCATTAGAAGCCAGATGAACAGGATCCCCCACCCCCCTCTCTTACCACTTGCTTTTCTGCTGGGGACTGAGCAGTTACTGATATGCATTATCTCACCAGAGGTTTATATGCCTGAGGTCATTTCTGAGGTCTCTTGAATGTGCCTGTGTCATCCCAAGGGCAGGGATGGATACATCAGTAGAGATTTTCTCTTTCAGCACTGCTCTACTCCTGTTGCAGTTGGGCTTTCTGTATTTTACAACTTTGTCCAGCACAGAAGTAAGGTAAAACGCTCTTGTGGCTGCTCTGCCTCCTTCCAGTTAGACTGAGGTGCATTGCTGATTTCAGTCATCTGAGATGCCTGTATACTGTCCCAGTTCTTCCCCAGGGTAATTGTTACCTAATGCCGCCTCTGAATGCTGAGATCTCTTGTAGGAATGTCTCTGCCACATGGATATGGTTGCTGACTTCCTCGGGGTACTAGCGCTGCTGACTTTTAAGGGATTGAGTTCTGCTGTGTAGGGTTTCCGCACTGCTCCCAGGAGAACGTGAGTGTGCTTGTCACAAATGACCTGTTGTAAAATGTCAGCATGCTTTGAAGAAAAATCTTGTACTGCTAAGGTCAAGCTCTGCTCCTTGTCTCTTGGCTGCTCCTGCTTTTACTGCTCAGACTGGAGCAACATCGACATGATCAGGCATCTTCATGGCCTTATTTTCTTTGTTCCAATCTGCCGGTTATACAGTGGCCAGCACTGATGGAGAGTCTGGATATGGTTTAGTGGCAAGGATCTTTGTTCCTGTGTTAGTATTCCTTGGAGAAGGAATTGCTACCCTGGGAGAAGGAGCTGCATTCCCTCTGCTTGGCTCACCAAATGAGTTGTCCTATGCAATTCGAGGCTGCTTCAATGCAGTCGGGAAGCCCAGCAGATCAAGGAGCACTCCCAGTTCTTTCTTCCAGCAGAGCTTTGGGCTGGTAACATTCAGCCAAGAGACAGTGGTATCTAAATTCAACAGTTTGCAAAGCAAATGTCTGTCTCCAGCCTTGGAATAGATTATCTATCAATAGTTGTCCTGATGTGTGGTGGTCAGGGCAGGATGAAATAATCTGGAGGCTTTATGTCACAGCAGTCTGCCTGCACTGGCTCCCCTTGGTTGAGTGTGCTGGGAGGGCAGCCAAATGAAAGTTCAGGGAAAAGCTTTTAGGAAATCCATGAGTTGGGGGCAAAAGCACCAAAGCCTCCAAGATCCATTTTAAAAAGGATGAAGAAGCTACTATTGACTTTCACTGGGACTTGGTTGCCAGGGAGATGATATCCTAAGAGACAGCACAAATGCTTTTGGCTGCTGACAGCTGCAAGTATCCTCTGGCTTCATGAGAGCCCTGCCTGGGGGCAGTGTGTGGGTGCTGGAGCCCAGTGGTGCAATTCAGCTTGATGGGTTGTACACCATGTAAAATTACACCAGTCTCACTGCTTTGAGTTAAAAGGGAGAGGAACTGACACGCCAAATCATGGAGAGAGAGGTGAACAGACATCCTAAGGAAGCAATTGTTGGAATAGGAAAGGGAGCCCAGACTTCCTGCATCCCAGAGCAGCTTGTCTGTTCATGTTACCCACAGCCCCAGCCCTTAGAGAGCCAGCTCTAAGACATTGCCTCCTCCCGTCCCTGCAAGGTAGGATATGTGCTAGTATCCTCACTGGGAGCGTGAGGCAAGAAGTTAAGTGGTTGACCCAAAGCCACCTGTGAAGTGTGTGGTAGCGTTTTATGTTATTTTCTTTGGCTTTCAAAGCAGTCTTGCAATTACCTGATATAAAGTACACAATCTGAAAAAATACTACTCTCGTATTCAGTCATTGTCTTCCTAAAAACCCATTTCCCATTTTATATGGATTAAACAGGAAGAGAGATTCAATGTGACCCTACCTGAGGCAGGAGGTGACGTACGAGCTCTCTAATTTAGTCATTTGGGAGGAAGCAGCTGGACCTTCTAATGTGAAATGGTTTTCTTTTTTTTTTATCTTCCTTTTTCATGCTGTATCCTCTTAATCTGTGCCTGCTCATGCAAAGGGAGCTGGTCCCCAGAAACCACAGGGAAGAGCAGGATCCTGAGAGGGGCTGACAGCACCGTGTGTTGTGTGATATTGTGAGGGTGAATACTTTCATGTAGCCAGAGCAGACACCTTCTTGCCTGAAGCATGCTGTGTAAATATTGCATGGAGAAGGCAGAGAGCAGCACAGTAGCATACTGTTTGAAATTGCTGGTGTCTGCTGTTTAATCAGGTAGTGTCAAAGCCAAATACAGTCAAGTTGATGGAAAAAACCCTCCTAGTAACTTTCCTGGGCTTTGGTTCACACCTTTAGAGAGGCTTTATTGAAACTTTTACTGAGAAGTTTGTAATTACAGAGTTTTTTTAATATAGTGCATTTTCCTTTGTCTTTACTTTAAAAGCAAAAATTCAGTCTCCAGGATCTGTTTGTTATTCTCTTCTGGACAGGCACATCATCGCATTTGGGGTGTGGGGGATAAAGCAAAAGGAAACCAGGTGATTTTCTTCACCTGAAAGCATTTTAAAGTGAAATACCTTTCAGCTTAGAGCCTCCCACTTTAGTGCTCTCACTCTTTGCTCCACCTTCAAGATAAATATACAATGATAATAATAATTTATTCCTTCAAGCTTACGTTCACTAGCTGTCAATTTTATGATATTCTCATTGTATGTATTTATAAATATGGGACAAGGATTTGGAATGCATAAGAGCATTTCTTACACAGCAAGGATGCTTTTGCACCAAAATGTGTGCAGACAGGCCTGAAAGATGGTGTCTGCACTAGGCTGTTAGGGACAGGTGATGACACACAGGGACAGGCAGGTGGGAGCAGTGAGACAATCTCAACCAGCTGAGCAGCTGATTGACTTGGCATAGAGGTAACCCAAGCTACTGCCTGGTCAGCATTTGGGCCTTGTTGCAAAAAGTGGTCATGAGGAAGGATAATAACCTTTAGATTACCCTGGGGTGAAGGTATAGCAAACAAATACTCTATTCATTATAGTACCTCTAAGTGCTTGAGTGTAGTGATGGTTTTAATTGGTGCTCTCATGCTTTTTGGTTTTGACAAAGCTCCTTCTTATTCCAGTTTTTGGAAGAGGAGCTCAATGTGTAGGTAACCAAACAAGTCCTTGGACTGGGAGCATTCTCCTTTTGTGGTCAGAATACACATACCCCATTTTGTGTCTCCATCAGAATATCACATGTTGTACTAGTTTGCTGCAGTATATTCTAAGTTGGTCGTAGTAGACACTGACTGCTTGAGGTGTACCATGGCTTCACAATAAGGCCGTAATTCTGTATTATTGTAATGCAACTTGTTTAGTTTGTTAGAGTCGACTCACTGAATAGAATGAAATATTCATAGACTCTAAGTGTCCATAAATGTGTGTGTGGTCCCACACATACCGTGTTTGAAACCTGACTGGCAGTTATAATGTTTTGATATGTTGCTGGCACTGTTTCTCTGACCAATGGGGTGTGTTTTGTTTTTCCTATAAATCATGCTGGCTAAATGCAGGGATGCACTGGGCTCTGATGCTCTCAGTAGTCAGTAGCATGGTTTTATAGGCTCGATGCAGACTTGTTTACAAGGAAAACACCCCTATCTCTGTTCATAGGGAGAAACGTGCCAAATCTCTAACCATAGCTGTGTTTAAAGAGGAGCTCCACACTATCATTCTGCCTCCTTTACAGAAGTCTTCCAAGCTACCCCAGAAATACTGGAAGCATGGTTCTCCACTGTCCATATGCTTGTAAATGCAAACTTTAACACATGAAGTTCATAAATCACCCAGAAAGGTTTCAACAAGCATCCAGTGTGATACACACAGGACATTGTGCAGTGTGGTAGAAGAGCCTTTAACCAGTGTGGCCTTTAGGCTCTCTGGATCTTGGTGTGCTCTGCTGCAAAGCTAATAGGATTTACTCACCTTTTATAAAGTGTAAAGATGCAGGTGTTACCTCAGGGCTGACTGCTGGCATCAGTTTTGAAACCCCCAATTTTGGGTCATCTTCCTCTACTCAGGGCTGCCCCTGGGAGCAGGGCCAAGATCAGGTTGTCATTGGGAAATGGGATCGGGGCCGGAGCTTCCCTGACAGTGCTCGGTGACACGGTAGTGGGATGACACAAGAGCTACATTTCCCTCTGGGGAAACACACATCTAGGATCCCAGCCATGCTTGTCTACTCTGAGCCTGTTCCCCATGGGCTTTCCTCCCTGTCTTGGAGTCCCAGGGTCTGTGGAAGTATTTGAGGTGAAGCATGGGGTATGTTCTTCTGGGAGCAGCCCTTGGCAGTAGGCTGCTGCTGTCTGATCTCTCCCTGGTGTCTCTGCATTACCTGTCAGGAAAGCTCCCTGGCACAGGTGAAACCTTCTTTCCAAGCATTCTTGTACCCTCAGGGGCTTGATGCAACAGAGAACATCTCAATTAGTGCTTTCCTGACTCTATGAAGATGAGATTTCTAATTGCTCCCTCAGCATACTGTGAGATTTTCCTACTCTTTGACTAAGGTTATTTATTATTTATACATTAACTCATGCGTGTATTTTTGTGCTAGAAGATTATTGCTAATTTTCCCCTCTCCAGCAGGTGCAAGCATGCCAGTAAACCCCTCTGACCCCAAGCAAAATACTTGGAAAATCAGTTTAAAGTGTTTTTCAATTCCCATGCCATGCAAGTGCTTTGCTGCTTTGAGCTCAGTATATATCCTTTGCCTGAAAATTTGGTGCTTTGACACCTGCCTCATCTTCAGCAGCCTGAGCTGAGGGATGGTTTTTCCTGCAGTGGATGGTAGAAGAGGCAGCTGAGCTCCTGGTCTTCTGCAGAATCAGGGCAGCTGGCACACCGCTGCTAATGCCTGCAGTTTCCCAGAGCTGTCACTCTGGCAAATTTCACTGGCATTAAAATCACTTAGAATTTAAAAGCAAACAAACAAGTATATGTGAAGTATTTTTCTGGAAGAAAGCCATGGAGAGCAGATTAAGTGCGTGTCCCTTCTCCCATCTCCCAGACATGTCACAGGAAGACAGTTCAGCATTTTCCTCAGTGGGATTAAAACAGGCTCTGGAGCTGGCTTCTGGGATGGGACAGAGGAAAGCCAGCAATAGGAAGGAAGCTGTGTGTGTGTGTTTTATAAATATGCCTCTATCAGGTGAAACTGTCTAGAATCCCTGAAGCAGCACAGGTTGCTGGTTATGGCTTTTTATTAATGAAAAGGCTGCTTATTTTCAGTTAATAACAAGATACTGTTAGAGAAGAATAAAAAGTGACTGCTTCTAGAGGAACATCCATGCTGGTTTTTCTATGTACCAGAAGGTAGCAATCCTGTACCTTATGCATTTTACAAGCCCTGGATGTCCTTAACAAGTTCTTTCTTTTCCCCCCTCTGAATTCAGCTACATTTTTCCTCTAACCTTTCAGCAAAAAATGTTTTATAAAGACAATCCAGGATGTTTTACTCAAAAGGAATCTAGTGCCCTAGAGAGCCTATGGAATACTCTCACTTGAAGCATATGGAAGAGTCTTTTGGCTGTTATTGCTCAAGAAGAAATTTTCTGTTTAAACTTTTGCTGCTGTCTTTGTGATTGTAGCAGTCCATGTCAAAACTCTGGACTGTTTTAAAGAAGCAGCTTTCCACCTGTTTCTGAGCTGGGCAGCTGTAGCTTGCATTTCATCCTTTAATACTGACATCCCCAATATAAATAGTTCCATTTAAACTAAAAATATTGTCAGTGAATTTTCCATGGGTAACAACCCTTGGAGATTGCAGGCGTGGTCTGTGCAGGAGCATCCATCTGTCTGTCCTGAAACCTCCCTCTGTCCTCTGGCTGTGAGGACCAGTGGCCTCTTGAACAGCAAAGGCAATTTGCTGGTGGCACTGGAGGGTGACTGTGTACAGGTGTATGAGGCACTGCTGTCTTGGAGGGGTGTCCTGGCTTGAAAAAACTGGGGCTCTGGCCCAAGGGAGCAGGGTCTGAGGACTCACAGCTGGGGATGGGAGCGAGGCACTGCTGCTCAGCCTCTTGGCCTTCCTGCTGATGGTGTTGGGTTTTCTACTACCCCTTCAGCTGTAGACTGTACATCTGCATGCCCTGGTGTTGGCCAGAATGACCACTGGGGTTGCTGTTTTACAGAATTCTTCTCTTGTTATGTTGAGGGAGTGTGCAGGTGTTTGGTAGGGATTGGGGTTTTCATGTGAGATCTCTGCTCTTCATTGGAGCAAGAGGAGGGCATGGTCAAAGAAATGAGGTGGAAAGGAGAGGTTTGCAATTTGTTCCATTAGAGCTGAGGCCATGGTCCTGGCCAGACCCTAAGAATATTTTCTTTTATTCTTCCAATTCTTTCCCCTCCTTCTGGCAGGCTCTAACACTGCCCACAGCATGGGGTTATTTCCCATTGTCTTAATTCTGGAGTTTTAGATGCTCTGCCAAATGCGGTAGTCCTGGACTGAAGAGCATCTTATGGGCAATCACCAGATCCTTCCTCTGGGATTTGAGGGTCTGTGGAAGACTGGGAGCACAGCAGTGATGTTTTTACCACTCCTGAGGAAAGGTGACCCAACACTTTCCCTGTATGCCAAGGGCTTTGTGGGGCTCTGCCCATCATGTTATCCCTACGGTAATTCTGAACCATCAGGGTCCTGATTTATCTGTTAAGAGTGAGATTGTTCTCTGCCAGGCACTGGCATTTTTGGGATTCCAGGTATCCTTTGTTGGGATCTTGTGTGGAGCTAAGACTTCCTGGCTGTTGTCTTACTGTGTGTGAGAGGCGTTGGCTGGGTTATGATAAAGACTGACTCGGGTGAGGGTGCAACTGGCCACGTGATTTGGTTCACAGGTGACTTGAAAAGATCCTAAGGAGTTAAAGGAAGAAATTATGTCAATTTGTAGACAAAGAGACTTTAGTTAGTACTAGCAGAGGTCTGACAGTCAAATGTGTGTTTTATCTGCCAGCAGCCTGTCCTGCCTGGCCCTTTATCAACCTTCTGCATCTGGTTAACAGGAGCTCTAGCAGACCTGGGACAGGCTTCTATTGCCAAAATGCCGATGTGTTTTCTACTGTATGTTTTGACAGAAAGGGTTAAGCAGAAGGCAGTGGTGGCTTCAGGCAGTAGCGCTGCAGTAAATGCTGAGATGACATGGGAACGCTCTTCAGCTGACGTCCTTGTGAGCCTCTCGGTGACATCAAACTCCTGGACCACTTCCAGTGGAGTTTGGCCTTGCCCCAGTGACAATAGATGTTAATCTGTTGGCTTGTAAAAAAAAAAGTGTTAGTGGTTTTTTCACAGATCCATTTCCAACCCTCAGATTTCCCTGCTAGTAAACACAGCATTATGTCATTGTTTTACCAGGAGCCAAGCACCAAAGCTAACTTTGCAGTGCTGTCATCAGCAAGTGTCCATTCTCTTTGGGGCTTTATCTGAGTTCCCAGGCTTTTTTCCCCACTGTTGCCCATGTTCTGGTCTCTGTGTCCATTAAAAACCTGTGATGGTTTATGGCTAACGTGTAGGGTCTAGCAGTTCTGGGCAGCACTTGCCAATGTATTTGTGTCAGATGGGGCTCCTGTACATGCTTACCAAAAATGCCTCGGTTTGTAAACCTTGATCTTCTGGTTATGTTAGCCAAGACAAACTCTTGGATTCTACATGTAAAACAAGGTGAAGGGTTTTGCAGCCCAGCCTTGCTTCTAGTTGATAAAATAATAGCTAAGTCATAGTCAAGGCAAGGTCCTGCCCATGCTAGATCCTGTTTGTTTCAGAACACAATAGCTGAGTTGCTACTAAAAAGACTAGTTGTCAAATTGCTAACGTTATAAATTAACTTACACAGCTTTTAGAAGCAACACTCACCACAGATCAAATAAAAGCATTTATAATTTTCTTGTAACTCTTGTTCCTTGTTTTGCTTCTAGACTTATTTCCAGCTGTTTCTGTGAAGGATATGAAAGAAAAGATTTGTAAAGTTACCTTCAGTGGTCAGGATCTAATCTGCTTAAAACAGATAGACCTCCCATCCATATCTCTGCTTGATCTTTCTGGGGCTGGGAACACTCCAGTTTTTCTCATACCAAACCTGTCTGAGATCATATCCTGCATCAGCTGGAGTAGTGTAGAAGCAGAGGAAAGAGGGAAGAGAGTTGCTCATCTGAATGCAGAGTATGAATTCTTCTGATACAGGCACAGGTAGATGGTGAACAGGTTCAGGCTCTTGGCAATAGTGAGGAATTACAGCATTCTTGGGTATGAGGTGGAATACAATTAAGTTTTATTTACGTAATTAGGTTTTTAACCCTTCGTTGACAAGCGATACTAAGACTGAAAGGACAAGTGGTTCAAACAAGAAATTGGCAAATTTCTGGGGTAAAGACTGCTGTTAAACACAGCAGTTAAGTTATGTGTTTGGGTCAGAAAGTCTGTTACCTGCCAGCTGCTAAAGACTGAGCACAGAGTTCTCTGTGCTGCTGTTAAGCAGTTACCATCTAAGTTTATTATAAATATAACGGTGAGCTTAAGTGCAGCTTCATTCTGGCCCAGCCTATATCTTCTGATGCCTTCCCAGATCTCCCTTAGGTGTATGGCAGTAGCTCAGGCTGCTGAGCTTTGCTCTGTCTTGTTCATAGCAGTGAGAGCTGTTGAGCCCAATCAGATGAAGTCAGGAAGCACAGTGCATGCTGTGAGGAAGCAACCCTCCCATCATCACTTCCAGCTCCCTCGTCTGCTCCATGCACTTCTTTCTGGATCCCATCACATATTTATGGGCTAGTCACTTTCTGTTCCCCAGCCTTGGGTCAAGTGGCAGTTTATTTTTGTTAGAGATACCATGTCTGGTATTACTATTAATATATATTCAGGCTTTGTACTTTCCTAATGTCTTTCATCCAAGGGTCCCCCAACACTCTGTACATCAGCATCTCTTCGCAAGGTGGGCAGATCAGACAGGGAGGGCATTGTGTTTGCACAGTATGTCTGTCTCCTGCACAAGTGCCCTCTCAGAGCTGTCACGAGACTAGTGGACACAATATGGGCTGATGGAAAAAAGTGTCTTTTATGGCTAAAAGTACTTGAGTGGGTCATGGAACTGTAGAACATAGACCTGGACAAATCTAGGTCATTAATGCTGTACAAGCATATTGCATTCCCACATAAGCACCTTCAGGGGGGTTGGGTTGGCTTGATTGGAAGCTTCAAATTTCTTCTGATGGTGACTTCCTTTTATTATTCACAAGCATCCTGTTTTCACACCAGTTTTGTCCTTTTATATAAACAGGTTTCTTCACTCTGTTGGATTTGACCTCCTGTCTCACTTCTCTCCACTACTTTCTACAGAATATTCATGTTCCTTCTTAGACTTCGTTCTGCCAAGCTGCTCTGGCCTCCACCCTTAAAGACAGAGAGCAAACAGCTTTTTTAGCAGTCCCTGCAGAATGAATGCAGGGGAGCTGTCTAGCCCAGGCAGTGGCAACAGTTCAGTGTGGGCAGCAGAGTGTGTGGTGGGTTATTTGCATTGCTGGGCACAGCCTTGCTCATGTTGGCAGGGGCCAGATGCAGCTGCCAAGAGTAAGTTTGACCTTGATGGGGTGGTTTTCCAGATGTAGCCAGGTGTGATTTGGAGTAGATGTGCCCCTGGGCCTGTCCTGTCCCTGAGCTGTGCGCTGTGTCAGCATGAGGGAGGATGTCTGTAACTTGTGGTTCTTTCACAGTTTCATTTTGCCCCCTTCAGGGAGTTTCATAGCTGGTCCAAAGCCATGCAAGTGACACTCAGCTTACAAAAGCAAAGGAGAGAAAATGTGGTTGATTATGTTCTCACGTTAGCTTTAATTAAGGTAATTTTTATCAGATGGTGTCTATTCAATGTTCTGATAGCACTGATAAACTGGTTTTCAGCAGGTCTTGGGAATGGAGTGGGAGAGAAGGGCATGGTTCTAGAGGGCAGCAGCTTGCCTGATGACACTCTTGGCAGGGTTGCTGGAGCACTTGGGTGAAGCCCCCTCTCATTTGGACAACCTCTGCATGTCCTGCTTGGGTGAGAGGAGAGGTGGCCTGTGGTTTCTGTCTGAGCTTCAACAACAGTAAATAATTCCAGATTTATGCTGTGGAAGCGTGCTGTTTTTGTGAACGGAGGACAAGGGGGGAGCCAAACATAACAAGAGTTTCTCAGTGCTTGGGGAAGGGAGCCAGGGTCACATTTGGAGCCTGCAGTGTTGGCAGACACAGAAATGATGTGCCACATCTTACGTGTATCGGCAGAGATAGCTGGGGCGATTATCAGTGAGCTCCTTTGTAGGCTGGTTTGTGATGCTGATGATCCAAAAATGATGCTGGGGTGTTTCAGACAAACACTCTCTTTTCAGCTTCTATATCTGGTATTTTTTAATATTTTTGGCATTTGTCTCTGGGGTAAGAAAAAGGTCATAGCAACCCCTGGGATTTCAGTCCTTGTGAGCCTTAGTTGTGAGGTTATAGATCTACTGCCATTACATTTAGTGTCACTTGAAGCTGCCCACTTCACAAAGCAGGGTGCTGACGCTATTCTAAAGTACTGAGCTCCTTGTCCAAAGCTGTGCTTGACCCTGGCTGTTTGGCCAGCTGTCCTCCTGGCTGGTGTCTCTCCATCCCCCTGTGCTGGGGAACATTCCCAGGACCTGACATGAAGATTGCTCAGTGTCTTCTCTGGCAGGCTCAGTGCCTGTTATTTTAACAAATCAGTCCTACAAGATGTGTCAGTGAACTAAGGAGGCTTTAGGATGGCTGCAGCCTATTTCATAAAAGCAGCCTGAGACTCATTTGCCCTTCAGATGTTGAACTCTGTCTTAGAGGCTGTTTTCTTTGGGAGACCCGAGAGGGGAACATGTTCCCTTATGTTTTAAGGCAGTTTTCACACTGAACTTTGTGGTCTGTTTCAGAAGTGCTGGTAGAAGTAACATAGGCTTTCTTGGACTTAAGTTTACTGTTCAGTGGAGGAAAAATGTGCAGAGATCACTTGTTAAAATGATAGTTGGTATCTCTGCACTTTTCCACCAACGTCAGTGAAACTACAGAAACACTTTGGAGCTTGTGCTTACTGTGACAGTGTCACCAACAGGTAGGAGTGTGGGGAATCATGAGGGAAGCTCTTGCAACTCTTGAATGTCATTTGCTAAAGGCAAAACCAGAAGGTTACAAACCATCTCTCTGCATTGAGGGGGGACATCGGAGCTGGGATAGTGATGATTGTTTGGTGGCAGGTCCTTTGTTAAGTTTCTGTCAAAAGGGTTAGTGTGTAGCGAGACGCAAATTGGGTGGCGGGGAGGAACCAGGGCTGGTGAGATTGCAGTGATGCTTTGTGCTTACAGCTGACTGCTTCTCCAAGACTTGTGAAACGCTCATACACCCCTGGTGAAACCCATGCAGTCCTGCATGGAAATGATGTGGATCTTAGTGGGATTTTTTTGTTCTTGCAAGGTGGGAGACCTGGCACAATTCGCCTGTTGTCACTGAGCAGATCTTAGGAGAGGCCCCAAGAAAATGGATTTGGGATTTTTTTGGGGGTCTGTAGCCCTCTGTGAGACTGTTTTCTCAGGAGATGGTGTATTAGAAACTGCACTGTTTCTGGAAGTTTTTAAGCTGCCCATGCCAGCATCCCTTCAACTGGTCCTGGCCGGTATCAGGTGTGACTCTGTTTTTCCACTGCTGCTCTGGCTGCTTGAGTATGTTCTGGGGCAAGAACAAAGATTGTCCTTAGTAGTGTTCTAGGTGGTTGCTGAACACATCAAGGAACTCTTTGTTTTAGCTGCTGGCCTTAGGAGCTGGGGTCAGCACTCTGCACTGACCAGTCGGGAGGCAAGAAAGCATCTGGGCAGTGGCATGGTTGCAACCCCTGAGTGTAGAATGAGCCATGTTGCATCAGGTGCAGCTACAAGCACCTGGATCAAAGAGCAAATGCCTGGCTCCCTCTCCAACCTCCCCAGAGATGTTGTGTCTGTGAAGGCACAGAAACAAATTGTAAGGTAGGAAGGTGGGACAATATTAATGATAACGTGCCTGAGATACTGGGCACATTTCCTGAGGTCATATTGCCTCATTGGCAGATGTGGATTAGCAGGAGCTGGGCTGGGGGATTGCCAACAGCTGACACTCAGATAGAGAGGCTAACATTCAGCAGTGCTACTCCGGCTATAAAATGCTTACTGGACTTTTTGTTACCCTAATACTTAAAGATTATACGAAGGGGATTAAAATGAAGAACATTTATTGCAAAACTCTTTCCTCTGAAGTTTTTTCTGTGATGTGATTTTTCAAAAATTGGTTTGTTCTCTTTCACTGAGAGTGTGCAGCTGAGGAAGAAAACCAATTGACTCTCACCAGGTAACTCTGCCACATCTGAATTCCTCCTTGTGTCCTTGGAGGTTTGCTGGGCAGAGGAATTGAGGTTCCTCATGCTTGAGCAGTGAACTATAATAATGATTTTGACTCCACATGCTCAAAACTGATCTTGAGAAGAGATGCTGTTGCCAAAATTGCAGGGGCAGGATTTGGTCTTCCTTTGATCTCTGTTTAAATCTCATGGGCCATTTACTGCAACTTAATAAGTAACAGTGCATGAGTAATGGGGAGCTCACCCTGCCTCAAATTCCGTCTCCTCAAATACATGGTAGAGCAAACTTGCTTTCTTTGTAGATAAACTGAGTCAAATGGTCTTGCAGTGCAGGTCAAGGTTTATGCAAAGATGCCATGAATTAACTAATGCGTGTAATAAGGTAAATCATGGCACTTTGGTGATATGTGTGATCAGTGTTGTGTGGTTTAGTGAGCCAACTGAAGTGGCTTCAGGGATTGGGAGTTTTTGGTTGTATCTCTTCAGTGTGGTTTGATGTTTGCTCAATATGAAATGATTCATCTGGTGAATTAAGGGTGAATCAAAGGCTTCTTTTGCAACTCCCACTGCTTCACTGTTTTTTGTGGTGGGGAAGTCTTCTCATTTCTGTCCTGGTTTAATAGATCTTTGTAAAGTACCATGCTAATAATGATTCTGGCATGGAGTGCTATGATTTGCCAGCAAGAGAGTGTTATCACAATGTGAGATGCCTCCCTCTCTCAAATTATGTCTTCTAATTTGATTTATTTTGAGTGTCTTCATATTTCTACAATATGTGGTTTTATTATCCTGTGTTAGCTGCTGTTGTCTTAGACTGTAAGAGTTTTCCTTCATGCTGGCAGGAGAAGAAACAGGATATAAAAACTATTATCATTACTGTTGCTGAAAATAGGCCAAATTGCAAACACACTAAGTTTCTTTCAATCATATTTAGAGATACAGTTATATTCCTTAGGATGCCTTAAAACTCCTCTAGTGAAATATATCATTAACCCAGTAGAAATGTGATTTCCTAATAAATATTAATTTTTAAATCAGAATTCAACTGCATGCTTAGCATTCCCTAGGCAGCACAAAACCCTGGTGATCAAAATTACTTGGGCTGTCCTGTGCTGAGGGAGAGTTGTACGTGTAGGGGCAAGAAACTGAATTGCTGCAGCAACTGTTCCTGACATTTTTGCAGGATGCACTGGCTCAGTTTCTCGTGGGCTCTCAGCTGGCCTTGCAGTCCTGAGGGTTGTTTTGGCACATCCCAGCTCGTGGGTGGCTCAGCTGTCAGGGGAGCGCTGACACAGGGAGTAGCCCCTTGCTGGCTCTGTGAATGTAAGGGGCTGCCCAGAGACAAAATTCAGTCTATTTTTATTTTTGGAAACTGGCTGGGTAGAACTCTGCTCTGTGCAGTGTGAAATTAGAGAATGAAGCTGTGGCTGAGGGATGTGTGTGTGTGTCTTTGCTCCCAGCAAGGAGGGCAGTGGAAGGCCATGGCCTTGTCTACCCAGGAATGGTGATTCCTCTAAGGGCAGGAGGAGTGTGGCTCACCCCCAGGCAGTGCCTTCCCCTGCCTCTCACTGGCTTGGCTGGCATTAATGCTGGTCCGTGCCTTTCTCCAGTCTTTGGACCTTCCTGGAGAAAGGCTAAGTGGAGCATGGGAGGCCTCTGTCACTTGGGCAGGACTCTGGGCTGGCTTTAGGGCTGCCTAGACTGGATCTGCCTCTGCAGCACTGCTCTGTAGGGGTGCAAATACAAGGACAAGGGTGTTTGGGAAGGTGTTTGTGTCCCTGTTCTTTCCCAAGTGCTGGTGGTATGAGTGGCTTCAGGTTGTTACTGTGTGTCTGGGGCTCTGGTGTACCTCCCCTTTTCTAATACCCCATGCAGTTCCCACCAGAGGACCACATCCCAGTCAGGCTCCTGCTGTGTGAGGTGACAGTGCTGCTGAACCAGGGGCAGCCCTGATCCTCTTCCTGCAACCTCTTTGTCTTGGTGCTCCTCTAAGACTGTGGTTAGCCAATTCAGGGAGCCAAAAGAGTCCCAGATTATTTCCTTTTTTGGAAGAGAAGCTCTGATGTCGGTTGGAAGGCAGGAGCTGTGGTCAGGGATGCTATCCTGTGCTCGGATAAAGTGACATCTCTTCCAGCTACTCCCAACCACAGGTCACATCCTCCCTCAGATCCTCCCTCCTCCCAAACCAGTAGGGATTAACTAGAGCCCATTTCCTGTAGGGTTTTCCTCCTCTGTACTTCCAAGGGGTGGCACACCTGGTCCTTCTGGCAGATGTGTGGTGATGGTAACCACAGGAGGGAAGGGGCAGCACCAGACCATGGTGAGCAGTGACCAGCTGCCTCCCACATCTGCCCAGCTGCAGCTCGAAGCAGATTTGACCCTTCAGCTGGGCAGCAGTTGTGCCTCTGACTCACCAGTCTCTGTGACACACACAGTGTTCAAAGTGCTTTTGCATATAGGAAGTAGTTTAACCATAGCTTTGCTCACTGTTTCAGCAAATTTGACCAGAGTCTGCATTGTTAAGCGTAAATGTCATACACACAAATACAAAAACATCTGGTTTCAAGTGAAAAGAGTGAGGAAATGGGTGTTGTGCTTAAAATAAAGTCTGTATCCTGAAGTCACTCCTCCACAGCTAGGTTTTGTTAGATAGACTCAGTGTAACCTGTAATATCAAGACTCAGATTGTACATAGAGAATTAGAGCAAAGGTTGAGTTTTTGCCATAACCCTGAACTTTCTGCCCAGGTCATAAACGTATTGGAGACACTTTTCCTGTCTCTGAACATCTTTGTAGCAAGTTCTCCTGCATGCTTCACTACCTCTTACTCTGGTGTGCAGCCTGTGGGGATATATATCCCTATTGACTTCAGATTCCAATTTACAGTTAGGATAAATTGAATCTCAGCCCACACTGAATGGGGCCCATTTATTAAGGAAAGATCTTCTAACTGAGGCATCTGTAGAAAGCTGTTGTCCCAGCACTCAGGGCTAGCTGCCTCTCAGGAATTCGGTGCCATGTACGTGTAGCTGGTTCATCCTCTGGCTTTTCCTGTTACTGTAGCACTGTGTCAAGGAACAGGCAAATATATTTTCTATAGATCACTGGCAACTGTCACAGAACTCCATCCTGTTCTTGGCAGCTTTCAAAACTGTGTGCTTGCTCCAGATTTCTGGCCATCTCTGGTGTCTGTTGGAAGTGGGAGAGAGTTTTTGATTATGTATTCTCTGCAACAGTGGATATGCTGTCACACTGTGCAAAGGATTAATGTCATTTTCATATGGCCTAGAAATTTTAACTTTGAAAACTAAAATGAGAAACAAGTAAATTTCCTTTTCATGCCTTTAGGACAAGAAAGTTTTGGGTGCTTGCATCTTTCTTATTAGAAACCATTTGATATCACTTTAAAGGATGCTGGACACGTACACTGATTACATATTTATCATTTGATAGAAGCCTTGCACTGCTTTGCAGGCCTTTTAAACTCAGAATTAGTTTGAAAACACAATATATGAAGCCCTATCAGTGCAGCCTATCAGGATAACTAAATATTATGCGTGGAGCAAAATATTTCCCTTTCGTTATGAAAATAAGTGTTCTCTGCAGTGTTATGCTTCAAGCATGTTGTCCAAAAGATGTGATCAAGACATCAAAGAGAAGAAAATGATTAAGATAGCAGGAACTGAACCAGCTGCCTTTCCTTTGGTAATTAACAGACAATCTCATGCATTGCCCTGCTGAAATTGCAAACTTTCTTTTTTCCCCCTGAGAACTGTGTTCTGAAGTGGGGAGTAATTTTATTGCTTTTAAAATGAGCTGTTTAATTTTACACTCAGAATAAGACTTAGCAAGAAGTAAGAGTCAGCTTCAGCACTCTGCTATAACCTGGCTCTTTAGTCATCAGAACAATTCCAAGGGTCAGTACTGTTTTCTCCTCTGTTTTAGATGGGAGGATGGGACAAGTTGATCGGTGCCCTTGGTCCGTCTGACATGGCCGAGGTGTGCACTGTCCCACTGGCTGGTCTGAGTCTTTGTGAGGGATGTCTGGTGCCAAAAGTATGATTGCAGATCTCACCTGGCAGTCCCCACACACGCCCTGGTTAGGAGAGCCGAGCCTCCAGAGGTGCTGAACCATCCTGTGGTGTGGTTCTCAGTGTCATTGCAGTGCCAAGGTGTCTTCCTGGGAGGCACTTCTTTATAGCTTCTTCTACACTGCACCTGCTGCAAACTCCATAGCTGTGGTCCAAGAGGCAAGAAAAGAAAGTAAGTGTAAGTCCTGCATGGACAGTAATTCGGTGCATCCCTCAGGTTTGAAGGTCTCTGCCTTGGCATATTTGTGGAGTGACCTTAAGCAGCTTTTTGGACTCTCACATCTCACTTTGTGAATGCTAAGCATTAAAAATCATCATAGAAAACACAAGAAAGAACAATCTGCTTTCAATTTTTTTATTTTTAAATTTTTTTTAAAATTTTTTTAATTTTTTTTTTTTTTTGTTCTCCCTACTCTTTTTCTTATGAAGAAAGCAGGTCTCTGCCATCACAGGACCTTGTGCAGGTATGCTGGAGCTGCCTGTAGCCCTTGGTTTGTGTAGCTGGGACAGCACGGAGCTTGGGGTATTTACGTAATTTCTCATCCTGAATGTTGGGGTTTGCACCGCAGTACCTGCCCTGCCCCTTCAAAGCCAGCTGGGATCTGCCTGTCTGTCTCTGAGTGTCAGGGCTGTCTGTCCCCATGCCATGTCACTAAGGTGTTACAGTCCTCCTTTCTCCAGGATACACAAACTGAACTCTGTGCTCAGAGCCTGCAGTTGGGACAGCAAGCCAATATCTGTTGGCTTTTCCAGAGTTTGGTCTGCTATGGGCACGTGAAACTGGTTCAAAACCAATGTCTTTGGTTTGTTAATATCCCCCATTAAGATGGGAGCAGCATCATCTCCTTCAGGCAGCAGGGACAACAACATGAGGATGGGGTTTCATGGAAGGGCTCATCTGCTTTGAAATTTCAGCCCATTGAAGTGAAAGATATTTGAACTGCAGCTTCAGTGAGAGCAGTTTCTCAGGGGAAAAAGCTGTGGCGAAACATCTCTCACAGTGACTCAGGTATCAGGAGACATGGCTTCTGTCCTCACCCTTGCTGCACACTGCTATTGGCAAATCAATCATCATCTGAGGTTTTTCTCCCTCCTTTTCCCTCAATCCTTTTTAAATCAGAGCTCCAGAATTACCTTAATGAAGGCCATGGTGGTCAGTGGTTTTTCAGCTTGATGCAAGCTATTGCCTTTTCCTTGTCTTTTCCCTACTTCTTTGGGGGATGTAGTGGCGTTTTTCCATCTCTGTCAATGTTTTCAGCTTAGCAAATTCCTGATGCCTCTATAGGATGATACGAGTGATCTGTGCAGTCACTATGAGAGACAGTACTTGCAATTTAATTCTGCTCCCTGCCCAGCTGTCCTTGACTGGGGATGTGGCAGCAGTGACGCTGGGGTTCTGGAGTCATGTGTTAAAGCAGCCTTGTGATTTACTGGATATGAAGTGTATTTAAAGTATATTCTGGGGTAAGGCTACACCTTCTTTTTGGAGTGTGATCAGACCTGTGTTCTTCCTGCTGATACCAGTTTCAGATAATGAAGAAGGTAAAAAATTCTTAGTGGTTTTTAATTGCATCATCAGACAAGTTGTAGCTGTAAACAATGAAATTAGTGCATATGCTGTGTGTGACAGATTGTTGATTTATTCCTGGGAAGAAGTTCCTCTTTGCATTTTCTTCCCCAGAATTGCTCTCCGCTTTTATGCAAAGGTGTGATACAACCCTGTCATCTCTCAGAGACGCATTGCATCAGAAGAGGCATATTATTGTATGATGTTCTTTGAGTCTGGCCC
>VWZS01003656.1:273708-587284 GCA_013397075.1 Rhabdornis inornatus
CCCCCCGCTCCTCTCCCAGTTCATCCTAATCAGGAAAAGGTGAGGGAGGCACAGAGTACTGACGCCCACAGGGTGAGAAGATGTCTCTCATGGGTTTGAATTCCAGGCGTTTCAGCTCAGAGCTGCTGCAAACCCTTTGTTCTTTGAGCTGCAGCAAGTGCCCGCAAGCGGCACCCAGGTGTATAACCATCTTGGAACTCTGGGGTCGTCGTGCTGGCTTTTGGGAAACCAGCCACAGTCTAAGCTGGGCTCCCAGGTGGCTCCTCAGTCTCAGCTGCTGGCAGTCATGGACACAGTTTCCATGGGCTGGGATCTCCTGTTCTGCAATGAATTCCCTTTCTCAACATGCAGTTTCTGATGTAGCATGAAAGACCCTTTGGTCTTTCAGAATCTCTGATGCAGCTTTTTCTGTTAAATTCTTTAGCACAAGTTGGCTGATTCTTTATTCAGAATAAATAAAAAATATCTAGTCCTCCTTGTAAGAACTTTGAGGTCTACTCAGAAGGGAAATTTGCTCTTCTCCTTATGCTTGCAGGCTTCACCTGTGAGCATGTCATACCATTAGTGCCTAATGCAGGGGTATTTGGAAATATTCCACTGTTGTGGGGGGCAGTCCTGACAGGGACAAGTGCCTGCATTAGAGGACTGAAATGATGATGAGGGAAGGACAGTGTGCACACTGGACAGTGTGCTCTGCTGGGTGATGTACGTGACTCGAGACACCTGCACGCTCTGCTGGTGCTTCTTGGTGGGGATGGTTTAGAGATTTTGCACAAAGCCCTCCCCACCTGAAGGGGCTGAAGGAGAGGAATTTGGCACACAGGTTTCAGGCATGACTGCTGTGTAAAAAAACAGACGTGTTTTAAGTGATCTGAGGATCCTGTTCAGACCTCGTATCATGCTATTCACTTCAGCTGGTTACTAATCCCGGCACTGAGTTTGACCCTTAGGCTTTTTGTTTTTATCATGTGCTTTGATACAGTCATAAAAATACTGACTGGCTGGCAGAGCTCCAGGGCTTGGCTTTATACTCGAGCAACTGCAAAACGAATGTGCTTATTGTGGTTTTATGCTTCAGGATATTGTCCTTTCCCCCTTCCTGCCCCCCAAGAGTATTTTAAACCTCACATTCCTTGTTCTGGGGACAACTGTGTAACCCTTTGCACGTTGTGCAGGGCAATTTCATCCCAGGATTGCCTTTGCTTTGGGCCTCAAACCTAGGTCTGTGGAAACACAGGACTTTAGTGGAAATACTGCCTCAGGCACCATGGGAGAGGAGATGGAGTTGGAGGTGGGCTGGGGGGCCCTTCTTCCCCATGATGCTGAAGCCTGTGCTCTCACCCCACCAGACATGCCTGGTGTTGGAACTTTCTGAAGCATTTGGTACTGGGATATCCCATCCCTGCTGGGCTGGGGGCTCTGTGAGTCTGTGTGCCTACACGTGGAGTGAGATGAGAAATGTTCCAAGAGAAAATCCCTGTGCGTGACTGAGCTGCTGTGCCCCATGCCAGCGAGTCAGCAGGCTTTTTATATCCCACAGGAATGTCCCATAGGACTTGAGTGTGCCACAGAGAGACTCCAGGGAGTTTATTCTGCTGCTGGGAGGGGCAGCTTTGGTTGCATGGGGTGCACTGTACTGCTGCATTTCAGCAATATGCCCCCCATACTAGTTGTGAATTTAAATATGAATGTGCCCTTGATTCTTGCTTCACAAAGCTGTTCCCTCTTAATTTCTGTGAATAACTGCCTTGCAACTCCTGAATTTTAATCTCTGCTCTACAGTGCCCCTAGAATAAATTTTATCTGGGTTTAGCTAGACCTTCCCTTACCATGCTGCTTCCCTATGGGCTGCAGAGCAGTTCAGTCTCCCAGGTACTGCATCCAGATTGTATCTTGAGTTGCTGATAGAGAAATGGAAGGAATAAAATTTTTGTTTGCATTGTATAGAGAAAGAAGAGCTACTCCTCTTCCCCATTCCTGCCAAAGGGCATTTTTTTCATTGCAGAGGGATGTTGCACCCTGTAAGAGCAAACTTGCCTATGCTGAAGTGCACAGGCAGGACTAGTCCTTGAAGGCAAGTACCCAAGAGAGCATCTTTCCTAGGCCCAGGTAGGACATAAAGTCGAGTCAGATATTATTCACCTTGAGAATACATCATTCCCTAGAGCAGGCAGCTCCCCAGCATGCTCCCAGTAGACTTCTGCTTATTCTGCTGTCCAGGATGAGGAGCTGAGATGGAGACCTCAATCCTGGTCCTCCTCAGGCAGTGCATAAACAGCTGCTGGGCAGGGACTAAATCCTCTTGGATTCTGCCCGTGCTGTCTGTTTTGTTCCAAGTGCTGCTAATAATTAGTCAAATAAAATGATTACTAAGAAAAGGAATTTGGTTTATTGGAAGAATGTTCCAGGAGGGTTTTATACCTCTGGAATAGTGTCTTGCCAATCAAATAAGTATCATAGAGTGAAGAGAAACACAGTAGCCAGTTTGGCAGTCAGTAGGCCAGCACTGCCTGTAGCACAAGGCTTGAAATAAACTTGGTATGAAAATGCATTATTTTATAGTCACGTTGCTCTTTTTTCCTGGAAAAAACATTGCCTCCAAAAATTTTTTTCTTCTGTCTTGTGTCTGGCACTGTCAAGTTTACGTGTCCCAGCTGTGTTTGCAGGTACTGGTATTCTCAAGCTTGTGAATTCCCTCTGCATTTCACCTCTTTGTTTCATGGGTCTTTAAAACCGAAGCACAAGAATTTCTCAAAGCTTTTCTTCCCTTGTTGGAAAAGCCTCTCCTACTCCCCTGACCTCCAGATGCCATCCCCTCAGCTTTGAGCCAGTGACCAGGTTGAGTTGGTTCTTGTGTTGGAGCTTCCAAACAAGGCTCCCTTTCAGTCATGTCGCTTCAATTCAGTTTTCCTTTGGAAACACTGTGGTTCTTTTTCAGGCCATGTTCTAATGTTTGGGAAACAACTCTTCAATGTTTCACAGTTCAGATTGGGCTTCTCACGAGCTCCATCCTCACATTAGTCCCCTGGCATCAGTGGCCCTTGGCCCTGTGCTCGCTTGAGGGTAGGAGCTGAAGTCTTTTTGCTGTTTGGCTTGGTCTGAGTCCTACCTGGTTTTGCCGTGAGGAGTTCAGTCAGGTTGCTGGAGCTGTGATAGATATCCAAGCCCATTTTCACAGTTCCTTCTGGTGAAAGATGGTTTCTTGGCAGCTGAAAAAATTCACAAGAACATGAAGCTGGAAGAGAATTTCAGCTCATGTCAATCTAAAAACAGGAAAGGCTGCACAAATATTTTCCACTGTTACCAGGTTCGTTGCCTGCTAGGACAGAACAGTTGTTGGGGGCACAAGAGCTGTATCCCTCACACTGTGCAACTGGAATCAGTGTTTGCTTCAGCAGAGCTGTCCTGAAATTCCTTTTCTAAAGGGGTTACAAAGGTACATGCAAGAGCCTGGATGTAGAGGAAGCTTTGCTTGAGTTAGTTTTAGGAACATATCTGCAGACTGTTACTATAGATAGATATGTCCAGTCTGAGACACTTGTTTCTGGAGGGTTTTTCTATGTGAGATAAGAGAGATGCTTTACCTTCCTAAAGGGGGTTGTAGGTTCATTGCAATTTGTCACTGTCAGCTGCTGATTTTTATGTGGCAGTGACAGGAATGGTATTTCCATTCCCTTCCTAGCTACAGGCTGATTATAGCAGCTATGTTCCTCCATGGGAGAAGGGAATGGGAGTCCAACCAGCTCATTGGAAAAATGTTAGGAGCCATGCATTAACTGACTGCATCCCTTCCACTCCCTGGGTAGGGAAAAGAAACCTCTGGAAAATGTGGCTGTTGGTTTTTCTGGGATGAGGGAAAACCCAAGGCTTGCGTGCCAGATGTCCTTTCAAGGGAAAAAAGAATAAAGTGACATGGCTGGGATATTATTTGGGTTGTTTTTTAATGTCACACCTCGATGGAGTCTGAGGTTGTTAACTGGGGGATTGACTCTCAATATTGTGGCCAGATGCAGGGGTTGGCTGAGCTCCCTCACTTCGGAGCTCACTTTTAAATCATGCTTCGATAATTTACCCTGCCAAGGAGATTTGTAGTTCAGTGGTGTTTTGGAGTTAGTTTTTGAGCTAAGGCGGGCTCCAATGTCAGTGAGAAGGTAGCTGGGTCTCTAGTCAGCCTCTCAGGTGTTTCCAAGTGTACTGGTGGACCTGTTTGAGTGGTCACATCTGCAGATGGGAATTAGTACCCCCTTCCCATAGATGGGATTTCTCTGAACTCCTGAAAAAAACTTCAGCCTGTTTTGCCTGTCCTGCTTCTTAAATCCATGGGGCTGCAATGGTAGAATAATCAGGTAGAAATATGATGTTTTTCTGTTTTCTGTGATTTCTCACTGTGATAGTGTTTTGCTGACTTGGGGAGTTGGTGACATGCTTGCTCTCTGTGGCTCTCCGTGGTTTCAAGCTAAGAAGCAGTGCAGTTGACAGACCAAAGCCATGTGGCAGCCTCTCCACGGTCCTGGCTGCTGAGCGACTGCAATCATGGCTTGGCCTTCTTGCCACTGTGGAGGCGCTGCTTCAGATCCCTCCCCAGGCTGCAGTACTGTCACTATGGCATCCACAGCTAGTGTGGTTTAGCAAGGGTTGGAAGCCTGTGTGGGCTGCTGCAGCTGTGGCAAGAAGTGAGCCAAAGTGGAGAGGATTCAGTCATCTCCAGCTGAAAGTTGGCAGGTTGTAACTGATGTGTGAAATTAGAGTATTGGAGCAATTCATGTGTGCTGGAGTTGTGGAGATGTTGGGCTGGAGGGTTCCTGCTCATCTCTGCTAGGCTGGAAAAGCATTGTTGCTCAGGGTTGTAGACCAACTGCATGGACTGCTTTTGGGAAAGCCCAGAATTATAGTAGAGGGGTGATACTCGGCAAGTTAGGATTTTCACCGAGCCCTCAAATCAACAGTTGTAGAAGTGCAGGCACTGTAATTTGTCACTTCTTGGGACAAAGGGACAGAGAGGAAGACTTTGAGGGTCACCGGCTGCAAATCAGTGACAAGAGTTAAGTGCAGGCTTAAATCCCATTGAAATCTCTGGAATTAAGGCCCTTTTTTGAAGTTAGGATGTCCTTCAATGCCCTGGCAGGCTGAGTCTCCAAGGGATTGCTGTTGTGATCTCCACAGGCTGTTCAGTCTCTGCCCTACACTTTGTTGGAAGATTTCCTCTCCTGAGGAGATGACATTTATCCATGGAACCAAAGCAAATCACTCATCTCAGTGTTCAGAAAACGGGTTTTTTGTGACCATGAAGAACAGGAAAAATCTCACCATCAAGTGAGGTGTGCCTCCTTATTTACGAGCCTTGAGGAACTTTTTGNACAGTGTCAGGAAGGAGGGAAGACAACACCGTTAACTCTTTAAAAATCTGATGAAGGGGGCAGATAGCTCCCACTCAAATTTTTCTTTTGATCTGAGACTGCTTGGGGGAGCTAGAAATTCTGCTTTAATCAAAATTACAGCTTGCCTGGGGCAGTCTAGAAGTGATGTTTGGTGCCATCTCGCTGTGTTTTTGGGGCTGAATTGCAGCCCCAAATTCACGCAGCCTTGATGATGGAGAGATGTGTGTGGGAGTAGAGCATGCTCAGCACTTTGTAGGATGAGAGCTTTTTGTCAGCTTGTGTGAAATAAAGTCAGAGCTTAGGGACAGAAGTGATGGGTGGTAAACAGCTTGAACAAGGGAGACCAGACTTTTCTCTTTCTATTCACAGTCATTTCCTCCCTCAGTGCTTTCCTCCAGCTGTAATTTTGTCACTGTGTGCAAATTGGTCACAATGACGTGTACTTACAAAAAACCTCCATATTGTCCTTAATTCCTCTTGTAAGAGAGCTTCTGTCTGCAATGGAAGCAATTTGCTAGAACTGTGTATTTTTAACTTCTGTTTTAGTGAAATAACACAAACTTGAGAATTGTCATTGCAGTTAATGCTCAATAAAAAAGGATGGTTTTCCTGCTGAAAGGTAGAAAAAGGCTTTTATTTGAATTTTCATCATCTGAAATATCTTGTGCAGAAACTAAAAGCACTGTTGAAAAATGCTGAATGCCATAAATGAGTGATTTTATTTATTAAAAAAGCTTTTTAGAAAGGAAATCACTCCCAGTTTTGCCCTAAAAAAGAAGAAATTATCTCTGTGTAACATAAAAGGGACCCTAACCAGAGGACAAAATAACCAAGCCACCAGTGTTTAAAGCAAACAACCCAAGCTTTAAGCTTNTGATGGAGAAGCCTCACAAGCAGCTAGGGGAGCACAGACAGCATGGGGCACAGCCATGCAAGTTGTACTCTTGCCTGTCCCATCCAGGGCAGTCTGGGCTTTCTGAGAACTCCTGGAGAATGCTGATGGGGCTGTGGTGTTGCCCTGTGGTCAGCCATGTCTCAGGGCTGGTGCTATCCTCCACTAAAACTACCAGTCTGTTCTCCAACTGGCCTCCTTTGCTTACCCTCAAGAACAATTTGGATGGTTAACAGTGAGGAGAGACTGTGGGAGCCTAATGGTGTCTCTCTGGCACCCAAGCCTGTGGTTTTCATGTCTGGTAGAGCTCCTGCCATCATTTTGTCTGACTTTGTCCCTTCCATCAAGTGAGGGCAGCCACGGCGGCTGTGTCAGACAGGATTTGGTATGTCTTGTGCAACACTTACTCCATGTTTGCTGCTTCCAGTCAAATTTGGTTGACCTGTGAGCAGATTTTTGCCCCGGCTTTTCTTTTTTTCCCCCCCTTTTTTTTTTTTAACCTTGGAATATATCCTCCTGGCCCCTGGAGTGATGAATTACCCTGCTGCTCCACCTAGGGGATGTCCAGGATGTCCATTCCTTCTTTCTGAGGCACACCAGGGCAAATCCTGGAGTTAGTGGCACAGTGGAATTGCTGAAGGCAGGCCATCACATTTGACAGTCTACATCTGCTGGTGCAGACTTTATTTTTGCCTGCGATCATGCAGGTGGAGAGGCAGCTCCCATCAGCAGCCTGCAAACAGAGCTGGGCCCATGGAGAACAGAGCCCTGAACCTGAGACATTTCTGTGCACCTCATGGCAGCCCATCTGTTCCTGCCACAACTGGAAGCAGGTGGAAAGGGAGGCATTCTGCTGGAGCACGAGATGCTTTCCCTTTCAGCAGAGCCCACCCATAGCACCTATCTGTGAATCCAGTGATTTTACATCCATCTTTGTGTTGTTCCAAGGCAACAAATGTTTTATATTTAAAGAGTATTAATTTAATATTGCTGAAGCCTTAAGAAAAGGCACAGTGGGCCAAGTCCTGCTAGTTTTGCTTGCATTTCACAGGCCTGAGGAGGGTGAGATTTGATCCTCTTTGGATGTACCTCTACTGGAGGAGCAGTTGTGGGGGAGAGAGAAGAGACAGGGGAATTACAGCATTGGAAATAAAAAATCCTACCTCTGGCCAGAACCGTTTTGCAATAAGACACTTCAGGGTGTGAGTTAAGATGCTGTAATTCACACCTCCTGGGTTTTGTGGCATTCAGCCCACTGCTTCATGCCCTGCACAGAGAGTGAGTGATTTTGGCTCAGCTTGCCCCCTGGCCAGCCAGCCCTGGAGCAGAGATCGCTGCATGGGGATGGCTGCAGGGCTTGTCTCTCCCTCCACTTTGCATATCTGCCTCCTGGTAAATTATAGTGGTGCCTCTGGCTCCTTCCTGTTTAGCGCTTCATAAATTAGAATTTAGAATCACTCTGGGGACCCAGGTTAAAAACTTTGAATCTTTTGAGTGAGGATTGGAGTCAAATCCTGTTTTTTTTAAAGGGTCAGGCACGTGCAAGTGTTACATCACTATCAGTGATTCTGGGCCAGAGCTCATGTGCCCAGCAAAAATTTGGGGCTCTTCGTGTGAGTAACCTGAGTCAGCCAAGCTGCTTTGTTGACCACCACAGACTGATAGTGCTGATCACAGAGGAGACACAGGTCAGTGTCAATTTGGGCATCTCTGCACCATGTAGGCGTTTCCTTATTGTACATCCACCTTAACTTCAGCCTTGTAGATGTTAGATGTCTGCCTGGATTTGTCTCTTCCTGCAGGCAGAGGAAGAGGCACCTCTGGAGAGGGATGTGTACGATTGCCACCTACCTAGACAAGGATCTGAGATGAGTAGCTTTGGCCAGTTTAAGATCCCAACATAGGGTTGCATAAAACTAGAACTTTTTCTCTAAATTCTGCCTACCAAATTCCTGCTGTCTCCAGATGCTGATGTGTTGAGTGCAGCTGTATTAGTTCTTGAAAGCCTGCTGTTGCAGACCGTGATCTTTCTGGGCTTTGGGTGGGCACTTCAGCAGATTTAATAGAGTTTTTGTCTGTGCAACATTCATAATTCCCTTTAAGTGGCTAAGAGTGGAAGAACATTCAGGCTTGGGGAGTGAAAGGAAGAGGTTTGTTTATTGTTCTAAAGCACTGTAAGCCCTAAATTTGACAGAAATGTAAACTCATACAGTCATTTTGCTGATTCGTGTTTTATTAGTGATTTTGATAGAACATATAATATGGGCATGGCCCTAAAAAGCTTATTTCTAATGGGACACATGCTGATTTGCAGCCACATACCCTCCTTCCAAATATGAGTAACTCCCAGGGTATGTGAGGCTTGTGCTGAGCTGTGAAACAAGAAGGAATCAGTGTAGCCACTGCCACCCTTGGCTCCTCTGACAGAAGCTGCATCGCCAAGCAGCAGTGCACGTCTGCAGAGAAGATGTGGAGTTTTTTACTGGGGGGAAGCTGTGCAAGTGACAAAGCCCAGCTTAGAGTGACTAAAAATCCCTGGGAGTCTTCTTCAGCCCTACACTGAAAGAATCCAGGCTCACAGCAGGAGCTCAGGTGGTGGCTTGTGCCAGGTGTGGGGCTGGCTTCGGTGATCAGTTCCTTTGGCAGTATGGTCACAACTGCTGATAATCACCACCTACCCTAATTTAGCATTCTTTTAGGGGCCCATCTCCTTTGTACCCCATGTACAAACTGCAGAGAAGCAGGTTGGGTTGGTGGGCAGTGCAGGTCAGTAGGGCAGCTTTCTCCTCTGGCTGCAGTACAGCCTGGAGACTCATGACCCCAGCTGGGGGTGAAGTAAGGCAGCGTGACTGTCCTGTCCAGCAGCCATCACTGTGCCAAACAGCTTTTCCTACCATTGCATCCTTATATTTGCAGGGTTTAAAGAAGTGACATTTTGATCAGAAATACCCAAAGTATGATATTGCTCAGGGCTGAAAAAAGTATCTCTGTCACCTCTGTGCATCCCGGCAGGGCAGAGCAATGCTGGCTCCTCCCGCTGTGCTGGATAAAGGTGGTCTGGAAGCTCTGGGCATGGCTGAGTGTCCCTGTGCCTGTGTGTGGCCCAGGTTGTGACTGCAGAGATGGAGAGGGATGGGTTTGCACTGCCTGTGATGGTCCTGCGTGGCTGAGGTGGGAGAGGGTGTTCCTGCAAGTGGGAAGGCAGGAAGCCCAGCGTGGGAAAAGGAGGATCATTGTGAGAAGAGTAGGAGGGAAGGAAAGGGCAGGGACAATAGTTCAACTTAGCAAAGAGGCAGTGGTTGAGGGTGTGAGGATTTGGCACAGTATCTTCCTGAAAACCCTGAAGGTCCACAGGAAGAAGGTAATTTTGTGTTTAATTGAATGCTGTGCCCTGCCAAGAGAGAACCCATTCTGCACAGAACTCCTGCATTGGTTTTCCTGGTTTGGCCAGAAGGCCAGGGGCTGAGGGTTGGAATAAAGAGGGTGCTCCATGTTTGCCTCTTAGGCATTTTGCAGTGCAATTCAGACATTGTTTGCAAGACTAGGACACAAAATCATTTCCATTTTTCACTCTTCTCCTCATAAGAAACATGGATTTCTCTAAAGCCTGAAATCAAAGGTCACTACAGTGAATAACATTTTTCCAGTGACTTCAGCATTGCATCTTTCTGAGGCTGTGTAAATGTGTTCCCTTTTTTCCAGGAATTGGTTTTACATTGTCAGGATTGTTCTGCAGAGAACAAGTACATTCATTCTTTTATATTTTTATAGATATATAGATATAGTCATGCAGTATAATTAAAGATCTATGTGCAGTGAAGGTATGCGGAATGGTGTTTATTTGTTGAGGATAGCTCCTTTTTTCAGTTGCTCTTCTATAGTTTTTCATTTAAAATGCAAATACAGTTTCTCTGCCCATGGCAGGGGGATTGCAACTGGATCATCTTCAAGGTCCCTTCCAATCCACACCATTCTATGATCTGTCAGTGTGTTATGCTGGCAGTTCTGGAATGCTTTGCTGGTTGATGTTGATTTCACCTCAAGTTTTATCCTTTAGTCATGCATGAAAAACGTAGTTGCACAAATAGGATAGAAACTACAAGAGTTTGTTTCAGAGTTGTTTTTTTCACACTTAAAGTACTGTGCCCCTCAGGTCTGACTTTGTGAATCTGAGGGTCTCTTGGTTTACATGAACTTTTTGTTTCCCTCTACTCAAAATGAGAAGAAAAAAATCCCACTATTCTATGGCAAAACCCCAGGAGATTTCCATTATTTGGACTAAGAATGTCCCAGAGCTTTGTCATTGTTCTGGAAGGGCCTGGAGGAGTTTTGCTCATTTTCCCAGGCCCTTGCTTTGCTTTTCCAACACTGCATCTGGAGGTCATACGTAAGGTTACGAATCAAAGCCGGAAGATTTGCATGCTAATATAAACTACATGCAAGTGTTGCTGCAGAGCAGGAATCCTGGATGTTGGAAGCCAAAAGGGAGGCTGGGTTGTAGCAAGAACGCCTCTTTGTGACCTCAAGGTAGCCTGGGCAGGGAGTACTTGCCATTTGTGCAAGTCTGTAGCTACAGCAGAACTGCTCTGGGACCGTGTGTGAAATGGGCTCAGCAGTACCATGGTGTGCTGTGTCTGCATGTGGCCACAAGCTGTGCGTGCTCCAGAACTGTACCTGAGCTCCATAGCTGGGGAAATGCATCAGTTCAAGCCTGCTGGAACAAGAAGAGCCCTTGTTCTCAGAGCAGAAAGGTGCTCCAAGAGATCTCTCACAGGTACAAATAACTCTGTGCAGAGGTGGGTGAGACTTGGTGCTATGTGGAAAACAGCAACTTCCAGGTCGTATTTTGTCTCTCTGTGTCTTGTCAGTCCTGATGCGCTTGACAGTAGCAAGCAGGTTTTTGTTAGTTCTCATTTGACCAAGCTATTCCTGTATCCCTGGCCCCAGGGCACTCGATGACAAAGATCCCTTTGCCTGAAATATGAGACGAGCTCTACTCGTCCTATTTTGAACATCCCTCAAGTCAATTCCTCTTGTGCCAGAATTAATTCAGCTGCTTTTCTCATAAGCCTCTCTGATTTGGCAGCATCCTTCTGATACTTTACCAGTCTTGCTTTCATGTGAGGTTTGATGCAGCACCATGAAGGGAATTAAACTTTTCTTGTTGGCCTCTGTAATGATGCTGTAAAGGCAGTCAATATCAGATGCAGGTTGTACCCATTTGGATCAGGATTGGATTTAATATACAAACACTGCCCTCATCTGAATGATCATCATCATTGATAGCAGCAGAGTGATCTCTTACAGCTGAAGATTGCAAGATGTGTTATAAACTAAGGAGTGTCTTAAAAAACGTTCATATCTGCCTCAATACTTTCCTGTTAAAACTCATTTCAGTTGGAGGGGAATTAAGCCAGTTTTGAGTCAGTTTTTAAGATTTGTTCTTTTTTAGAGAAGAAGGACAGGGGAATTAAGTCATTTCATATTAGCAAGTAATTTTTTCAGGTGCTATTTCCTCTTGGTGTCTATCCTTTTCCTTGTAACTGACATGATGATGATGTTGGAGCTGAGAAGTGATTGGCTTAGAGGGACCTCCACTTCACTTCCCCATCCAGCACTGGCACTGGGGATTTCCACATTCAGCTCTACTCTTTGGGGGTGATAAGTTTCATTTTGGAACAACTTCAATTGCAAATCAATCTCTAAAACCAGTTTAGTGAAATTGATGTAATTCCTGTATTCAAAATTGGTCAGTGAACCTTAGAGGATTTAAAATTCTATTTTGTCTGCTGATTGTTTCTTTTTCTAATTCCCTTTTCTTGAATGGAGATTCTCTTCTTCCGCCAGGACATGCTCATATTTTAGGGCTGTCATGAAACACCAACCATCTGTTGAGGAAAAGGGCACAAGCATTGTGTTAAAATAGTTTATCAGTCACATGGCATCTAGATTTAAGAGGCAATAAGCTGAAAAATCTTTACCTCTAAGTGCAGCTGTATTGTTTTTGTTTGCTTGCCTTGGACAGCCTCTTTCAGACCCGGGTAGGGTATTTGAGAAGGCCACAAGGGGGGCAGGTTTCACAGAGAGCCTGTATGTTCTTGTTTCCATTTTACATTTGTCACTCTAATATTCTAGTGCTCTGTAGGCTAAGATGTTCTGTTTTCTAATAACCTGACAACTCTTAAAGGGCAGGAAATGAGTCTTGTAGTTATTCTGCTTCACAAATAGTTCCATCACATGTGGAAAGTAAATGCAGGTGGATTGAGACAGACTGGAAACCGAAATATGAGTCCACATTGTGCTCTGCACAGATGCTCCCTCTCCCTCATGCACACATGTAAATGTAGTGGGTGGATGTTGTCCACTTCCTTTGTCTCCTCCCTTTGCAGGGAAGCTGCTGATGTGCTTCCAGAAGCTGGGAAGTGGTAGTGCAGAAGTGACCAGTCTTTACTAATCCTGTTTCTTTTTCCATAAGCTGTAGTTGTTGGATATGCTGGAGTTAAGATAGCCTTGCCAGGTCTTTGACATGACCCAGGATATCAGTTAGGAACAAACAAAACCCCGCTAATGCAGCACAGATACTGCATGTCTGTAAGAATCAGACATATCATATTCTGCTCACACACCTCCAAGAATGAACTAAAATGAAGTAATCAAACAAGCCTGGCGAGAGGCTCAGAGGTGGTTTGTAACCACGCTGCAGGGCTCCCAGCTGTTCCAGTTCTGCAGCTCTCTGGTCAAGTTACTGCCACAAATCATGGGTGCAGATTCCACTTTTTACCTTCTTATGCCTCTCAAGGTAATTTGCATGGTTGTGCAGAGAAATAAAGCAGGGAGGTTTTCTGCTGTTGGCCTGTTGCTGTGATTGTGTGGGACAGCTTAGCATCTTCTTAGCAGGAAGATGGAAAGGCCTGAAGACTGTTTAGAAACTCAAGTTGGCAATTGCCAAAAATCTGAGGGGTGAAGTTGAGACTAAATCAGAATTTGAACGATGGGCTTTAAAACCTCATCAGTGCATGAGAAAAATATGGGAGGCTAAGTACTGTCTTATTCTGCCTGTGTAAACACGATGAGCTGGATTCCTCATGCAGACACAACGCTGTTCTGTGTCTGGTCTGTCCCCCTGAAGCTAGGAAACCAGCAAAATCATCCAGCCAGGTGCCTCCATACTCAAATGAGTTCCTTTTCCTGTGTTCCAGGGATGTCTGCTGGCTGGCTTGAGGCAGTTGTTTGCTATTCTCATTTGATTTTAAGTACTAGGATTTGGCAAAGAGAAACAGATTTCACCCTGGTTACTGCTCCACCAGGAAGATGATCTGTGTCCATATAGGTTGCAGTAGTGGTGTGGTTTTCTAAACTAGAATAGACCCAATTTGAGTCTTGAAAATATGACTTGGTTAGGAGCTAGAAAGGAGGGGTTTTTTTGTGTACTCAGATTTGGTGTGATATGGCTGAGAAGAGAGGCAGCATTAATTCTTTTACACTGTAGTTTAGAGGTGAAAGGAAAAATCTCATATCCCCCCTCCTTGTTTTTTTTTGTTTCCCCTTGCTTATATGTTTATTTTGAGTGTAAATTAGCTTGCAAATTATGGTGGAAACTGAAACTGCTGTCCTGCTTTAGTTGCCTGTGTGGTGACTGCTCACAGATGAGAACTGGCAAATGCTAGAGCTGTTCAGTTTCTCTCTCCCAGCATACTGTAACTCTTCTTTGCTTCCAAGACTTAGGTATGTGCAGCATTTGTCCATGAGACCCCTGGGTCATTTTGGCTTTTTCTCAGTTACATTTTCCCCACTGGTAATGGAAATGTGAGCTGGGTAGAGGGGTGTCTGTGACACCACATCTGGTGCATGGGGAAGCCAGACACCCCACACCTGCATGCAGCCCCTCCTTGGGGCTGCTCTGAGGCATCCTGCCCTGGCAGCAACCACCCTGCAAGGACCTTTCCTGTCTGGGGCTCCCTGGGTCTCATGTTTCTTCCAAGTCTCATCTCTGTTTCTCAGCTCAGTCTTCAAAATCCTGGAGTGAGAACAGCTCTGGAGTGGGTTTGAAAATAGCTCTTCCTTGGCCCTTCCCTGGCTGAGCTGCAGTACCTTGGAGACTGTCGTGCTGAAAGGTGACCTCATTGCATGGCACCACTGATGGACTTACCACGGGCTTGAGGCTGAGGGTCTGACTTCATCTCTGTGGGAATTTCCCAGGTCTCAAGGTGCTTTTTAGGGCCTTTTGGATGCTAGTGAGCTGGGCAAGAAGCCTGTGCTGTGCTCACTGAATCCAGAGTCAGATGTGATCCAAGCCAAGTGAAGGCACAGGTGTGATGTGTGCGTGAGAAGGGCTTACATTCTCTGTGCTTATTCCTGGAGCATTCCATTCTTCTTTTGCCATGCTGGCTCTTGTATAGGGCGGAAATTGAGGACACAAGGGTCCCTTATCCTGGGGAAACCCCAGCTACTGGTGCCAGTGTCTTTCAAGGTGGAAGAAGATACCTAAAATCAACCAAACTGCATCAGGAAGCTGAACAGCTTTGCTCTTGTGGGTACCAAAATTTCTGACTCTAGGCTGATACCACTTCAAATCTGCATCTGGGCCAGCACCAATTTGTGCTCATCAGCACATCTTTGACGTTAAAATGGTTATGCAAACAGTGAGTTGGTGCAGTGGCTGTACTCTGGTAATTTAGGGCACAGATGTATGTTGACTTTACTGCAGTTTAAGTTGTTTTAATGCAAACTCCGCCAGGTAAATGAAGCAGCTGAAATTGCTGCAAGCTTTGCAGGAGCTGAGTTGACTTTGCATGGAAGTGGACCAGGGAGCATTCACATGCTGAGCTGTGCTGGTGGAAAGCTTCCAGCTCACAGGCGGTGATAGCATCTGAATAGAGGGGAGAAGGAGTATCTTATCCAGTTCAAACCTGATTAATAGAAGGACAAACATCCAACACTTCAGTAGGAGTCTTTGAAGAAGCTGACATTGTCCAGGATAAAGCGGGGATGTTATGATGGTATCTGCATACAAACTGCACCATAGTGTTGTCTTTTGCATTCACAGACCTCTCTTAATAACTGGCGTTTACTGTAATTACTTACTAGAGGTTAACAACACCCTCTCTTATGTGTGCAGGGATATTTCTGGTTTCTGCTTTTCAACCTTCTCTTTGCAAATAGCTCTTGTATTTGTGTATGTTCTTATCTTGGTTTCATCAGATAACCAGTTTCAGACATTTGTCTTCCACTCCAGCTCATCTGGCCATAGATGACAAGACATTAGCCTCTAAAAAAAATTGAAAAATCGGTCACATGAGAATAACCTGAATTTGTTACCTCTGGGGTTTATGCTGGCTAGAACTGGATATTTTCCATTGAAAACAAGACAGTCAACAATAAGGTCATGCCCAGTGACGTTAGAGTGTATGTGTTTTGTAGTAGGAAGTAATCTCTCCTCATTGCTTGTGTAGGCAGTAAAGGGGGAGCAATGACTTCAATTTACAATAAATTTTCTGCTCTGTGGTGGGTTAAGTAGAAGTTTCCCAGAGCTAGAATTAAACAACAATAATTAGCAGCTGATAAAATCCCTCTGGCACCCTGCACCTTCTTTCATAAGCCATGAATATTAAGAGCTACTTATCAGGCTCAGTTCCTGATTAATATTCTACAGTCTTTAAAGACCTGCTTCTTGCTTCTCTGAAGAAGGATTTATTTCAAAATACAAAAATAGTTCAAAAAAAGACTGGACTTGGGAAATTAAAAAGTGAACATTCTTAGTGGCTGGAGCAAGTGATTGTACAGTGAGTTGTTTGCCATTTGTACTTCAATTTTCATTCATTGTTAAGGATCTTTTGTTAAGGATTTTTAAGGTGAAGCTTTTGAATAGCATCTATGTTTTGACTCCTTTATGGTTATATACATGGCAGATACATAAAGCAGAACTCTTTGCCTTTAGTAATTAATTACTGTAGTAATTTGGAATCTCGATTATGGTGTAGTTGTGTGTAGGAAAACACTGTACTTACATGAAAGAACTTGCTCCAAGACATGTAAGGTACTTTGATTTTATCTTCTTTGATCAAAACAGAATGTGCTGAGGAGCTGGGACTCTTGTGGGCAGGACCAGCTGTGTGTTGGAGTGGTGGCTTGTGTGGCTCAGTTTTGGGGAGTTGCTGGATGGCACAGAAAGGCTTCCCTTGGCTTTACAGGCAGCTGCGAGAGCAATGCTGGCCCTGCTGGGCGCTCGAGCGTGAGATGACTCTCCCTATTTATCCCATATTTCCTGCTGCCTCCTTGTGCCGTTGCGTTTGCATGACCCTGGGCTCCCCCAGGACTGCTTTTCTCCCTCTCTCCTGGGACATTGTTGATCACTTTCACAGAAACCCATTTTAAGATCTGAGAAAAAAAAAAAAAAACGGTGAGGTAAGCTGATGTAATGTTTGATGCTCATGAAAAGGTTACGGATCTGACCAAGGCAGCAGAAGCAAATAACTTCCAAACTCAAATCTCTAAGGGAGAGAAATGTGATATCTAAGGCTTCTGAAACCTCTAGACCTTGTATTTATAATCTGCCATTTTACAAATCTTTTTCGACCAAACCCCATTATTTTAAATGGTGGCTTTTGGGAAGCAATTTGATTTGGGCAAACAAGCAAAAAAGATCAATAGCCGTTTTAGATTTTGCACCTGTCTCCCACCAAGCAGATTTTGAGCCCACTGGTTTCTCACTTCATATAGCACCAGGTTATGATTAAAAGGCTTTTCTTGCTTCTGCAGTAATCTTTCCATTAAATACAAGTCAGTGTATCTGCATGCTGCCCCATCCATCACCTACTGAGCTTGAGGAGACCTTAGACTCAAAAAGAATTAATCGCTGTCCTTAATGTGCAGCAAAATCCTAGCTTGACTGAAGTCTGTGGCAGCTTCATTCCCACAGAGTCTGAATTTCAGATCTGGGGATGTATCTGCACCATGCAGTGGGGTGCTGCTCCTACACCTGTTCCCTGCACCAGATAAATCCAACCTCTTGCCCAGAATATCCCTGTGCATCCAACTCTGCCCCTTCTTGTGTCATGGATGTGTTGTGCCACTTACTGCACCACCAAATTCGAAGCAGGATTGACTTCTGCCTGCATTAGATTTTGACCAAGCAGACTTGTAGGCTGTTAAAAATTTCAGGAACTCAAAGTTTTTGTGAGTTCTGAAGAGTACCATGGAGAAGCCTGAAGTGCCATGAAATTCAAAGTGCCTGGATGTCTGTGGCATATGTGTTTTGCTTCTAGTTTCTGAAAAAAAGTTGCATAATGGAAGAAAAATTATAATCTTTATTTACATGTGCAATATGTTTCTCCTCCTGTCTCATCCTCTTTGTGAGAACTCAGGGCCAGAATTACAGTATCTGAAGTTGCTTTTGGATCCTATTCAGCTCCCATCTGTCAAGATCTGTTTTTAATCGAATGGGTTTTCCATCTGAAAGTAGCTGTTGGATAGAGAATGAGTAGAAATATTTGTGTGTGAATTAGCTCAGAGTGAAGCTACAAACTTTTTTTTCCCACAACAAACACATGGAAAAATATTCTTCAGTGTAGTGTGGTCGGCCTGAAAATTGGCAACAGCAGCTTCCTTCCCAGGCTCAGATTCCTCTGCCTTGACTGCATGGGTAAGATCTTTAAAGGGGACCTGAAATCTTCATGTTACACAGGCTTATCTCTCCTCCACTGCAGCAGGGCAGTGCTGATGTCACCCTTGTGTATATGGGCATTGCAGGAAGGAGGTGGTTTGGTTTTCCAAGAGAATTATGAGATGCAGCAGAGTAACCTGGATTTGCTGAGAGTCAGGCTCTTATTCCTGGGAGTCTTCCCCTTTCCAGCCTTGATGGTCTCTGCCCTGGTGGGAAGAGCAGATATGTTTGATGCAATGATGAGAAAGGCTCCAGATCTCCTTAACAGACTGTGCTCAGCATCTCCAGTTATTGAATGCCATGAAACTGGGCTGCAGGAGATGGGAGGCAGACTGCCTTGGAGACTAAATGTAGTTGTAACAAGCAGAGAGGAAAGTTTGGCTGCAGGATCTCTGTGATTTCTGGGAGGATACCTCTTCTACTGGGAAAGAAGAAGAAGAAAAAATCCATTGGTGGTCCTTGGAAAAGTGTTGTTAAGCCAAATATTCAAAACCCCTCCAGGGATTTTCATGCAATAATTTTTATTGGTAAAAGTACAGAAGCAATTTAATCAGTAGCTTGGAAGATGGTCTGATGTCTTTGGGGAGATGGAGAAGAGGGTGATGCTTATCCATCCCCCATCGCTGGAGACAGAGAGCTTCACTTCTGCACCCATGGCAAAAGAGAGAGCTCCTGCTGCAGTGCTGTGGCTAAGGGAGGAGGAATGCTTTCCTGTTTCCTCTGTTAGATTGTTATCTCAGTCCATATGTGAAACCTGAAAATTGCTTTAAAGGCCCAGGAGCTGTCCTAGCTGTGATTTTCATTATATTGAGGCTGCGTGGTCACCCTTGATAGCTCCATCCTGTTTGCTGAAGTCTTGTTGGGGCAGCAGGACTAGCATTTGCCTGAGGGCAAGTGTATGAGAGAGCAGAACCTGGCCCATTTTTAACTTTTTAAAAAAATAGTTCGCAGGTATGAGGGTCAAAAGGAAACATTTTTGTGTTTTGTGTGTGTGTATTTATATGTATATGTACAAGTTTGTGTGTGTATATGTGTATATGTATATGCGTGCAAATCATTTTTTATCACAGCTTCTGGCAAAACAGTGTTTCTGTAAGAGGGTTGTTTTGGGGATGGACTAGGGTTGGACAAGGGAAATCCTGGGCTTTTTCCAGGCTTCTTTTGCTGTTTCCATCAATGCAAGGAAACAGTGTCACTCTCACTGTCCGGATTTACATCACCCTCCAGTGGGTGCCGAAGGTACCGGGTGGTCTGATGTGACTCAGCAAGAGCTGTGTGCCATGGCAGGACTTGGTTTCTGTCACACATCTATGGGTGTGAGTAAGCAACTGTGTTGCATGGCTGTGATTCCACAACACCTGTGGAGCTGCGTTTCCTTTGAATTTCCTGTTGAACCAGAGCCACTCCTTGCTTGGGAAGGGTGACAGCTACATCTCCATATACAGAGACAACCTGGAGTGTGGGGTTGGAGATCAGCACTTCCTGATAAGATGTTGCTTCAGGGGTGGAATTGCTCTCCCAGCCATGCCTGTAGCTGGCCCTGGGACCCTCCAAAGAGGATAGAAGGCAGGGTGTGCTACCACAGACCAGAAAATGTGGTGTTGCTCAATTAGAGCTTTTATCCCAGGCAGAGCAAAGCCAGTGGGAGCTGCTGATGGGGATGTGTGGGAGAGCACTGCGTACTCTCTCAAGATTTCTGGTGAAAGTTGCAAAATGCTTTAATTTAGGCTAGTCCTGCTCCCAGGGCTATATTCCTCACTGTCAGTGGGAACAGCCAGTGAGATCTGAAATTAACCTGTGTTGACTGTTCTGCCTTTGCACGTATCCTGTGCTTGTGGCCCAGGCTGATTTGTGTTTTCTTTTCCCTGAACAGGTCTATATCATCAACGTGACATGGTCTGACTTGACTTCCCAGATCATCTACCGGAGATACAGCAAGTTTTTTGACCTGCAGGTAAGTCTGTCCTGTCTAACATAAAATATTATTTCTACTCATGCTTCTAATTGTGTTTCCAGCTGGGTTAATAGCGCCTTTAAATAAGGCTTTGTGCTTGTTTGGTCTGTTACATGTCATGATCTTGAAACTTTTCAGACTCTGCCCTTGTAGGGTATAAGATAAGTGGGTGGTATGCTCACAGTGAGTAACTTGCACTGTAAAGACATTTAAAGCTGACATTTTCATGAATGGTTCCTATTAAAGAGGGGATCTAATTTTAAATACTTCAGATGCACTTAAAACAGAGAGAGCACTACATTTTGGGCCCCCAGAAACTACTTTCCCAAGTAACTGAAAACAACAGAGCTTTTGCACACTCTCATAGCAGTTCAGTAATGGAGATTGCAGTGGAAACTTTCCAGTCTCTCTTCCTAACCATCTACCCAGCCAGCCAGTGTCCTGGCTCCTGCTGTTTTGTACAGCTTCTTTGCTCTAATTTGTGCCTGTATGTTTAGATTTCATCAAAAGCTTTCTTGCTGGATAGCTGCTGACCAAAGTCTGAAACCAGGAATCAGCTGCTTAATTTCTCATAGTTCTCCCGGCACCTGCATGAGTAGGGGGAGCTTTGGGGCTGGTTTTCTGCTTGGCAATAATCCAGATCCACTGATATTTTTGTATCATTGTAGCTTTGTAGGCAGCAAAACTAATTGCCTTGGGTAAAAATAAAAGCTGTGGTTTGAGAGACTCTTGAACTTTGGGGAAAAGGTTGATTTTTGGACTGGAGCTGGGGTTTGGAGCTGGGCTGAGGTTACAATATCAAGTGAGTCCTCAGGGTCAATATTGAGGATGTAGCTGACTGTGCTGTGTCCTGAAAAGTAACACTGAGCCTTTTTGCATGATAAATTAGGAAAAAAAGTTCTTGTTTGGGGTATCTTAAAGAGCTCTAATTTCATCTTTTCTCCCCTTTATGTTTCATTTCTGGTATTTGGAAACCTGAAGTCTCTAGGCTGTTTCATAAGGTGTATTAGTTATTATGGCCTCCTGGCCTTTTGGGTGAAATGTGACCATTTCTACAGCCAGTCCTAATTTCTGTTTGCTGTGTGGCAGAAAGACATGAGAGGGATGTTCTTAAGCTTCCTCTTGTGCCCATCTCCATTTCTAACTGGGCTGAAGTACCAGGCCTGCCAGTCCCGCTGCAGTAAGAGTATGTCAGCATCTTCTCTGTGTCTGCTCTACCTGCTAAAGAAGCACAGCTCCCCAATCACTAACATTTGTTGTCAGCATGTGAATTGTGGCCAAAACTGTTTCTTTCTTTTTCTCTCTTCTTTCTCTTTTTGCCCCAGTTCTGTTTTCATGTATATGTTGTTCTGGGTCTCCCAGCCTTTCCTGGTAGGTTTGAAAAGTTCCCATCAAGTGTGGAGTTATCAATGGGGTTAGTGTGTTGGACAGGAAATGATGTCTCAATCAGGGAGAGAGTCCTGAAAGGTCCCATTGATAAGTGCAAGGGGGCCTAGCCAGTGGAAAACTCCTGCTTGCATGACGCTTCTCCCCCCACGAGAAAATACGACAAGAAAGTAACAAAATTCCCTTCTTTAACCCTTTTCCCTCCCAGGGATCTCTGTCAGGGCCAGCACTGCATGAGTAGTGACAGGCCTCTATAACAGCCTCTTTAGCTCTTGCAGCATGAGGTGCAGAGTTACAGAAATTGAGGTCTTCACTTGAGATTTCCAGAGTCCTGCCACGTCTCTGTACCATGCCACCGTGTCAATCTGTGCCTCAGTTTCCCAGCTGTGAGATGGGGACAAGGCCCTGTGTGCTCAGGCTGCCATAACGTGCCTTTAGACTCCCAAAGGTGATAGGTGATTTTTTATTTATCCCCTCCTATTACTCTTTCTGGATTTTTGATTATGCCTGAGCATCTCTTAGGTGAGGCAAAGGAAACAGCTTTGAGTCTTGAAAAGAAATTTGTGTTTCCAGCTCTAATGAAGGCTGCAAAGAGAGTTGGAAAAGCAAATGAATGCAAAGAGGGACTTTGGGTAACCCTTGAATTTTGGGAAACCTGTGACTTCATGTACAGAGATTCTTGCTCAAAGAGAAATTAGGTCCAGATCTTGGGATGACTTGTGCTTTCTAGATTTTTGCTGGAAGCTTGAACTTCTGACCTAGCACTGGTTGAATGTGGGGTTTGCAATCTGATACCATACATGGTAAGGTGGTCTTAGCATAATCAATCTACTTTGACAATGTCCTTGCTTATCCCCGCGTGGCACTTCTAGGAGAAAACCAAGCAAATTCTCAGGGCACCACTCATGTGCAAAACAGCTGGAGTCCACAGGTCTGTGCCAACTCCATTCACCCTGCTGTGTCAACGACAGAGCTGCACTTCAGGGCTTCCAAAGCCTGCACGTGTCTCCTTTGCTCTTGACTGGAAGTGGAGGAACAAGGGCTGGCTTGTAATGACTTAATCAGGGCTGCAGTGGCTGGCATTGACAGTGACACTGGATATGACCCATGGGGAAACCCAGGGGGCTGCCCAGGAGCAAGGAGGGAGGAATACAGATAATTAATTTCACTACTCCATTTCATGTTTCTTTGAAAAAGAGCCCACCCTTCCCCAAATGGCTGTCTCTGTGGGAAGTGTCTCAGTGGTTTTGAGAGCTGTAGCATTAGTAGAAACTGCATCTTTTAAAATACTTATTTGCAAATTCTCTAAGGCACTGCGGGCAGTAAGAGGCTGCTCTGTCGCAAGGATTCAAATTGGAGGAGAGTTTGGCTGTGCTATTTCAGCAGTGCATATGCTTGAATTGGGAGTCAGGTTGTTTTTAAGTTTAGTAATAGGGCAGTAAGTCTGGTCATACCATAGGATTTTTTTGCCCCACAAAGGTATAAGAAGTATAGCAAACAGAACCCAAAGAGCAAGCCAAGTGTCAACCCTGTGCTGCTTCAGCAAGGGCTGGATATCTGTAAACATAGATTTTAGATTAAATTAGGACATTGCTGCATCATTTAATTGTGCAACCAAGTCACATCTGCTCCTGAGCATGGGTCAATTTATGGCAGCAGAATACATGTGGGTGCCAGTGTTTCAGTAAATAGGATTGAAAAGATTGAATTAACTCTGTATAGATGAAAGCATTAGTGTAAATTGCTTGTCAAATCCGATAATCTGTTGTCTTTCACCCTGGGGAGACATTTGCACCTGAGCACCACGTGGGGTCAAAGCTATCTCCTAATGCAGTATTTTGAATGTTGTTTTCTTGCACTTGCCTGCAGTGCAGGACAGAGGAGCGTGAGGAGAGTGATGTGAACATAACCTGTCAGTAGTGCTGACCCTTGTGACAGGCTGGTGGCTCACTAAGGCACGTTCCCTGGATGCTCTTTGGGGTCTTCCATCATCATCAATGGATTTGCTGGTGGTGGTTGCAGAAACCTGTCCTGAGGTGATAGTTCAGTAATGCTGCTGTTGTCCCCAAAGGAGCTGAGAAAGGACACTCCTTTGTTGGGACAGCAGGGATAACTCCTTGCATTTCCGCTGTGTAGTAAAAGACATCTACAGATGTAAGGCCCATGTTTTTCTTGCTGGAAAGTGGCTTTGGAGGCTGTTAGCAGAATGGGGATTTGCAGTTGAGTGTGTGCATAAATAATTGTCCAAAGCATAAGGTGGAAAAGTGTGGAGATGCAGGCAGCTCTCACCCTCCCAGTGGCTGGGCTGGAAAACAGCCACAAAGTTTGCAGCTGGCAAGTATGAAGGATGTGTCTTTCCCCTCTCCCCATACCACCCTTGGAGTTGCCCACTACCACCTTGTGCTTTTTACAGCTATTATGACCCCAGTTGGGTGCTGGCCTCACTGCTAAGAAACCCCAACAAAGTGAGCAGGGAAAATGGGACGAAAGATCTGTGCGTGGTCTCTCAGCTTCAATCACCAGTAGTCATCTGCTGCATTTTATCCAGTGACTCCAAGTATTCTCCTCTGATTCCACACTATACTACTCAGTGCCTGCAGCCAGAGCATGAACAGGACCAGCACCTCAGCAGAGAGACCAGACCCTCTGTTCTGTGAGCATGGCTGGGTCTCTGGATCCTTTCTCACAACAGGTGTAACGCAGCTTTCCCCAAGGCAAAGCACAGCAGCTGGATGTAGCAGCATGCCACCATCCCACGTGGTGTGTTTGGCTGTGCGGGACCTGAACAGCATCACTGCAGAGCTGTGGCAGGAATGTTAGGTAGGCAGATCTCATCCTCTCCACACAATGACACACACAGGCGGTTTGGCTGCAAGGAGATATCTGAAATGTCACAACATTGAAAAGGCAAATAAACAAGGCTCTGTTCAAGCACTGGCTCTGTGTATCAGCAAAATACTATTTGCACAACGTGGTTTGCTGATCTAAGCAGGTTTTCTTCAAAGCGGCACAGAAAGAGGAACTCACTGGCAGCCCATTGGAACATTTAAAAAGTAAATACTATCAAGAATTTTATTAAGAAGAGGAAAGACATGTAAGTTGTTTTCATCCTGATGATAAAACATCAAGAGCTTCATTTGTTGTTGCAAGAGTCATCCTGATTGTTTGTAGTGCTATAATGGAGTAACAGAGCATTGAAGATGACATTAAATAAAAATGGCAGTATAAAAACTAGTAACTACAATCTGTATCTCTGCTTTTCTTACTCAGACTGGAGTTCACATGAACACTGCTGCTATCAATTGTTCTTCTGTTACATTAATCTGTGACAACATCCCTTTCTCCATTACCCTAAGCTGTATCAAATAGGGTAATGTCCACTCTCATTCTCAGTTTGGTTGTAACTGTGCCACGTGCCTGAGCACCCTGGATTTCACTGGGTCACTATGATTTGAAACAGGACCTGGTGGCTTTGGCATGCAGGCTTTCAGGGGCAGAGCGAAGAGGGAATTTCGTGATTCTGATGGAATTGTGTATGTTCACTCCAGTAGTTAGTCTGGTTTAATTGCCCAAGTGGAGACCTACAGCCCTAATTCTGGTGGTCCAGTGCAGTCTAACTCAGTAATGATTGTTTTTGTAGAGCCTCTGATATTTCATGTTGTTCATGCGTTTAGCTCGGCAGGAGCCGTGAATGGACAAGTTCAAGCATGCATTAAGTTTAGCAGTGGTGAAGAGTGTGGATAAAAATGCAATGGGGAAAGAGTTCTCCTGTGTTTGCAATTGCTGACTCCCAACCCTCAACCCACCAAGCCTCTTCAGTAGGATGAGCAGTCACCCACTGGCTTCCCAGCCATCCAGAGCAGCAGGGTCACTCTGCAGTGAGTGACCCTCTCTTTTGTAGGTGCCACCCTGTGCAGAGCTCCTGGCTGGCACGGAGGGAAGGTGAGCTGCTGCAGTGGCTCTGCACGAGATGCAGCTTGCCCCTCTTGCAGCGTAGGAGGTTTGTGTTGAAAGGATTCCCAGCCTCTGATGAGCTCAGTGAGTGTTTCTGTTGGGCTGTGTGTGTGCATCTGAGGGTACCTAAGGAAATGGGCAGGAAAGCTGGAGGAGAAGGTGGAGTTGAATGGGGCAGGGGTGGAACAGCATGGCAGATGTCGCTGCATCAGGCTGAGGTGCAAGTGCACACTGAAATTGGTGTTTCTCCTGCTGGGCTCAGCATGTTCCTCCCTCTGCTCTGGGCTGTGCTGGCCTTGGCCAGCATGGTCTGGGTTGCAAGGATCAAGTTTCCCCATTCCTTTTCCCCTGGTGTGGGATGCTGGGCCTCAGCATCCTGGCCCTGCTGTAGATGTTGAGAGCTGCTGTGAAATCCTTCTCCAGACCAGGGGCCTGGCTCCATATCTGACCCATCAGGTTCAGACCCATTGCTTGGCTTCAGGGACATCCCTGATAATTTCGGAAATGTGGGGATGGAGTTACTGCAACAACTGTAGGGTTTCATTTATAAACAGCTTCCTTAAGAGCATTACTGAAGCTGGAGCAAGACTGGGAAAATTCAGAGGAAATCTGAACATGGGTCTGTCAACACGTCTGTTCCCAAAGGTCAGTGCTGGCTCCTTGGGGAGAAATGGCACATCCTTTCTTCTGAGTAAACACAGGCCAGTTGTTTGCTGCTGTTATCCCAGACAGTGCATGGAGAGACTTTTAGTGCAAGGTTTGCAAGGGATGCAGAAAACCAGATTTCCAGGAGGAGCCCTGTGCCATCTGTGAGGGCTGACTGTGTTTTGGCAGCTGTGTTGGAGCCTCTGGTGCAGCCATGCTTGCAAGACTTGGCTTTCAGTAGGAGAGACCCCTCAATGACTGCTCTCAGAAAAATACTCCAGCAACTAGTTTGTAACAGACCTTCCCAGGGGAATTGAGATGCCCCTGGGAAAAAATTAATAGCTGACATGGTTATTGAGCTGAGAATAATCCACTGATTTAAAAGCTATCTAAATACCATTTGTCCTTCTAGCCCTCAGTGCCTTAGGATACCAGCTGGCTTGGGGCAGTATCCTTGTGTTCAGTGAATAAATGGAATTGTTTATAATTCTAATTTCCATCATTATTTAAATGTTTGCTTGGCAAAACAATCGTTTCAGCTTCCAGTATTTGTTTATAAAGAGACTTTACACATCAGATGAAGATGAGGGCCATGATGAGGAAATGGCAAAGTGCCTGCTAACCTACAATAGAGGTGCATTGAACGACTATGGCAAAGAACCCACAGCTGAGAAGGTAACCCAGCCTATGAGAACTCTCCCTTTTGTTCTTCTTCACTTGGGTACTGGATCATAAAGCTGACACTTGAATATTGCCCCTAATCTGCAGCATAGGAATCTCCTGCAGGATGGTTACAGGGAAATATTTGCTGCTCAGCACCAATCTACCTCTCTGGATAGGACATGGATGACCTTAGAAAGTGAGGTGGTGGCTTAGCCAACTCTTCAGGGTATGACAGCAGCAAGGCAGAAACAGAGGTGATATCCATGCCGCTCTGTCTCAGTAGTCTGGGCTCTATATGTAGCTAGGCAAATGAGTTTTGTTTGTTTGGGTTTTTTTAAGAAATATTGGGAGCATCACAAAGTGGTTGTTGACTTGTTAGCTGTGTCCTTTTAACTGCACGTGGTCTGCCTCTAGCAGGCACAGAAAACATTGAAATTAGTCAAAAGTGTTATTTTCTGGAATTATTCCCTTGCTTTCTAGAGTTTTGGTTTGTGTAAGTTCTTCTTGCCTACATCCCCCACTTATTGCTGGCTTAGAGGCTGTGAGGATGTTGGGGGACCTGTGTTGTGGGAAGGACTCTCCTGGATACAGCCGCAGAGAGGAAAAGCAACAAGTTCTTCCTAATGAACTGAATTGACTTCTATCAGCTGTGGAGGACTCAGGCCTATTTGCATAGCTGTTGGTTGCTTTACATGTTAAAAATACAATGTATCAGGAGCATCCCAGGTCCCTGCCAGGTTGTGCTGCTGATGGAAATCTAAAAACATGCCTGAAATTGCCAGAAATTCTGAACCATGGTGGAAAGCTTTGGTATGGGGCCCAGACGTGCTGTTTTTTTGCCTGGACAGTATCTCATACAAGGGATTATGTAAAATCAGGATAAAAACTGGACTGGAAGCCTTTCTTCACCATAGTGTGTGAAGGCTCAGTGTATACCTCCTGTGTTACCCCTCCTCCATCTCCATTATTTTGGTGTTGGAAGCTCTCCTCATGGATCTCCACAGCAGGACTTAAAGCTCAGCCTTGGGAGCAGTCCACTTGTTTGTTACCCTTGTTCCAGGTTTTGTTTGCTGGAACAATAAAACACAGGAGAGTGGTTTGGCTGTGGGACCCAGCCCCAGCCAAAGCTGCAGCTCTGGGGCTGCTGGCCTCACACAGGCAGCAAATTCTCCAAGTGCCACTTCATTAGCATATTTCCTCTTACCAGAGATCAAGATCAGCCTTTTTTTTTTTTCCTTCTGGAACATCTGTGTAAAAATTAAATTCTTTGGCGGGATTTTTCCATGGCTATTTTTCCCCAAAGCACCCAAGCCCCAAAAGTTCAGGCAGGACAATTCCTGCCCCTCCACTGCGTTGTCGCTCTCCCGTAATCATACTCAGCTTTCAATTATTTATACTGCCAGAAAATTGCACGGAGTTCACACCCCCAGCCCTGAAACACAATTCTGCTTTTGTGCAGGGAATACAATCCTTCACTTTCATTAAGTGTGTGGAGACCAAGATGAGAAGTGCCTGTTGTGTTCGCATCCCTTGGCTCGCGATGAGAGGAGCTGGTTGTTTTTGCAAACGTCCTAAATACCCCTGGAAGGGTTACAGGGAGTTTATTTACATTATTGCATTTAAGTGCAAATAGAAAATTGCCTGGCTGTAATGGAGGGTTTATGCAGGGCTCTGTCAGGGCTCTTTTCCATGTCACCTCACCCCTCCCAGCTTTCTGCTCTGACAGGCTCAGATGTGGAAAGGCCCTGTCTGGAAGGAGCAGTAGCTCTTGGTCCTGTCACACCATGGTTTGCTTACAGGACACACAAGAACATCAGCTGGCATCTCTTCCACTGTGGACTGTGCACAGTCCTGCCTGCCATAGGGAAGGCTCCTGATCAGGCTCACCCCAGCCTGATCTATGAGCACAGGGTGCTATTTGCTTCTTCCCCATAGCATCTGAATGACTGATCATTTCATCATCAATGTATAGAGCGTGAAGTTGGGCGTTTGTTTGCCCCTCTTCCCTTCCTGCTTGCCTCAAGTCACAGCATGGTTCTCCTTTTCTGCAACCAGAGCAGTTTCATGTCTCATGCAAATGCAAGTATTCCCACTGCAGAACTGCCTTTTGCAATTTCCACTTCCTTCCCTTCAGAGGAAGCATTGAAGTAGAGTGGTCAGGACAGTAAAATCCACAGAGCTGAGCAGACACATGGCAAAGTCACGCAAAAAGCAGGAATAGTGATGCTCTGGGGGAAGCACGGCTTTGTCCATGCTCCTTCCTGGGTGCCCTGTTTGAACAGCATTCAGCCAAGCTCAGGGCTGTGCTCTCCACTGTTTGCTTCTCCATTGTAAAGAAGAGTTCTGGTCTGTCGGATCTGTGCAGGAAAGGAAGGACTTGAACTCTTAGAGCACATCAGATCCTTTGGCACTGGCCTGGCTGGAAGCCTGCTGAGTCCACACCTGCCATTGAGCATTGACCCACACAAGTGGCCATAACTAAAGTTTTTTTAAGCTATCCCATCTGGGACCCTGTGAGGGTGCAAAGGCAGCAGGGCAGGGAGTTGCAGTCCAGTGAGGAGGTTTGCACTTCAACAAGTTGCTGACAAGTTCTTGATGGCAGGAGCTGTGAAAGAGGTCACAAAGAACTAAGCAGAGATTCAGAAAAGCATCCCAGTGTGTTTAAGATAATTTCTGTAATTCTGCAGTACTCTATTAAAGCCATTCCTGAGGCATCAGTGTTGATGCAGGGGTGCCTCTGATTCACCAGGTCAGTCAAGGGCAGATCCTAATCGATTTAGTGGTGCTTTTGCAAATAGAGGTAACTTCAGAGCCATGTGTCTGGGTCTTGATGCATTTGTTTTTCAAAGGGTGTGTTAAGAAAACCAGTGAGACTTGCTGAGCTGCTCCCTTCAGCCAGGTGTGTTGAGATAGGTGAAGGACAAACCACGAAAACAATGTGAAAGAGAGGGGAAAATGCCAAATGGAAAGAAATTTGAAAGCAAACCAGAAAGGACTAAGTAAAATGACAATAGGGAAAAAATTACTTCAAAGGGCTAGGTTGAGTTTAATGATCAAAGTTTTGTCTTAGAAGGGAATACACCTTATCCAGCTGGATCAAAAAATTATTTCACAGACTTTTCCTTTTATGTGGCTAATCTCTGGCAGCCCAGTGGGTTGTGGACTGTTGTGGCCTCTCTGTTGTCTAGAAATCTTTGACATCCAAGTTCAGGCTTTTCCTGGTCACTACAGTGACGTGCTGCTGCTTGAACAAAACTGGCATGTGTCCTGGTGAAGAAAATGTGTTGTGGGATGGCACATGCTGAACACCTGTGTCCTTGTAACAAGTCCAGGTTGTCTGGTAATTTTTGGTGTGTTGGTAACTGCCTTGTGCAATGCTCCTTGTGTTACCATCCTGAGGGTTAGAGGGTGCTGGTTGCTTGCATGTAATTTAGGATTTAGCATTTGGTGCTTCAGGAGGTGGTAGAAATTCGTCATTGGATTCTGGGAATAAAGTAGATGGAGCAAGTGATGTTCTCCATGAAGGTGGTCCCTAGCTATCCTTATGTAAAGGGAAAAGTTTGCAAAAGGTGCTTCCAAGGTAGGCAGGAGTCCTCCGAAGTTTCAGGTTGGTTCTGGGTGTGAGAGACCCCTGGATTATCCAGCTAAGCAGGGGTATGCTGTGAGCTGCAGGAGCACTACAGCTGTCAGTTCCTGCCTGTTGTTTTTAGGAAACCTCATGCTGAATCCTGTTCCACTCTTAGGTCAAAATATATTTCAGCCCCTTAATGTGGAAATGTTTTTTGTGTAATTAGGAGCTCGGAGTCTGTGGTGTGGAAGAAGGAGGGGGTAACTTCTGGTGTGGCAGGAAGGTTATCTGAAAATATCCACCTATAAAATGGGGGCTGTAATCAGCCCTCCTGGAGAAAGTTTATTCATTAATGTCTGTAAAATGCTGTGAAGAATTTGGCTTGGAGTGTTTTTAACAGAGCCAAATGTTAGCTGTATTACAGTAGCTAAGCCAGACCGTAATGACCATGTTCCCTCTCCTCCCCCTGAGCCCCCAGCCGTTTCTGACAGGGTTTGGCGAAGAAGTGAAACATCAGCAGAGTGACCAAACAGAAGTGAAGTGCTCAGCAGAAATATAAATAGTGCTTTTCGTTCTTGGGATTATGTCCTGGTCCCATGGAGTCTTGTGGTGAGAAATGGAATTTGTAGAAGTAATGAGGGATTTATTTCTAAGCTTATACCATGTTATCCCGGTTGGTAACTGGTTTAGGGTCCCCTGACTTAGGACACACTGGTGGCCTTTGGGTGATTACAGTTATCCTGTCTTGTCTCCATGGGAAGTCACCTGGGTGAGACTGGCATGCTGGGATGGGAGATGTGGCTGTTGATGGAGTGCATGGTGAGCTGGGGCAAAACAAGGAGGCCCCAGAGCAGGATGCAGAAGAGCTGGCTTGATGGGCTGCTCAGCTCTGGCTGCTCCTAAATGCTCCTTGCTCCGTGCCTGTCCATTTCTTAACAGCACCGTGTCTGCCCTATCTATAACAGAATAGCACTTGCCTTTTGTTTTGCTTGATTTCTGGTCTCAGGACGTGAAGCTTGGTGATGGCATTGGTGGCAGCAGGGCTCATTCTTTTTCATGTGAAGGAACTGGGGGGCATTCAGTCTGTGCTGTGTCCCCAGAGTACCTTGTGGATGAGATTGCAGCACAGAGGCAGCAGGTAAATGGATGTGCCAGGAGTCATGGGGTAAGGACACATCCCAAAGACTGAGTTACTCTTACAAAATCATTGTCTGGGCTTGCAGGCATTTGCTCTGGGTGGCAACTAGGAACATCTCATTAGCATGACCTGGTGTGTCATGTGTTCAGGTACAACCCATAGCTCTCCTGGCCAGCTCTGACACTATGGCTTGTGATTTATCCATTCCCTAGCCTCACCCAGGGCTAGGCTGGGATGGCTTCCTGCCTCAGGGACTGCATTGCTAATCTTTGCTTGAAGATTTGAGGTGCCCAGACATGCCTTGGTATGGGGGAGGTTGCTCTGCATTGTTATGATGGGTCTCAGCTGGGTGAGAAAGGAGAAGTCTCCAGCCCAGAGGCAGAGCACACTCTGTTGTGTGCACCCTGTAGCAGGGTGCTTGGGAAGGTGGCTTGGCAAAACAGAGGTGCCAGCACCTAGCTCAGAGACCTTTGTTTCTAGTGATCCACTGTCCTTCGAAAGCACTGTCTGATCGTGGAGCTCACAGCCAAAGACTGACCCAGCCCTCCCTGTAATCTCATTTTTCCTCCAAGAGTCCAGTCCCTGGAAAGATGCAGCTCTCCAAGAAGACATTCCAGGGGGGTTTAATCACTGCACTCACTCCAGCCCTGCTGTGCTTGTGGTCTAAGCACCTGCTGTTTCATTTAATTAGCAACAAATGGGAGGCGTGGGTTGGGGGAACAGAGCAGCGCCCTGGTGAAGTATTTGCTGCGATGTAATGTATTTTATTTTGGGTCCGGAATGGAGGCCATGAGGAACATTTTCCAGAGGGCTCCATAAACCCCCTCTGTTCATAGGGTGATTATTTGAGGAGGGAGGAGAGTGTGTATTTAAATCAGTGCCGCTAATTTCTGCAAACAGCCACATTATTTTTAATTCATGCTCCAGACTCCCTCCACCCATGGCTTGATGTTGGGAGCTGTGAATTTTCCACATCATTACAAAGTCGCTCTATAAAAGAGAGCCCTTTAAATATATTTTAGAAAATTGATTTCAAATACATCAGGCTCTCAAATAAGTCAATATGCAGAATGGAAAACTAACTCTTTCCTTCCCTCATAGTGGACTGCTCATTTATTTGTATTTCAGTAGTGCATACCACCTCTGAGCAGAGCTATGTCTGTCTGGCGTTAGGGGCTGGAAAAGGCACAAGAAGCTGCAAGATCAGTTGAAATATGTAACACCTTTGTTCACTGTGATCAGCTAAGCTTGGGAGCTCTCTGTTGAAATCAGCATGTTATGTTGCCAGCAGTATTTTACCAATGTAAGGAAGGGAGATTGGGACAACGGGGAAGGCAGACTTCAAGACTGAACCACTTGTGCTGGACAGTGGCTGTGTCCTGCCTTTGGGAGATCAGCAGCTACAGCTCTGTGCAGGGACGATCACAGTCACAACTTCCATGTGCTCCAGCCCACCAGCACTGGGGCTCTTTTTCTCTGTGAGGTGGCAAGTTTAACAATGATCTCTCATACTTCTTCTGGTGCAAATTGCAATTCTTAGTCTAAAGACACAAAATATATATTGGCCCTTTGTCTGATTTTCTTCAGGCAGTGAAAGCACCATAAGAGCTGCAAGACAGGATACTGTAATTTTTCCTTGCCCTGACTAAAGCAGGAGATTAGGGTTTTTGCTGTATGTCCATGCTACAGGCCTTCATTATTAGAACAGAATATTCCAGTTGGAAGGGACATAAACTGACCATGTAGTCCAGCTGCCTGGGAACTTCTGGGCTGACCAAAAATTAAAGAAAGTTAAGGGCATTGTCTAAATGCCTCTTTGCTCCTGAGAGGCTTAGGGCATCAACCATTCCTCTAGGTAGCCAGTTCCGGTGTTTGACCACCCTCTCAATAAAGGATAAACCAGCTTGTAGGAACTCATTAACTACATAATCATTGTAACAATCATAATCACTTCTGTCAGTGGGGCACCATAATGGCTCCTGGAGACTTCCCAGCTGGGGAGGCAAGTGTAAGAGAGGTTTTCTGGGAAGGAAATTCAGTTGTGCCTGAAAATTCAGTGGCATCATCAAAAAAATCTCACCTTTACATGGGTGCCAAAGCATGGATGGGTGGCCTCTGCATCCTAGAAATCATTGATTTTGCAGAAATTGGATCTTTCTCTTGCCTTTTGAAGTAGTTACATTGATTTTTTTTTTTTTATCTGCTTGTAGGCACACAGGGCACCTGCACATATCCCAGAACTGTCAGACTCCTCCAAGTCAGCATTATACTCAGAATCAACCCCATAACTCTCCACCAGTATCTCTTCCTCATCTCAGTTTTTCCTTCTTTCTCTGTGTTCCTATCTGATGATAGAAATAGGTTCTTACTGCATGGATCAAATATGGAAGCAATACGTCGAGGGACTCATTCAGAGTCAGGATATGAAGTCTGGAGTCCTTTTTCTACCTCTGACATTTGAGAGATGCTTTTCAGTAGATGAGATACTGTTACAGTGTCAGCCCATCTGTCAGCAGAATTGGCGTTTGAATCCCATTCCTTTGCTCAGTTTTAACAGAAAGGCAAGTGAAGCTGTCTGGCAGTTTACCTTGTTGCATATCTCAGTATGATTAGGAAGGGAAATCTGTTTTTGTTTTCAAGTCTGTCTTGTACTTGCAGTGTTTGATGCTGTTCAGTCCCACATTCAGGCAAGGGGATCACCTGCCCAAGCTGCTCTTGCAGTTTCTCTTGTAATGGAGAACAGCCCCTTTGCTTCCCCTTTCCCCTGCTGCCACTTGCTTTCGAAACATGAGCGTCTTCCTCCGGCTTCAAATCCTTCTCCAGGTTGATACTGATCTGCAGGGTTCAAAGCAGGGCTGGGATTTCAAAGCCTCCTTGACTATACTGAATCTGCAGTGTGACGCTCTGGCTGTGCTGAAAGCCTGAGTTTTGAGGCACATTTATTCACATCTCTGCACCTGTTAGGATGGGAAAAATTTCTTCTGAGTTTTGTTTCTGTTCTTCCTCAGCCACTCTCAGGTTTTCCTTCATTCTTGGCCAGCACAATGTTCTCTGGCATCTCACCTCATGCAGAGATGTGCACCAGTCCCAGATGAAGGGCTAGGAAAAATTGTCTGCACCTGGCTCAGCAAAATGGTTATTTGTGTGTATGTGTGTGTCTGGTAGTGTAATTTATCTGCTCAGTTACTTAAGCCAAAGGAAGCCCTAATCAAGCAAGGTAACTTTGTATCTGGGTTGCTGGCAAAGAGCATTCCCTGTGCTGGCCATGGGAGTGTAGTTGCTGCCCTCCCTTGCCTTTTCTGCCCATGTTTGGTGACAAAGGGAGGTTGGCAGTAGCTGTGCTTTGATGGGGCTGCTGTCTTGCTTTCTGATGGAAAATGGGCCATTCTGTGCTCTGATATTTTTCTTACTCTCAGCAGGGTGCATATGTGGAACTCAATTTTTGAAGTTGCTTGTGCCTGGTAGAAAGCAGTTGCTGTGTCATTCCTCTTCCCACCTCTTCCTCACTTTACTTCTTTCTTGGTGTCTTTTTCTTTTTTTTATTTAATTGAATTTCTGGTGCTGTGTTCTGCAGATGGATGTGGCTTGACTCTCTTTGATGCAAGTTAGTGTCTTCCTGGATACTTTCTGTGACAAAATATCCTCATGTAATTTCAGGAGGAGTCTGTGAAATGTTAATTTCCTACTTGAGCTAGGGGCTAGGGCAGAAGAGAACTGTGTGGTAGTTGCATCATGTTGGCTAGGCTTGGACTTTTCAGCACATTTTTGAGGATGTTTCCGCAGCGAGGACATCTTTCTGATGTTCCTTCATTGTGGCTTTGTATGATGGAGGGGAGGAGAAAATAGACAAGTGCAAATCCACAGAGAGGATGAGAAATAGCCCTGGATGCCTGCACAGTGCCCAGCAGGGCACAAATGGCTGTCGTGCTTGTTTGCCCTGCCTGTCTGCCCCATCCAGCTTCTAAAGCTGGTCACAAGATGTGGAAAGGCATAGAAATCTGCATCATCACTGCTGGATGTCCTGGATGGACATCAGCCAAAGTGCTTTGTAGGACAGCTTCTTCCCCTCGGAAATATTTGGGAAGAAGCTGCTGGATATGATGAGTTGTTGTGACTACAATTTCCTGTGGCTTGCTTTCCCCAGCACCCTTTCCTTGAATCACCCAAGCATACCTTGCATCAGTGCACACCCAGTGTGTACCCTTCAGCTGGCCACCATGGTTTGCATGTGTGGCCAGGCAGGCTGGAGAACACTTGTGTTTTTGTTTTATGGCTGAGTACAAGCCTAGTTAAGTACAAACTGTTCCTGGTGCTGCACTGCTCCTTGTGTTACTGGAAGAGCATCTGCCAGAGGAGAGCAGGCATAAATGCTCACAGACGAACTGGACATGGACCCAGCTGCTTATGAATCCATGGGTGCTGGTGCTCAGCCCACACAGCCCTGTGGCCACCCTTGGCTTTAAACTCTGCTGCTGCCTTGACAGGGATGGGCACAGCAGCTCTGGCTTTCAAGGCAGCACTCTGCTGCATGTGGTGGTAGCAATGTGCTGGGTACCTCTTGCACCTGGTACTGCTGACCATGGTCTCACCATCAGGTCTTGCACATGTCACCAGGCAGGGATATAGGCAGGAAACCTCCTGTGGAAGGACAGAGCTGAAAGGAGGAGAATCTCTCTCCTCCTGGATGAGCCTCCATGTGCTCTTTCTCCCTCACAACTTGTAGCAGTTTTCTCATCTGTAAGTTTGGAAAAGTCACAGCCCTGACAGTATTTCCTGACAACGTGCCTGTGCCACTTAAGAGCTACTGAGATAAAAAAAGACCAGAATAACCCCTATCATTGTCAAAGACCTCCATCGATGCTTTTCATACTCTGCCAAATATTACATGTCATTAGTGGTATGATACACAGAATAGCATCTGGTCTACAAGGAATGCATCCAGAGATGGATGATTATTATCTGAATGAAAATCCCAGAGCAGGGCACGAGCATGCAGAGTGTAACACGGAGGCCCTGTAAACACTTGGAGTGCCCACCCTGCTCTGAGCAGCACACACAGCCATGGCCAGTGTCCAAGCCCATCTACTTTCCCAGGGTTTGCTTTTGTTGTCAATTAAATTAATGAAAGTCCTCAGGCAGACTTGTACTTACAAAAATAAGATTTCAGTCCTAGCCTCCCTTCTTAGGGTGCTGGGTCACCAGCACTTCTTAGGATGCTTTGAGACAGCTCTGGTCCCAGATCCCCTGGGATTCTCCTTCTGGGCATGGACTTTATGAACTCAGATGTTATCCAAATTCCCCTTTTGCTTTTAAAGGGAGAAAGTTGTCCATGCTGCATGTTGGTGCAGGGATCAGAAGGAGATGGTGTGGGTCTGACTGTGCAGCTCAGGTGCCTGTGTTGTGTGGTTGTGCTAGTGATAGGAGGGTTCTTTAAAACAGATTTCTGATACCCATGAACTTTGTCCTCCCTGTCCAGAAATAAATCTACAGAGAGAAACCAATCTCTGAGATGCCATTACAGTAGGCACCAGTAAAGACAGATTGTTGCAAACCTAGGTTTGTTCTCACATTGTATTCTATACGTATGCGTAAATCCTTTCCTCCCTGCGTTGTAAGCCCAGCTGGACAGCCAATGCTTTCGGAATCTGCCCTTCCCAGGTATTGACCACCTCTGCTGTCCCATTGTGCTCCATGAGCATCCTGGAGAGATGCCAGCACAGCACCCAAGGCTCGGCAGTGCCTGAGCTGAAGGGCCCATGCTGGGGCTGGGGTGTAAAGCTGGCAGTTGCCCCTGAGCTCTTGGAAACCTCCTGTCCCGCTGGCTGCTTGTTACCTCCCTGGAGGCCTGCAGCAAGGTATCTATTACATCTGTGCAGCTCTCTGCCCACTCAGGTGGTGGGATTTGTTGTCTCTACTCCTTTCTAAATCCCCCCAAAGACGAGATACACATGTGTTAGGAACCAGATACGCAGGCAAAACATCTTGGGGCTTGGAGGTAGGGAGAGAGGAAGAAAAGAAGACAAAGGAGTCTCCTCCCAGCGTGGAGTTAAAACCTGTGGTTATGTTGTGCTTGGCACGGTTTCCTCATTGTACTGCACTGGGCGGTCGCTCTGCTCTGGCAGATGCTCTCCCCAGAGCTATGAGAAATGTCCTACAGAGATGAGTAGATACCATTTCAGAAGGAGTTTCTGAAGTAAAATGTGCCATTGTGTTTGGAGCTATTGTTTCTGTTTTCAATATTGAAGTTACTCATGGTTTCCAGGGGACAATATATCAAGCAAAGCTAACAGGCTGTAGAGGAGATGTAAATTATGAAAACAGAGGGATTAAGTTTCATACATTTGGAGCTAAAGTCTCATCTCTCTCTTAGTAGTGGGAGCAGGGAAGTACTCTTGCAGACTCACAAAACTCTACCAATTTAAATGAGGGTATATTTTTAACAGGGTTTTGTTAAAACTATGGTCATCACTGTGTGTGCAACTTAGAAGACACTCTAAGGATGGATTCTGTGGGTGCAAGTTCAATGACCATCCAATGTATAAATTTGGTTTCACAGAGTTTCTGTGCCAGGGTTTGCACCAGTTCAAACAAAATCAGTTTGCAAAGATGGAGTCTGGCTGTCTGGGTAGTCCCTGCCTAAAACACCCATGAAAATCCACTGTTATGTCTTTATGAGAGAGGAGTAAAGAAAGGTAGAAGAGAGCATTTCATGATGCCATTTAGGGCAGGCACTCTCAGTTTTTGCATTGTGAGGCCTTTGGAGTGGCTTGGTAAAGTTAATGAACTGATAAAGCCCTAAAGTCTTAGTGGGGCTACACTGTATTTCAATCACTGGCTTGAAAGGGTTGAAATTTAAAGTATGGAGAGTAAATACTTTTTTAAATGCCCAAATGATGTAGGAAGCAGTGATTAATGGAAGTGACCTTGGTGCTTTGCTCCCTTTCAGTGAAGCTCTTAGACTTGCTATTGTGCTTAAAACTGGAACTGGAACCTCTGCTCTGACACTGCTGTCAAATGCAGTTCTGCTGTCTGAAGGCCAGAGCTGAGTGTCCAAGGGCACTATTACTGCAGTGTCTATCACTGGGACATGCTGGTCTCTTGCTGCTTATGTGCAATCTGAAAGAACGCTTAAAGCCTGTGGGTTTTGTAAGGATAAAAAAATTGCAGGATGTAAGGAAAGATGCTCTTCTTTTGAAGCTAACTCTTCTTCCAGACAGGATTTTTACTGTGACCTGCAGTGAGCCTGGGTGAGAACGTCCCTACGTTGTTGCAGCCTGAGCACCTGGGCTGACTCTGGATGTGCCAGCTCTGGAAAAAAATCTGGCAAATTGCTTGCACCCTATCACAAAATTTTGAGCCTTCCCCAGAAGCTAATTGACCTGATGGGGCATGGTATCAGCATGGCTCTGACATCTCTGCATGACCCTGTGGTGCCATATAACTGCAGCATTCATCTCTCTAAAACAGGCATTGTGGTGTGTCCTTACTTCCCAGGGATGCTGTTGGGACAAATCCTCTGTAGATACCAGAGTAACAGGGGACACCATGGATAGATGGAAAAGTATGAAGTAGCCTTTGTCCAAGTGTCTTCCAGTGTGGTTAAGTTGGATGAGGCCAGTTTAATTTAGCACTGGGGAAAGAAAATGCTTCTGGCAGGAGACTTCAATAGCTGCTCTGTGAAAGGACAGTGTGGGCTTTCTGAGAAGCTCTTCAGAGATGCACCAAGTGCCTCTGTCATCCCAAACCAGCACCTCAGAATGTTTTGCCAGGCTGTGTTAGCCACAAATGCTGGGCTCGTTCTGTGGAGCCTTTAGAGAAAGCTGCATTTCTTTATGAAAAATACCAAATGTCTCAGCTGAGAAACTGCATTCCCTCTTTTGATGGATCGTGTTGGGGAAAGACCCCCAGTCTCTGCTCTCTGCCTTCTCCTCCCCTGGCTGTTTTAGTTGGATACTGAGGGGTTTGTAAGATTTCCAAGGTTTCTTGTGGAAATTTTCAGACCTGAGAAAGGCATTTTCCCTTTGAGGATTACACCATGCTGTAAATATCTGTTCTCTTTATTTTATATGCATTTTCCTGCTTTTGTTTGACTTTCTCATGGATTGCACTATATTTAATTCAGAACATATTCTATAGTGCTGTAATTGTCAGGCGTGTCAGCTGGTTATCTGGATGGCTTTTTGCTGTAACTTTTTTTCTTTCAAAATAAAAGGAAAGCAGTTGCTGCTGCTTCTCAGGGATTGAATTATTGCATTTCTCTTGCATGCTGTGGCATCGTGTAACACCACAAGGGAGCCAGTGTCACTGGCTGCCTGATATAGTTATTCCTGCTGCATTGTGGAAACTGTTACTGCTTTAGGAAGAGATGGAGTTCCACATCCTTCTGCTGTGTAAGATGTTAGTTCTGTGTGTGAGTGGCTAACAGATGAACTCACCTGGGTTCAGTCTGTTCCATGTCCTCACCCAAAGATCTTTTGCAAACTTTTTCTGGTTGGTGTTATGCTCAGGAACAGCTCTGCTCTGGCCAATTTTGAAGGGGTGGGAGCTAAACAGGCCTCCTGCTGTTTTGTGTCTGTGAGAGCGAACTGGTTTGTTGTTCCTGTGAGAGGGTGAAGCAGAGGAAAAATAAAACAAAGCTCAAGAGAAATCTAGAGAAAGTTTTCTAACAGCTGTACACTGTGGAGAGATCTGCCCCAGCAGCAGAAGTTTCCTTCCCTGCCATGTATCTGCTTCTGTCATTGATTTCTGCAGTTATGGTCCTGAGCTGAAGTAAATGAGGTCCTTCCACCTACGTCATGGATACTCCCCCGATTGACCTTAACATATATTCTAAGACCAAACAATTGGAGAAATTATCTTCTCTAGACCAGTATGTAGAAGGTGAATCTGTGGAGTTGGTCCCTTGTGTTCTCCACTCTCTTGCTTGTTTTCACCTGCTGACATTTAAATGTTGGTGTGTTACCTAGCAGCATGAGATCCATTTTCTGGAAATGGTGGCCAAACATCTTCCTTAACTGAAAGATCCCTTTGGATTCCCTGGTTAACCAGGATTTGGAATATGCTATAGATGGACAAGCCCACAAATGAGAGGATAATCCTATCTGAAAACCATCAATAATGCTTCTTCCATTTACTTCTGTCCTGCTGGGTTTAGATGAGTGTAGTTCCTCTGAATTCAGTCTCTGACTCCTGCTCTGCAGCATAAGGCTCAGAGCCTTTCATGGCTCTTGATTAAATCTCACACCATCTACCTCAGATCTGTCTCACATTTTGCAGGTGCAAAACCAGAGACAGGACCAGAGAGGTTTATCCACTGGAAAACTCTGGCAGATGACAGAATTCAAACCCATCCTGGCCATTCCCTTTCCTGCAGATCACATGGTTTATAATTCAAAATATAGCTGATGATGCTAAAACCATCAATCCCGTCAGCAAGCATCACAGCTGGTTTCCAACTTTGAAACGAAAGGAAATTGCTGTAGCTCCTCAGAGGTTTAATTAATAGCTGCTATTCTGGTATCTTACCTCTCCTTCTCATCTAAACTTGTGTTATCTGCATTAGAGACTTTCAGTCTTTTCTGATTTGCAGACGCCCTTAACCCCTCTTGCTGAGGAGTGAGTTCCATCATCACTTGTTTCAGATCCCTGGCAGTATCTTTGCTTTTCTTCCAGTTTCTTTGGCAGGCTCTCTCAGAAGTGTGCATACAACCCCATACATGCACAGATGCCTCCTCTCCTCTTCCTTGTCTTGCTGTAGCCCTTCTTTCCTGCTTGGGACTCTGAGATCAGATCAGCTTTGTGGGAAGGGATGTGCTTGATGCCTGACTCTCCTCATATACTTTAACTTTCAGGTCCATCAGTGTCTAAAGTAAAGTTATTTTCAGCTCACCTAATTTTTAATGAAAAATGCATTTTCTGATGAGCACTTGGAAAAAGAAAAGCTGATGTGCCCCTTGGCATTCAGTGTAGGAAGAACTGCAGTCTTGGGACCAGTTGAGTGGCCAAGAGTAAGGTGGTAAGCTGGGGTTTCTAGGGGCACCTTGCAAAAACTCTGCTGCTCTTGGTCATGGTTTGATTTTTAAGTACTCTTTCTCTGGGGCACAACTAAATTATACCCTGGAAAGGGAGAGAGGCCTCATCTCTCTGTAGAAGGTCAGAATCCTTCAGCATTTTGCATTTGATGTCGTTTTGCTTGCTAAAGTAAGTGGCTTGCATAAAAGTCATCCTCAGGATCTTTGTGTTATAAATAAATCTCCCCATGACTGCAGTGCTGACCTCCTGCAGAGCTTTGATTTTTATCTGTGCACATGGCAAACCTGCATCCACTTGAAAAGGAACCAGAAAGATTTCCACACTAGGAGGTTATGTGGATGTCCTCGTTTGCTCATTTTAACAGGAGAACTTAATTCTTCTAACCAGAGGAATTAAAACTGCTGCAAGGAAGGAAGGGGAGGTGCCAACAGCCCAGCAGGAACCCATCTATAGTCTGTGGTATAAGGCATAAGTGGAGGTCAGGTGACTGTCTCAGTGGATTAATTTTAGGGAGTTGGATTTGGACACAAACTTCCAAAACCTCAAAACCAAACCAGGAACAAAGTTCCCGCTGGCCAATGCCACAGGGTCAAGCCACGGAACAGTTTATATGTTCATGTCCCCTGCACTGGTTGGTTTGTAGCAGAGTAAAAGCCTCTCCTTCAAAAGAGAAGTTGCCTCTTTGTCTTGGGTGCTGTAAGTCCTTATGTCTGTAGCAGAAAGAAATACTGTTTCATGAAAATTTAACCAAGATAGGTAAAATGTAGTAAGTAAATTATTAGGAAGCTGTTTAGCTTCTCATCCTGAGAGATACTACTTGTAGCATCTCAAAGGACATTTGTTTTTCTTTATAAAGATTTTTAACCAGGTACTACCATTGCAAGGCAGACAGGGGCGGAATCTTGTTTTCACAGCAGAGCTGAAGTGAAATGACCAGAGATGCTGTTACCTGGCAAACCCGAATGGTTCTTGTGTGCAGGAGTGGCTCTTTCTTCATGGCATGTTTGCATTTTAAGTAAAGGTGGCCTGAAGCAGAAGACATGAGAAGGAAGATGCCTGGGGAAGTAGTTGAGTTGATACTCTGAAATCTTCCTATTTCATTCTTGCAAGTCAAGTGATTTCATGGTTATGTACGAATAGAAAGGAGTGGAGCAGGCCAGTGCTATTGAGTCTGCTCTCTTTTTAATGAGCAGCAACTCACATGAGTAATTCCCTTAATTTTTAATGTGATTAATTGATGATAATTTGCTGACTGTTGCAAGAAAGTCATAATCTGGACCACAAAGTTTTATAGCAGGTCTTCTAAAGGAGTTTTGGGCAGAAGCAAGAAGGAGGGTGCTTGGAACAGAAGGCAGGGCTGTGCAGGACTTCAGTAGGAAAGATGTCAGCAAATCCAGAGCAGTTTGGAGAGACAAAGACTGGAGAGGCAGTTTTGGTGGTGAGTTATTTGTGGACATGCATCTGTTGTGCCAGAAGTGAGAGTGGGATGTGTTTGTTCAGCCTGACTCCAGACATGCTGCCTGAATGGATGGAAAGCTCACTTCCCGGTTTCCATATACCCTTCCTGTTTCCAAACGGATCCTCCACCCTGTGATACAGGGACATGGTAACAGGTTTCCTTCTGCTCACTACACCAGTCATGCAATTGGAGGCTCTTCCTCATTGTAAGCAGATGAACCGAGCTCCTCTAGTTTTGCCAAAATGCACTGCCCAGCTGTGTTTTCCTGTCTGCCCGAAGCCAACTACATCCCTAGTTCAATTCTTTGGGATTCTGCATCCAAACTTCCCTTCTTTGCCTTTGTACTAGGATGATTTTACTCCAGGTGACAGAATTGCTTTCTGATTTAGCAAATTTTGTCTCTAAGTTAACTGTCACATATCAAAGATATGAGCAACAACTTGTGAAGACTGCCCATGTCTGAGCAGAATAACCTGGGGCATTAAGTGAAAGGTTTTTTTCATCAATCATATGTGTATTTGCAGTTATAAAAAGAATAACTTCCTTTAATGGAAAAACATTTGTTACAGACAAAAGGGTTTTCAACTTTCAGATGCTCTGCAGACATCTAATTAAGAGAACTGAAAATCTGTTTATTGGTCTTTGTCTGTTAATCATGTGAAGAAAGGGCTTTGCCTACCAGGAGGAGTTTTGGTAGTTCAACCCCTAACTTTCATCATTCCCTGCTACTCCCTTTGTCTCCTCTTACCAGAGATGGGCTGAATGGGGATGTTAGGCTTTGGCTCGGGACACCCCATCATCTTTGGAATATTTTGGATGTTTCATTCAGATCCATTGATGTTTTTTTCTCCTGTATACATCTCTTCCTCATCTTCCACTTTGCATCCTTCTCTGTGGGTGGGAGGATACAGAATCCTGCTTTTCTAGGACTTCAGCTCCAACTTGCACAGGCTTTGCTGCACTCGGTTCTGCCATTCAAAGTGCTGAGGAAGGCTCCCTGCTTCTCCTGCACTTTATTTGACTTTAACATCCTGAAGGATACATGGCTTCCGGAGTGCTCCTGCCTCCCCCAGCTCCCTGCCATCCAGACCTTCCCAGTGGAGGCAAGAGCTGGGGTGGAAAGTGTGGTCTAGGAAAGTTTAGCCAAATTCTTCCAGCTTCAGTTTATTGTATCTATTTTGCTGATATCCACCCTTTAGACAAATAGCACTAAGTTATACAAGTTGTGGTTCTCTTGATGTGGTTAAAAAGGCTTGTATTAGCCAAGCTAATCTAACTCCAAGAACAACCCGGGGAATTTGACTGTATCAGTTCCAGCTTCCATCAGTCACCGTGTAGTAAAGTGAGAATTGCCTTCCTGGCTAAAAGTGTAGCAACAGTGAAATTTCAAGTCAGTAGGCGGGGATTCTCTCCCCCTCTTCCTTGAAGGAAGCTCCTGCCCATGCCTGACCTCAGACACCCAGAGCTCTACCTACAAGAAAACAAAATTTCCCATTTTCAATAAAAAACTTGTCTCTGTAGGCAGAAAAGCAAGTTAGCTAACAATCTGCAAAGCTATGGTCTATTTATTTACCAGGCTGACTCCCTGATGGGGAAACATGTGGAATCTTTTAAGTTCTTCTCCTGCACAGATGTTCCTTCTACTCCCGAGTTTCCTCTTGATCTTTGGTTTGCTGTTCCCATATGGTGAACACGCTGGAGATGATGCGTGCGGTGGAAGACGAGAAGGATTCTGCATGCTTAAAACAAAACCAGTAAAAAATTAAAAAAAAAAATTCTGACTTTTTTTCCCCAAGTTAGCAGAAAAATATTTTTGAAAGGAAATCTGTAGAGTTAGCAAAACCGCTCTTAACTTGCACAGGCTCCCTCTTGGACTCTTAGCACTGATGAGATTAAATGCTGATTGACAAGTATCCCCTCCCTTTCCCCAGCTCTTGCTGCCACTTTGCATATTTGTATTGAGTTGTAGATCCAGTTGAGGTGAGGAGATAGGGGTTCTGCAAGGGCAAGTAACACAACTGTTTGCTTTTCCTTCCTTGCCTTCCTCAGAGATCACAGGAGCTGTGGACTGTGAGTTGAAAGATATCTCTCCTGGTCTGTTGGAAAGGAGCCCTGGGGCTGGCAGGAGCACTGGAGTTCCTCCTGCCCGAGAGAGCCAGGGCTTATGAGTCGGGAGGGGACTGAGCATCATACCGACATCACACATAGGAAATGCGGGGAGAAATGAAACAGAATGTGGAGATTTGGGTCTCTGTCTTGGCAGCACCACATGCTGAATGAGAGCAAAAGGTAGCAGAGGGTGAATGGGAGAGATGAGAGGCTCTGGCAGCTTTCAGGGCTGGATTTGGTCTTTTTTGGGCAAGTCCATGAAGGTGTCACTAGAGCAGATGCATCTTTCTGTCTGAGGCCTTTCAGCTGGTCTTCAGCCTCAATGGCACTTGTCCATTAGGTGAAAGGTTTCTATCATCAAACATATGTGTAGATGTCACCATACAAGGATATATCATAGGGCTCCTTTAGGAATGTCCGATGAGCATGCAGTTTTCCTAGGCTAGGAAACCATGTGCTAGAGGGTACTGGGCTGAGAGCACACCCACCTTGAGTTGTGCTTTCAGGCCATTTGTGGGGCTGGTGTTCTGTGGGAAGCTTTGCTCTCCGAGGCTTCCTTGCCTGCTGTCTTCCATGTAGGGACTGCAGTGGAAGATATTCCCCAAAACCCCATCTCTGTCTCCCTGGAAGAACAGGAGCTCTTTCTTAGTGGACCAGGGCAGTGGGTCTTTCTGGCTCTGCCATAAAAGCAAAGTAGGTGTTTTATTATATATGCTTTTATCTGGTTGCTTGAACAGCATTTTTAGCCAGGAGGGTGGTCTGTCAGATGGACAGGTACAACCCGTTGCTCCACCAGTACAGGCAGGCTGTGTATTAGAGATAAGGCGTGTGTTTTGTAGCAAAAACTGGGAGCCTGATTTTAGAATGACAGCAAGGCCAGGCTCAGCTGTCTGCCTGGGCCCTGTCCCAGCTCCTTTGTGCTGCCAGAAACTTGCCCTCCCTTTCTTGGAGTGAACTGTATCATACCTTTTTAAGTACAGGCTCCCCTCCAACAAGACTAAGCAATTCCTGCAGTTGCTTTTGTCTTAAACCGCACACAAACCAAGAGATCCCTTGGTCCCTATGCAGATGGTCCATGTTTCCCCCTAAGATGTTTGTTGTGCTTCCTTTGCAGATGCAGCTTCTGGACAAGTTCCCTATTGAAGGAGGCCAGAAAGATCCCAAGCAAAGAATCATTCCTTTTCTACCAGGTAATACTGTGAGGAAAGTCCTAAATAAGATGACTGAGAGCAGCTGGAGACTGCAGCTCTCTGGCTGCTGTCTTCAGGACTTTTTGTGACTATTCTTATAAATGCCTTTTCCCTGGGGAGCTCATACACCCAACCTTGTGATAACAGACCTGCACCTCCACCTAAAATAGCTGGCATGGTGTTTAGGGCTCTCAGGGGATCTTGCATCAGCTGTTCAGATTCAGGTTGGCTCATGCCCTGTTACACAAAGGGATTTGATGTGTCTTTGGAGTGCAACCAGGCAGCCTGAGCTCCAGCCACCATTTGGGATACCACTGGGGACCAGAGTCAGTCTTTGTCATTTCTGGATACTGTGGCTCTGCAAACACTGTTACTGTACAATAAGGAATTAATAACTGGAGTTGCCCCTGTGGTAGAAAGGAAACTGAAGGAAGGTTAAATGCAAACAGAGATTTCTGCAGTGCTGGCTAAGAAGATATTTTCTTTTTTTTAGCCTGAGCCACTGTCCCTCTCACACCTTTCGTAAGGGGCACGAACATGATGGATATCCTGTCGTCAGGGTAACAGCACACACTTCCACATAGCTTCTTCCAGCAGCAGCTGCAGGGGTGGCATGGGGGAGATGAGCCAGACCACAGTGTGCTCTTGGAAGTGCAGGCTCTGGCCAGCTCCCTATTGTCTGACTGCACGATTCTGGCTGTTGGCTTTAAGTTTGGCTTGCTGCACTGCCTGCCGGGATAAATGGAGTATTTTCAGCCTGTTAAAAGGTCTGTTCTCTCTCTCGCTATGAAAAGGAGATCCCAGCTCTTCCCATAAGGTCTGTGAAGAGAAGCTGGGACGGGAGGGCTTCGTCCTCTCCAGGAGCATGCTGTGGTCCCTAACGCTATTTGCAAGCAAAGCAGCTGCTCCAGATGTGTGGTGAGCACAGCTCCAAGGTTACTGGGGAGTAGGAACTTAAAAACCAGCAGCACAAATACATGACACAAGCATCAGAGCCACAGCAGAGCAGCACAGCTGCCTGGCAGTGTCTTGGCAGCCTCCATGGACCTTGTGGAAGGCAGTCCCAGACTCGGGGTTTGCTCTCTGCAGTGTTCTGTGCTCCATCCAGACTCTGTAGCCAGAGGAAGGTGGTGTTGCCATCCATTTCCTATCTGGGATGAGAAGTCTAAGAGTGGACTCTCTTTTTAGCTGTACCACCAACAAACTCATAGCCAAATCACTTTATGAAACCTCTTTATGACAAGAATGGATACTGCTGGCCTGCTTTTCTTACTGGAAAGCATTTTGAGGTCCTTGAAAGCACTGTACCTGTCTGCAGGTAGCATTTGTTCCTCCTGTATTGACTGTCACTGACACATCTGTTTTATTTTCTCCTAGAAAAATATCGGCTGACTGCAGGTGGCTGCTCCTCAGCCTTTGTGCAGATCTTAGTGATTGGGTGTCCTGGTATACGGATGTGTGATATTTGCAGAGAGTGAGATAAACCCCATATGCCCATTACAACACTTCCTACCCTTCCCACCCTCCAGGAACATGAGGGAGATGGTAGTGCCACATGTCCTGGAGGGGAAGAGTTATATCTGGAAAACATTTGGGTTGACTTAGTGTCCCAAAGAGAGAAGCTGCCAGAACAGAATAGACCTCAGCTGTATTTAATTTAAAATCTCTGTGATATATGTTCTACTTTTGATATTGAATCTCTGCCTCTTTCTTGTTGAACTGCTGAACAGCCCTTGTTGCTTTACCCAGGAACAAGGTGACTCAGCTAAATGTCAAACAATGTCAAACTCTGTTAAATAAACTAGCTGCCAAAATTAGAATACGCATGGCATTTCTGCAGCTGGAGCAGTGGAATATGGAAATGAATATCTAGCTATAAACTCCCTTAATTAAAAAATGGCAAGGCAGATGTTTGTACTTAAATCCTACTTTATGAAGATGTTGTGGTCCTGCTTGTTTATTGTGGGCCTGATTCAGCCAAGCTGGAGTGGCTCTACATGCTCATGCTGTGTTCTGAGTGCCCGGGGTTTGCTGTGCCACTTGTAGGGTAGGACGAATCCTCCCATCAGCTCTGGCTTAGGAAGTTGGCATATTCCATCATGCAACTCCTGTTTGTTGGTGCTCTCCTGAAATAATAATTAGTGCTTGGCTGTGTTGGAAACCTTTTACCTGTGAAACCAAGGAGAATGTAATGGGGTTCAGAGCCTTGCCCCACAAGGAGGGACCATACTGGCTTCAGCAGCAGGAAAGTGCAGTTCTTCTTTCCTCCAGACACCTTTATCTTATTTTCATCAATTTCTTTCTTCAAATATATTTATCCTCACTTCTCCCTTACACAAATAAAGACCCTACAGCTTTCAGTGCCATGAAGAGGTGCAAGGAAGTTATAAACAATGCCAGGTAGTCCTGTAGAAAATGTCCCGTGGATAATGTTGTAGTTTTGTTTTACTTTTTGAGAGTGACTTCCTTGCCTTCAATTTTTTTGTGATTTTTTTTTTAACCATACTGAGAGGGCAAAAGTGATATTTTCATCTCCTTTCCTCATTTTATCTTCTTCCTGTGAGTTTTTTCCATTCTTCTCTCTGATTTCCCTTTTTAGTGTTTTTTAATGAAAATCCTGCATCAGGAGGGGTTGTGCAGAAGAAAACTGATCAGAAACTCTGTGGATTGGCCAGAGAGCATTTTTGTAGCTGGTGGTTTGAATTTTTTTTTCTTTGGAGGGAGACTGTGGAAGAGTGAGAATAAAATTTGCTGCAGAGCCCCTCTCTAGAGAGGATTGTTGCTCTAAGAAGACACAGATAGAAAGTGCTGTTTGAATGTACCAGGGTGGCTTTTGGTAGGGCCCATTTGCAATACACTGATTTCTCCATCATCTCTCCTGCTGCATATCTGAAGAATGATCTTTGGAGTGTGGATGAGTATTTTTGCTCCCTCCATGTCAGGTACTTTTACATCTGTGTCACCAGAGAAAAGGGATTATGGATTTGGGCTCCCTTTTTCGGGGATCTTGAGGTAATTAATGAAGGAATTTCAGCTGGAAGGAGAAGATTCATCTGCTGAGCTTCTGGAGACCACAGTGGCAAATGAAATGGCAGAGACAGGGCAATGCAACTCTGGGATTAACAGTTTTGCAGTGGTCGACCCAAGACTCCAGGGCTTGCATTGTTTTTCATTTCTCTTGGCACTAAGTGGGAGAGCCATCTGGAGACAAAGCTGGAGGGATGTCAGCTCTTCTTGCTCCACTGTGTCTTCCAAAGTGCAGCCCTGGGGAAAACATGCTGCATGGCATGAAATCAGTGTGTCATGCTGCTGGGCTGCATATCCGTGCCTTGGAGAGAGACTTGGGCTTGCCATGGCATGGGGGGCTGGCCATTGATGATGGCAGCCCCTTGCACTCCCCACACAGATTCCAGCTTGATCCCTGCCAGACTTCAAACCACTTTTGATCCCCACTGAAGAAACAGGAGGTTTTTGCATAGGATGTGCCAGAAGGGGAGGATCTTCAGCGGGTGTCTTCTCTGCAACTTCTATGCTGCCTGGAGAGGGAGACATCCTGTTCGAGGAGACTGCTTTGTGTGCCTGGTTTTCCTAGCTCTTGGGAAGCTGAGTCCTATCCCAGGGGAGCAGGATGATCAGGGCAGGCTGCCCTACCAGCTTGGTCAGGCAGCTGGAGGAACAACACCCCACCCCAGCTCCAGTCCCCCTCTCCAGTGCTTGGAGCCTCTACCAGAGAGGCACCTTCTCTCTTCCTTTTTTTCCCAGTCAGGTTTTCCTCCTGCCTTGACTAGGGCGAGGAAGGAGGAAATTATCTGTTTTGGGGTGCATGCTGCCAGTGTAGCTTGGTGGCTGTGTCCCAGGGCACTGGGAGGGGTACCAGCATGGGGGATGAGATGTCACCCAAATGCTGTCACCTGGCTGTGCCCCGCTGACCTGCTTTGCCCCTGAGCAGAGAAATGCTGTGACACCTCAGAGCCGTCTCTGGGTCTTTCTCCTTCATGGGTAGGGGAGCACACTGTGACTGCTGAGGCGTTTTAAGGACAGGCAGCAAACTCAAGGCACCAGAGTTCCCTGCTGGTGTTGGAGTTAGTAAGTCAGGAGTCTCTCTGAATTTTTCAGAGAGAAATCAGAGTGCAGGGATTGAATTAAAACCTTTAGATGGATTGAAGTATGTTAAGCCACTTACACATAAAATAGAGGTGTAAGTTTAAGTTTTAGAATAAGCAAGCAAGTAAGTAAGTAAAATGAGTTTTAAGTGTTTTTAGTGAGTAAAAGGTCTCAGATGCCAGAGTAGAAGTGTGAGTTCTAGTGAAGGTTGAAAAACAGTCCTGGATACTAGTGTTTCCGTGGAGGCTCCAGGTGTCTCGCAGCCCAGGCTGTGCTGGAGGCTGTTCCTGCAGCCAAGGGGAGCGAGGCAGAGCCAGGTGTGAGTCAGGAGGGCTGCGGAAGGGAGAGGTTGGCTCGGAAGGCTCGGGCGCTGTCCCAGCACCGCCCAGATAGCCGGAGGTGCCGCGGAGCCTCCCCGGTTTGCACAATGCAGGAGGATGGGGAAGAGCCTCTCGCCAATGCCGGCCGGGACCTTCCTCACCTCCGCTCCTGCCGCTCCCGGGCTGCAGTGGGGAAGGAGATCTGCCGATGAACTGCATCCCAGGTGCTAATGGCTGCTTTTGGGTTTCGGTTTGAGGTGTTGGGCTTGGCTTTTTCCCCTCCCCTTTCCAGTGCTGTCTTTTGGGTAAGATGAAGCTGAGGAAAAGGGCTTCAGTAGGTTTGCAACAGCAGAATTTTGTCCACGGTGATGAGAGCAGGGTTTGGTTTTGTTTTTGTTTTTCCCCTTACCTTTGTATATCCCAGCTTTTCACCTTTTGTTTTGCTCCGGGCTGGAGGAGAAGCAGTGTTTAGTTCAGAGATCATGTGCTGGAGCAGAGATGTTGGGTTCATCCTCACACAGCCAGCACTGCAGTGACCCTCAGACCCAGCCATTCATGTTCTACCTGTGCAAGTCAGGACCGGCAGCAGTAAATTTAGCGTTTGGCCATGTGTAATTTTGTCAAAGGTGCTGCATTTCAGCAGGTACAGTGCATGGAAAGTGCTTTCAGCATTTGTTCCATCCACCTTGGGAGGAGGCAGGGGGATGATGACTGTAAGGCACACATTGGCCAAGGAGGAGCCTTAGAACTTTTAGAGATGTTTTTATTGCAGGCTCTTTTCTCCCTTGGAGAGCTGGTTGCTAGCAGAGCATTTAAAAGGAAATGCATTCCCTGTCCTCATTCTTAGCTGTATGTGCAAATTATGTGCAAATTTCAGATTTGTCTTTAATTTTTGATTATTCCATCCTTCATCAGTCTGAGCCAGGGCAGCAAGTTATTAGTAAGTGATTTAAACTTTTTTTTTTGGAGTAATTTTGAATTCCTTAGAATTTTGTTTCTGACCTACTCAGAAATGAATAGCGTTGCAGGAGTTCAAAGCCAGTCAAAAAGTAGCATAAAGATTAAAAAACCCAAGAGAGATCAGTTAAAATTCTCTTTATCAAGGCACATCTTACATTTTAGATTGAGAAAAAAATGAATTAAGTTATTTGAAACCGTGTTCCTTTAATATGCAGGGGTAGTCTTACAGGCATGATAGGCGTACACACGCACACTACAGAATCTCAGATGTCTGGTTTGCTGAGCCTTACCTGTGTAACATCAATAGCCAAGATGTTTTGCTGTGCTTTTCTGAATATGAGGCAAGAAACTCCCAGAAGAAAGAGGGGCTCTGCCCCCATCCCCTTCTACCACCTGCAATAGGGCAGCATTGCAGTCCCCTGTCCCCATCTCTGAGGAGCTGTCAGAGGGTGGAGAGGTGACCCATGGCGCTTTGGCATGAGATGCTGTGGCTTGAAGAGCTATGGAAATCTTTTTGGGGGCCATTCCATAATACAGTGCAATTTCATTTTAATATATGTATTTTACATTTTCCTGCCTTCCCTGAAAGGGTAGAGTGCTTCCAGGTTTAAAACCAACTTATGCTTGAGCCTGGATATTGTGTTAGCAAGACAGCTAACAGGTCCTTGGCTTCCTTCCACTCTAGCTTATTTAGGACTTGGGTGATGGTGAGCTTCTGGTGAGCTGCCCTTCAGCAGCTCCTATTGTTTGAGTTCACGGTTTCTATTGTGTCTTTCTATTTTCTGCCTTGCTAGGAGAGCTATTGTGGAAAATTCATCTCCTGTCTCTCACAAGAGGAGAATGGATTTCCTGTCAGCTCTGAGCTTGAAGGGAAAGCAGGGGCTGCCGGGAGGAAGCAGCGAGAGGATTGATGATTTGGAGGGGGACAGGAGTATTCTTTTCTTTAGGCTCTGTGGAGATATTTTTAGGGTTTAAGTGTTTTCTGGTTGAAAGACAAGTCGTCAGTATGAGGTCATAGGATGCCCTAAGGCTGCTGCCTATTGAAAGAGCTGTGGAAAAGGCTTGGCCAGCCAGCTTTGAGAGCTGCCCACTGAGGAGGGAGCTGGAAGGAGCCCCCAGACTGGAGTGCAGGGGGCTGCTGGCTTTGCTTGCTGAGTTTGTTTCACAGGTCAGGCCTTCTGAAGGTCTTTGGGCATTAATAGGGTATGAATCAAGGGTCTGATTCCATTACAGAAGGAAGAAAAAGTGGGAAGAAATGATGCTGGTATCTGCTCAAGTATGTGGTCCTCTTCTCTCAGTCTCTTCTGAGTCCTTTCTCCAGCATCCAGATCCAAAATCCACCAGCTGACAGCTGTAATGAAGGGCTGGCATAGAAAAAAGCTATGGAATCTTTTTCTGGGACTTGTGAAGCCACTCTTCTCATACAGGTTAAGAACTCATGTTTTGCTCAACCAGAAACTACCTCTGGGCAGAAATCAGCATATGCAAAACATGATGTGCCTCTCATTAGACCGCTTGAATCTCCTGATGAGGATTTTGTAATGATCAAGCCACAGTTTCTAGGGAAAACAATGAATGAAAAGGGATTTGGGTCTGGGTTTCCGTGAAGCCAGAGCTAATGTTTTTGTTTGTTTGTTTGTTTTGTTGTTTTTTGTTTTGTTTTGTTTTTGTTTTTGTTTTTTTTTGTTTGTTTTGTTTTGTTGTTTGTTTGTTTTTGTTTTGTTTTGTTGTTTTTTGGGGTTTTTTTTCCAGCTCTGGATGCTAGACTGAAAGGCCAGGGAAGGTTTTCGATGTAGTCTAGCTGCCTGGACTCCTTGGGGAAATATACAGACGTTTTTACTCAGAAATTAGTTGGATTTTGATTCTTGTTTTAAAAAGTAATAAATAAACACGATTATAGACTTGAAAAGCAGTTTGAGCTACATTGGGCTCGTCGTTTCCTCAGGCAGCCATTCCAGATGAGTGTGCCTCTACTACTATAATTACTTTTTAAAAATAACTCTGCAAGTCTGTAATCTAAAGTGGGTGGTATGTAGCAAGTCTGAGAGCATTCTGCATTCAACCCACAGACTGGGGAGAGGGTGACTTTATATAATGGTTTGCTTGTCTTCCTCTCAGGTCTGAAATCTGACTTTTTCCCACAATCCATCAACAAATGGCTCATACAATGAAAGTGCTTTTTAACACAGTAGTCAAGCTTGCCAGGGACTCAGATGGCTTTGCAGCCCCACAGGCTCTAGATATTCCCTCTGGATATTACTTATCTACCTAGTCTTGTCTTTGTTGTGTTCAAATTTAAGTTGCCTAGGCAATACAGGAGAGAAGAGCCCAGCTGAGATTCACAGCTAAGTAATAGTCTAGACCTATGTTTGAATCTGTTTTCAGCCCACTTTGCCTTTTGGCTGGGCCAGCTGATTTATTTATACACTCACATGCTTAAAATAGGTTGTGATTATTTTTTTTCCTGTAGATTGGAAGCAATGAACCTGGGAATTTGCTGGTTGATTTCTCCTACTTTATTTTCTCTGTCTATTGAGCTTTTTAGGTGGTGATGTTCTCTAGTGTGGTGTGTTTGCAGACCTCCTTACCCCACAATGCAGCTTTTTCCAGGCTCTCATGAACATTGTTGTTACTCATAAGGGGATCTTTATACTCAGGAGCAGAGTGAGGGAATACTGCAGGCAGGGATTTGCCGAAGTTAATCTGTTTTCACTATAATGAAATAACCCATGGCAGTGTCTACTCCCATGTGGGGTTTCCTTTTTTAGAGTTTAGTCCCATTTAAAGGGAAAGCTGAAGTAGAGAGAAGGAAATAACGTGGGAATTAGAAAGAGGAAACCAGGGGTAGGTAGATGAGGAAAGGAAAGTAAGTCCTAGAAGTAAGAAATTCAATTCTCTTGAGCTTCTTCCATTCAGAGAGGTGCTAATACAGGCCCCAGGCTTGTATGCAGGATTGAGGTAATTAATGTTTGCCCTCAAATTTCCGTGGGTCTGAAGTTTAAGCACTTCCACCATGTCGTCTTCTATCAGGGTTTTGCCGCCTCTAAATAAAGAGCAGAAAATTACATTCCTTCTGCTTTTACATCATAACCCATCAGCAAGTTCAGGCTTGCAGGGTGCTTCTTGTATTCAGGGCTCTGAACAGCACAGGGCTGACCTGGAATAAGCCAAACATTTACGATCTGGTTTGCCCATGATGAGATTTTATTGGTGTTCAGGCTGGTGGACACACTTCACCTTTTCACTGAGTGCACTGTTAGATATGATTCCTACCAAATTCTTCCAACTCTTCTCACCAAATGCTGGGTGGTTTTGTATCCTCTCAGGCAAGGAGTAAAATCATCAGACCAGAGTACAGGAGAAAGGCATTTGGGCCTATTCCCAGTGGGCAGTGTCGTCAAGGCTGCTCTATTAAAATCGTTAGATGCAGAGAGTAGAAGGAAGAATGTTCCTGTGTTAATCCTGCCTCCTATGAAACACAGCAAATGCAGATTTGTGTGTTTAGCAGATTTCCTCTTGGGAAAAGAAGTCTCCTATAGATAATAATCCTTTTAGCAACATCTCCAGTGAACGAGGCTTTGTCTGAAGAACAAAGAAGTCGTCGCAATCTTGAAATATGCCTGAATTTCCTGAGTGCGCTTGCCACTGTGTGCAGGCAGGAAACTCTGTTAGTCTGGGTTGGATGTTTGCTCTGAAGTGGCATAAACAGAGTGTCGGGTCTCCCGGGATCCTGATCTGACCCAGGGACCAGGGAATAGGGGTTCCTCTAAGCTGCAGCTGTGAGAAGGACTGCCACAGTCACAGGCAGCTCTGTGGCCACATCCCTTCTGGCCATATCCTCTGAAGATTCTGGGTGGATGCAGGGGCCAGCAGCAGAGGTGAGTGGTGCAGCTACAGTAGACCCAGCACACATGAGTGTTAAGCTGCCAGCCAGCAGGGAACTCATTTCCTGCACAATTATGGAGACAGCTGATCTGTGACATTTTAAGAAGGGGAGAAAATACAGGGCAGGGGAAGGAAGGCCCTGGCTATGTAAATATTTACTCTTGCACAATGCCCCAGCCACTGTCGTTTTCCAGGGTCTGGGAGGAGAAGGGGTTGCTTGCTGCTGGCTCTGGCATGTAGTGACAGCGGCTAGGGGAGCCACCAGTGGGCTGCCTGCAGCTGGAAGGAGGACACTGTCTGCCAAGCAAAAGCTGCTCTGCTGGAGTGTGATGCTGCCCTGCTTGACCCACCTGCTCCCTGCTGCCTCCCACAGCCAGGGATGTGCTGCTGGACGACTAAGACCTTTCTTGAATCACTTGCCTGGGCCTCCTTTTGCATCTCTCAGTCTAATAAAGTCTAACAAAGCCAAGATAGTCAGCTACTCCTGCTAGTGAGGTAACTGGTACCCCTGCTCCTTCCCAGACAACAAAGCAGCCATGGAAAGGGTGTTTGGGACATGAAGGCACAAAGTGTTCCAGGGTAATGCTGCTGCAGGCAGTTGAGGTGTCCAGGATCTGGGGACTGCAGCATCTTGTGTGATGCCATCCCCACATCACATGCCTGCCACCAGCCAGGTCTGGAGCAGACATGAACTGTGTTGTGAGCAGAGGAGGCACTCGGAGGCACATCGCTAGATGTGATTGAAAAGACCCTTGGACACAAGTCAAAAAAAAAGACCCTCAGAGACAGGAAAAGACTTTTCTTGCAGTCATGGCATTGTTCAACCTGATATAATACTTGTTTTCAATTTCCCTAACCCTAGAAAAAATGTTATTTTTTCCATTCCTGTCAGACAGGGTGAATTGACTCTCTTTGGTCTTTAAATACTGCTGAGTTGTCCTTACATTCACACCCCTTGGCTGTGGTGGTGGCTGCAGTGGTATCTCACCACTGGGGCATTGCACACCTCCTGTGTGTACCCACAGGTGAAGGGAAGGCCGTGGTGTGCTTTGCTCTGTCCAGTTTGTGTTTGTAGCCAGGGTTGTATAGTCTAAGCCGTGTTTCTGCAGTGCAGCAACCTGAGGTGACTGTCAGCATGGGATGATGTGTGTGAAGAGATGCAGTGAGTTCCAGTAGGTGTGGCACCAATCCACTGGTGGGTCTTGCTGTAGTCTGCTCTCTCAGAGCTGTCTGTGAAACCAGAAGAGTTGGAATAGTGGGATTCAAAGATTTGTTTCATGGAAGTGGTTGATGTGGTAGGAGAGGCAACTCCAGCGTTTTGCCCTCCACTCCTTTCATCAAGGAAATACTTGCTAAGCTCACTCCCCAGAACATGCACCGTCACTCAGTGAATAAACACAAGGGATTTGTTGTGGGTTAATTCTGCTCCTGGAAATCAAACCCTGTTCGTGGTCAGATGACATCTTTTTTCTTGGAAAGGGACCAAGGTTAAGAAGACAAGGAAGGCAGGTTATTTAAAATATGTCAAAGTCTCTTGGGTGTAAGTAAAGACTATAAATAAAAGCCTTTTAACTTGGAAAAGAACTTTAGAGTGATATGATCAGGCTCAATTTAGTCCAAATATTGCTTTATGCCATTAAGCTGTTATCAGGTTTTGGTTCAAGTGCAATAGTTTTACGGCTTCACTTCAGTGGGAACAGTTGCAGCCTTTATGCAAGTAAAGCGTTTCCCCTGAAACTTTTGCAGGGAAGACTGCTGTATTATGCAGGAACCTGAGAGTGAAACTGCCTGGAAACAAATAGCTGGGAAGGTCACCTCCTCTAAATCTATTTTTTTTTTTCCTCATTCCAGTGTAACTATAGAATCTAAGGATTTATATGGTGAACAATGAGGGGATTTAAATGAGGTTTAGTTTTACATTCCTGTTAATGAATCCTCAAACTTAGTAATAGAAGCTGGACATTTTTACTTTATTTCCTCTTAAGCTGCAAACATGTCTGATTCAGCAGTGTCTTGAGATGATTTGTCAGGATGAGAAAATAAGTCATACCGTTCTTCCTCTTGGGATTAATAGAGAACAAGAATAATCCTGTACCCATAATATTATTTCAGTTGGGCTTGCATAATAGCCTGGAAATGGCTATACTCAATGCAATGCTTTGTAATAATGATGTTTCATCCTTTGAAGTTAGGTTAGTTCATGTCACAATGTCAGATCTGCACAAATAATAAAATACACACACCCCTCCAGTTTTCCTTGACTAGCCTTCATTTTCTGGTCCAAGTTTTGCTACAGTCAGTTAGAAGAGAGTGGATTTTAATGCTGTTATCCAGCACCATCACAGCCCAAAAAGTTCCATCTCACATTAGGTGTGTTTGCGTGTCAGTGTGCAGCTGAGGGTTTAGGAAGATCCTGGTGTTTCTAAGGAGTCATGTTGTGTGCACGCCTGTGCTCAAAGTCTCTGCAGAGCATGAGTAATTCCACCAAAATCATTGTAACTGACCCTTTCCGTGAGCCAAGGTTTTCCATGCATCTGGGCCCTTATTCCTGGCTTTCATTAAAGAAAGTGAGAGAAATCAGGCCTCCCATAATTACTTACAATCTGTGAGCTAGGCACATATGTAAATATTTTCAGGGTCACAACTTAGCTCTTTACTTTTAATATACTTTGTTATTAGTAATCACTTTTGAAGAGATTGAAAATCCCACCCATAAGTTTCTGTAGTGTCAAGCCTGCTCAGCCTTTACCTCTGCTCCCAGTGGTATCATTGGATTTACTGTTGACTTCAGCAGGAGCAGTCACAGCGGGTCTGAGTGCTTTTGAAAACCTTTTCCCTATGTTTTTCTGTTCAAAACCCATCACTGTAGCTGCCAGATTATATGATACTAGGCTTTAAAATGACTTAAGAATGAAATCAAACTGATAAGAAGGCTAAGTTTTAATAAAGTTGAGCAAAGTAAACTTGCTTTCTTTCTAAGACAAAGTGACTTTCAGAAGGTTTTAATTTTCTCTGGCCCAAGTGGAAAAGCAATTGAGTTGGGTTCATTGTGTGCATGCGTGTGCTGACACTGCTGCAGCAAAGCCCAAGATGATGTGCTGCACCCACTGCCATGCGGGCTTACCTGGGCACGTGGCACCAGGTGAGCAGGGCTGGAGCCCACTTTGAGGGCTTGGTTTCAATTTCTCTCTGCCCCCCTACTGCAGGGTGTGAACTTGGGAATCACCAGTGAAACCCATATTTAGTAACTAATTTTGCCCAAGATGTGTCACTTGTTTTGCCCACTGCCAGAAGTTCTTTACAAATAGGAAATAAAAGATCTGGGGGCTCGAGTAGAATAAATGGGGTCCAAATCTACCCCCAGACTCTCTGCATGTTTTGTACTGAGGAAGGAGAGAGGCAAACTAGAATTGCCATGTCTCCCCGTGCAATAGAAGAATAAATGCATAGAACATCGTATAGCATTCAAACATTGCAGCAGTAAAGTCCTTCTGTAGTTACCTATGCCTTGACTGGTGGTGTTGCTTTGTTAAAAGCCTCCTTGTTCACATCTGTTTGCAGAGGTTCCTCTGGAGCAGGGTGGGCTCATGCTGTGGGAGTGATGATAAATACTTAGCTTTTACGGATTAGATTATTCCTCACAACTTGTTCTGTTTCACTGGAGGTTGGCTATACTTATCATCTGTTTGGATTTTTTTCCCCCGGGCCCATTTTTGTTTTTATGCAATTAAACCAGATCCTTTGTTCTGTGCTGTCAGCAGATAGGAGTGTTCCTCCAGGCAGCCATGAAGACAGAAATGTGTGGGCAAGGCTGTTGCCTCTCTGTAGCTTTCTGCTCTTCTCCCATCAACAGCTCCCTGTGCACAATACTCACTTCAAGGGGTGGTTGTGTCCTCTCTACACCATCCATTTCTCAGTTCACCTCCCCTTGAAAAGAGAGTCCAGATGTTATAATCCTCTGGTAAGCCCTAAAACCGGCAGGATTTTTGTGTTTGTTTCCATCCTCCTGTTTTATTTTCATAAGCATATAGATTGACTTTATTTCTCTTAAAGGTCTCTGGGCGGAGAGATTGCTATTCATCCACTTTTAATTAAAGCAGTATAGGGAATTAGGCCTTTCACAGGGGTGGTTCTGGTGATGCCTCTGACTGTTTTTGTTAGTTTTCCTCCCATCTGAGCAAATGCTTGGAAGTGTGATTTGGAGCTTAGGCTTTTTAATTACCAGAGAGTGAAATTACTACATGAATCAATTCCTTTGCAAAGGAAAAACTGTTTCTTGGCTGCCGCTGTGTGCAGTAGTGGAACAAAGAGAGGAGGGTTCACTGCTGCAGCCTCGGAGGGTGGGGGGTGCAAGGAGGGGGTAAGGATTTGGGTAACAGAGCACTGAGGCATTTGGTGGAGTAGCTCAGGGTGATCTGTGATTTTTGCAGTGGATTTTGAAGGGGTAGAGGTGTTGGGAGCCCAGTCCCTCACCCTGGCAGTATCCAGTTGTTTCCCACAGGAGTCTATTTTACATTAGGCTGCCAAAGGCACAGTTTCTCTTGACATTGGTACCACACTAGAAGAGTATGGGTGTAGGACTGAGGGTGTCCAGAGAGCCAAGTACTTCTTTTCCCAGGTAATTTATAGTCCCTCATTCCTGTTACGTCCTCCTTCAAAGCTCTCAGGCTCGTAACACAGAGCTTCATGCAAGCAGAGGCTGATGCAGGCAGGGAACTTTCCATTGGCATATGGGGGTCACAAATAGGCCTTTTTCTATATCTTGGGGAAGGCAGTGAAATCCTCCTCCCCAAGAACATGATTATTTTGCATGAGCAAATGAAAGATCTCAAGAGCAGGTCTCAGGCTGACCTAGGGAAGCAGCTGGCTTTTCTGCCTGGAGTGGTCTAATTATTGCAGGGTAGTTTTGCAGTGTGAAAGGCTCCAGCAGGAAATTTTCAGAAGAGCCCAAGTGTCATCTGACCCTGACTCCTGTTTTCTGAAGTGTCAGTGTCTTCCTGGTGTGTGTTTGTACATGTGTTTGGAAATTTGACTTCTGTTTCAAATTGGTTAGCTGTTTTAATACAATGGAAGGAAAGCTATCACCCCAAGTGGCAGTATGCTTGCAGGAAAACGTCTATTTACCCGTGGACCCTTGGGGAGAGGGGATAATCCACTTCAGTCTCATTAACTTCTGTCTCTTGCTTCTGTCCTTGCACGTAGCTTGTTTCCGGCACAAGGACACAGCTTCTCTTGTCTCCCTCAGCCCCACGAGCCACACTCAGCTTCTTGTGGTGCTGCAGAGTAGCCAGTGCAGGTTTTTGTGTCCCTTTCTGAAGTCCTTTGGGTCCATCTCAATGCCAGCATGTGATGAAGGGATTGTCAGACTGTCCTTTCTGCACTCATGTCTTTTTTTCTGCTCTCATCAGTGGCTTGGAGTGGTTTGCTGTCCCCCAGGGGTTCACTGATGCTCCATGTGTTTGTAATCTCGTGGCACAGCCGGGCTGGTTTCTCACTCACAGCGATGAGATGCCGGCTCCGATGTCACTCAGCTTGGTCCTGATCCATATGAGTCCTAGGGCCAGACTCTGTTCTCATTAATGTCTTTTCCATTTGTAAATATGTGCTTCCCTTTCTGCAGTTTCCCTATTGCAATGTCTGGAAAGGGCCAAGAAAAAATTTTCTTTTCCCCATTTGCAATGCCTGGGGTTCGTTGTGGGCTCTGGGCTTATGCTGTGGTTCGTTACTGATACAGGTTTCCTGGGGATTATATCATGATCTAAAGCAATCTGACTGGTTGAGCTGACTCAGAAGTGACCCTCCTGAATCATTCCCAGGCAGCTGAGCTGTCCCAAGATCTGACTGCAGGAGACTGATCTGCTTGTCATTAAAAATAAAATATTCTGTATGTCCTCAAAATATCAGAAATTTGTTAAATTATTTGTTTTTGTATTTCCAAAAAGCTCAAAAATAGTGCCTTCTTTTTCAAGTAATAGTTATTCAATTAATCTCCAGTGCAGTATCTGAAATGCACCTGTCTTTCCCTCTTGGCACATGAACAAAAATTTATAAAATATGAGCTAAAATAAGCGATGTGGAAAACAGAGTCATCCAGAGAAAAATTTTTAAAACCTGCCTCCTGAACAAGACAAACACCTATGAAAAAGATCCATCTGGTACTTTTTCTGGATACATAGCGTAAAAAAATAAGATGATAAGTAAGACCTAAACTTTTCTTGACGTCCTAAATGTACTGAATATGCATCCTCCTTCCTTGTTGTAGTGCACTGGAGATTTTGGATGGCCTGAGGAGGTGAGGACTCTCCCCTTGGAGGTCTGTAACTATAGGTTAAACAGACTTCGCCAGTAGTACCATAGGTAGAGCTGATTGTACCATGAATCAAGGTAATGGATTTGCTGGTCTCTTGGGTTCTCACGCTGTGTTTCTGTGATTTGGTTCTTTGGAGTCACACACTGAAAAGATCATGATGAAGATTAATTCAGAGTGTGTAGCAACTGGATGTGAAGGCGTTGTAAGACTAGTTTGTGGCTGTAAGATCTCAGCCTCAGAAGGAGGGATTTTAGTCTACCCAGTAGTAGAAACTTGTCAAAATGTAATTTTTTTTCCTAAGCTGCTTCTGGTTTTTAATCAAAACTTTATGATTTCTGGACAGCACCACTCTGATTTGTAAGTGGCACCAGTAAAATTTGTGTCACCACAATACCAGTACCTCAGCTGCATGTGCTGTTTCTAGTGTATGTGTATGAATATTGCATTCAGAAAGCCTTGTGTCACAGAGCAATCATTGTAGCAGTTGCAAGAAATACTTTTATTTTCTCCTTCTTGTATGTCTAAAAGGAAAAAGCCCAATCTTTCAAATCCATTTGCAGCCACATGGTTTTATGTAACTCAGCAGGAAATACTCTTTTGTCTGTCTTGGGGATGAGTGCACTGGAAGCTTCTGCTGCATCCTGTGGGCTTTTGAGTGCCTGAGAAATTTCTCTGCTGGTCTCCACTGGTCCCACTTTCCTTCTCTTTCTATACCCATCCCTGCATTCACAGGATCTTAGTAGCAGTTGAATCTGGCCCACCATTGCTGTGGCAAGTATAGCATCACCAATCTGCTGAACAGGCAGCTTTGATGCTCTGTATTTCTTGCTGTCAGGTAATTTTGAGGTATGACCTGGACTTTGTTTTACACAGGTGCCCAGTGTTAATTCAGGTGCTTGGCGCTTCCCTGCTATTCATTAACTTGTTCAAAAACCACAGTGGAACCTAGCATTTTGGTTGTGAACAAATTGATCTTGGGGACTGTCTTGTGTTTGTACTGTGTCTGGGACAGTGGGTTTCTGCTCTAGGAATAAATACTTTGGAAAATGTCTTCTGATTTTTTGTGAGAGAACCACTCCTCTTCAGCTATCTCCTCTGCCCTCACACTGCTGTTTGGGATGTGGCATTTCCACCATGTTGATCCCAAGAAGAGGACCCACTCTTACCCTGCACAGGCAAAAAGTGAGGTCTGGTTTTGCTTAAATCAGCATGGAAAAATATTATGCATGGTGAGGCTGAATTCCATCCAAACATAAATAGAGTAGCATGCCCCAGAATATCTTCTTGGTCTAAATCTTGCTCAGAAGTCGAAAGTCCGAGTACCAATAAAGTCACTGACTAATGAACATTACTCAGTTCCTTTGGGTGCTTGGCTAGGGGCACTCATAGTTTCCAGTCATACGATTACTCCTTTTTTACTTTAAGCCATCCTGTTTTCCTTTAGTCTTTCAGCCTTAAAGAAATATTGAGTAACTCTGTGTTCTGCTTCTTAATGGCAAAGTCAAGGGATTCCAGAGACACGGATCTTTTTCTGCTACCTGGAAACACCTTCTTTATCTCAGTGCCAGCTGATGTGTTAGTTTCCTGGTTTAGTTTCCATCACCTTTTCCAAGCCTCTCTTTCTCACCCCTTTTCCACTGGCACCATAAACAAGTTGGGACTTTCAAAGGAGTGGAGATGAATCGTCACCAGGACATCTGCTCTGCACAATGGGTTTTTGATGATGAGACAAGAAGGGATTAAAATCTAAACCTGAAGTTTGGCAAATGATTTTAGGAAAAGCTTTAGAGAAGGCCAGCCACAGTTTCTGGACAGCTCATTTTTGACTGCCAGTGGAGGTACAAAGAACAGCCAGCTTCCAGACGAGTCATTAGCCTGGCACATGAGGAAGCTTCAATTCCTTGTGGTGTCTTGCAGGAGTTTACCTGCAGGAATAAATGTCTGCATGGTACATGAGACCTGTGAGTCCTTGAGTTGCCATTGACACCTTGTCCTGGGTCATTCAGAACTGCAGCACTGCACCAGCATTTAGTGTCTTGCAGCATCCAGTGTCGTCTTCCAGCACCTCGTGCCCAGGGTTGTCTTTGGATGGGCAGTGGCTGCTGAGAGTCTTGCACTTCTGTACCAAATGGAGCTTCTGGTGTTGTGATTTCAAGTATGCAGCCATTGCCTCAGCTAAATTCACTCCTGTTGTATCTGAGATACAGGTACAAGTCAGAGGGCCGTGACTCTTTCACATGACATTCAAATCAGAATGTGAGTTTGTGGTGGCTTCAGCTGAGTCTCTGAGGACAGTCCTGAGTGGCAGATGAGCCATTTCACCTAACCTGGGTCCAGGTGATCTGTGTTGGCTGCTGAAGGGATATGTGCTGCTTGCTTCCTAAATCTGGCCCAATTATTTATTTTTCACAAAACTAACGCCAAAGTGTGGACTATACAGCAGCTGCCACTGAAATTTACTGGGATGTAGTTTCTGCAATAATTACCTACAATTTCTGACACCTGCCACAATCCCATTCTGTGGCTGTGCCATGCTGGTATATTTGACTTATGTCATTGTGGGCATTGCACAAAAGTATCACCCACCAGTGAAATACCTTAATCTGTGGAATCTAGCACAGTGAATATTGGATGGCAACACTACACCTCAGATTGTGAGTAGGGATAAAGAAGAATCCCACATCCAATTGACCATGGCAAATCAAATTCAAACTGCAAAAGGATATTTTTCCTCCCATTAGGCAGAATGTCGTTAATTTCCCATGTGGAAAATTGTTCAAGACAGACGTGCTCGTAAATTATGGCTTAAGAGATCCTATTACTTCTAGATCTGTCAAAACCTACTGTGCCTCCCAAAATAGCAATAAGAAGATAATTATATTAACAGCCTTTCTTGTTATTTGATGTATGACTGACATAGGCTGTAAGGTTATTTTCTGCCAGTTTGGAGCCTTTGTTTAAGGCTGGATGCTTTGGTGTTTGTGGAAATTAACAACAATCCTTGGTTTCTGACATTTGAAATAAAAATGTTACAGAAAAGTTTTTAAAATAGGGGATTGAAAGCTAGTAGGTGTCAATGAGCCTACATTTTAAAACAATGCATCCTCTGGGGATGAGGACTTAAAAACTTCCTTTCTGAGAAGATAACACGGATTTACCGGCAGGGATTCTTGAATGATCTGGTCTAGGAGGTGCTAGCGACATAACTAACTTGGCTGATGGTGAAATTCACTTAGGATACTCAAATTTGGAGCTGGCTGAAAAACATTGGAGGAGAGTCTCAATATACGTGGTTGAAAGGCAGTTTGGTGGTGGTAAGCGCAAAGCAGTGGAGTGGGTGGGGGGGAGAAGAACCATTGCAATCTAAGAAGGAGATTTCAGTAGCTCTGAGGGTGTTTCCATGAAAACTGCAGCTCAACAGTCAACAGCAGTCAGAAAGCCAAAGGTGGTGTTAAAAAGAATTAGGCAAAGAATGGTGAACAAAACCCAGAGCTTCAGCTGTGGAAATTCAAGACTTCCCCACATTGTGAATACTGTGTGCAGGTCTGTGTTGCCTCTCAGAAAGTGTACATAATAAAGTTAGGTGCTGAGAAAGATGACAGGGGTGATTACAGAGGTGAACCAGCTTTTGTAGGACAGGAGTAAATAGACTAAAAGTTTTCAGTCTTGAACAATGTGGTGGTTGGGACAGAGTAGAAGTTTGTGAAATCAAAAATTTGAGAGTGAGGAAGACATTATTAATTTTATTTCTCAGAATGCAAAAACCAGGTGCAGCCTGTAAAATCTGAAAAGCAAGCTTAAAATGAACAAAAGGAAGTATGAAATCACAAACTGTGTGATTAAATTATGAAATTCATTTCCAGAGGACTCTATAGGGACCACAAAATCTCTAGGTTCAAAAATGCACTAGATCAGTTTCTGTTGGATGAAGCCAACATTGGTTGCTAAAAGTTATTTTCTATTTCCCGAAATAGCTAAGCTCTGCTGTGTGGGAATAGAAAGTGTGTATCAGGAGAAGGATCCCATTACATGTACCCTCTTCTTGAATTTCTTGCCTGTCTTTTATTGTCCAGTCTTATAGACAGGGAGCTGGGTTACAGAGATTTTTTGCCTTACCTAATGCAATGCTCCTACACTGCTGCAACAAAGTGGATTAAATCTTCTGTCCCTTTTTAGTGTGAAATAACCACTAGTGGAGCTGCATTCTTGAACTGCTGCAGATGAACACATAGATAGTGTGTGAACACATAGATAGATCCTCCATCTAGAGGTGGAGGAGATGGCATCTGTCCATTCTTGACCTTCTACTGGGACACCACAAGTCTGCAGGCTGGACCACCTCAGAGAGGTTACCTGAGGTACCCAATAGTGTGACTTTGTAACTCCATCCAGACCTGAATAGCCCTGCACACCAGGACACAAAGGCAGACAGCATTTGGGAAGCTGCCATTCCTGTGTGGTGGCACAGGGAAAGAAAGACAGGTTTATTTGTGGGGAGGATTTTGTTAGCAGTCAGTCCCGTTTGGCGGCTCAGTGTCTCTGTGGCTTCAAATGCAATTAATCAGGGCCCAAAAGGGTAATTACCAGTTTACATTCCTCATTCAGATTTCTGTGCTTATTCATGTTAGTGTTTTTTCTTTAATTTAGCAATAAAGTTGGGGTTGTTTTCATGTTTTTATGCTGCTGGCCCAGCAATCCTCATTAAAAATAAAAAAATAGCAAAACATTAGTTTCCAGTCCACCTTTTTTTCTTCTCCCTGGGAAATGAGAAGCCCATATTAACTGTGAAAGGGAAACAAAAGTGTGCGTGGTCCTAGGGTTCTGGTGTCACCCTGGCTGAAGACACTTTTCCTTTCATGGGGTGAGTAATTGCTCAGAGCATTAATCTCTGAAAGAGGCTTTTTATTCTGCAGTGGGCAAAGCTGTTGACATCTGACAATGCTATTTCCTCATTTGATCACACATAAGTACCTTTCTGAACCCAGGAGAAGGCAGCCAGGGAAAGCTGGGGATGCTCAGCATCCTGAGGTCCAGGGCAGCAGCTCTGTCCTTTTAACACTGCATTTACTTGCACGTGGAGGAACTGAGAGGAATTTTTCAGATTGTCCTCCACTGTCTTCTGGCAGCAGCAGGCACTGCTGGTGCCAAGTCACACTTGAGCGTAGTTTGCATTAAGTGGCTTGAGCTGGAAGCAGTTGACGTGCTCACGCATGGAGGAGCTGGGTGTGAAGGAGGCTGGTTATCAGATAAGTAATTATAAAATCATTTCCCTGTTCCTGTGCATTGGCTGAGTCGTGATAAGTGCTGGTGTGAGCGCCTGGAGTCGTGCAGCCGAGGTGCAGCAGTGTGAGTGAGCTTTGCTGTCCCTAGGAAGCCAAGTGGCCACAGGCTGGCTCATGTTGGTGCAGGCTGCCTGTGCCCATGTGGACCATCGTGTGCACTGCCTGCCACAGGAGTGGGTTACCCTCAAGAGTTAGAGAGGAGGTGCTGCTGGGTGGCCTGGCCAAAGACCTGACCCAAAGGTTGTTTCATCAGGCAATGTGATGTGGTGGGTTGACCTTGGCTGGACATCAGGTGCCCATAAAGCTGTTGTATCACTCTCATTCTCAGCAGGACAGGCAGAGGGGAAATAAGATGGGAAAAAACAACTTGTGGGTCAAGATAAAGGCAGTCTGATAAAGTGAAAGCAAAAGATTTATTCTCTACTTCCCATCAGCAGGCCATGTCTGGCCACTACCCTGGAAATGGAGCTTCATTATGTATAATGGTTACTCTGGAAGACAAGTGTTATAAATAATGGATGCTCTCCTCCTTTCTCCTCCTTTCTCTCAACTCTCACTACTGAGCTGATGGCATATGGTTTGGAATATCCCTTTGGTTAGTTTGGATCAACTGTCCTGGCTATGTGCCCTCCCAAGATTTTGCCCACCCTAGCCTTCTGGTGGTGATGATGGCAGTGTTAGACAGCTGTGAGGCTGTGTGGGCGCTTCTTCTGGAGCAGCCAAACCACTGGGGTGTTATCAACACCTTTCTAGCCACCAGATACAAAGCACAGCACCGTGCTCTGCTGCTATGGGAAGCAATCATCTCCATCTTAGCCAGATCCAATCAATACCTGTGGGCACAAGTCCCAGCTGGGTTATTGCACTGCAGGCTCTGAGGAGGCAGGGCAGGGCACAGGTTGGTGCAAAGGTGACTGCACCAGTCAGAGCCCCAACGTGTGATGGAAATAAAAGTGCCTATCTCCCTTCTCCTGAAACAGGAACTGGTCATCCCTGCTTTAAAGTGCATGCTTGTGAGCCTTTGAAACGGCAGTAGCTTTATTAGGGATCAGAGCAGGCAGGAAATCCCCACCAGAGATTGTCTTAATAACAAAGTAAGACATACTGAAGAGATGTGTCTGGAACCAGAGGATGATGTCTGTGATTTGAGATGGTGTCTTGGTCTGCAGATGAGCTTCTTGATTCAGGGGACAGCCAGTTTTGGTATGGTTGTTGTTCAGCAGCTTCTTCTGAACATCCTGCTGTCATCTAGTGAAAATTCAGCTTAAAACTAGTCATCTGTTTCACTTGGAGGACTCCAGGAGAGCACTTTGATTTAGGAAACAAGAACTCTGCTTTGTTTTGCAAAGCACAGGGGATTTAATTTCTTACTACAGCTTTCTGAAATCCTAGGTGGTGAGTTCCAGCCTCTGACAAGCACAGACACCTAGTTTGTTTGCTGCCATGTTATTTCTTTATTTAATTTCCGTGTTAATTGGTGCCTTCCAAATACCACAGCTGCTCTGTGGAGCACTGTCCCTGCCAATCTGACTGCTGAATTTCACCTCCTACAATATGGGACATGTGTAAACTGGCAGCTGACTTAACCAAGGTCTTCCACTGGAGAGAGTTTTGCCTCTTTCGTTGCAGAAATTTAGAATTTGTTTTCAATGAAAATAAATTAACAGGAAGATTTTTCTGGGCCTAGGTAGCAAGGTAAATGTATTTTCATTCTGTATGTGATCAGCAGAGGGATCTAGGGACTGGCTCTATGGCTTTCATTAGTGTGCACTCATTTTGTGACCTTGTGAAGCCACCTTTGCATCCCTACCCCTCAATTTCCACTTGCAATGCTCCTGTAAGAACACACGCTATGGCACAGCATTATTGCATGACCAACCTCCCTGTAATAATAACTTTGATCTACGTGGTATGAGTGCAAATATTATTTTATGCAGAGCTTCAGTTCTCAACCAGCTTAAGGGTGGAGTCTCCCAAGCAGTGTTATTGCCCATCACGCCAGAGGATGTGGCTGGGACCTTACTGTGCTTTTCCAGTGTAGTTTGGCAGGGGTGTGGTGCACATCCATCTCCCTGCAGTGATCCTGCTGTAGGGTCTCTTATCCCAGTGGATGTAGCCCAAAGGCTCCCTGTCAGCAAGGCTGGTGCTGGCCCAGGGCCTCTGAGGTAGTGTCTCAGGCTTAGTGCCACACCAACTCCTGTGTGAATGACAAGTCTCGTAAGAGAGTGTAAATGTTTTAATAGGCTTTGTTCCTTAAGGCTTGTGCTTTAAAAGATTGAGGTGGGACCATATGTTCCTTTCCTGAGGGTCCATACAACTCAGTGTCAGTCGGAAAACACCTGGTAGATTCACCAGATCCCAGTCAGCAAGGTGGTACTTGATGTGGGTTTGGAAAGAGCAGAGGAAGAGTTTCGTTAGTGTAGCTGCAGGGGCATGGTCTAGCCTTTAGGAAGAGTATTTTTTATGGTTAAGGTGGCACAGAGGCATTTGAGAGAGAGGCTCTTGCCTTGTCCTACTCAGGAGTCAGGCACTGAAGTAGCTCAGATGAAACAACCATTTTCACCAGCAAATGAGTAATACCCACAGGAACTGCTGCTTCCCAAACTTGTTGGGCCAACCTACAGTGATCCACAGCATTCCAACACTGCCCAGGGAGTGAAAGGTACTCTGGAACATAGCTCTGCAGACTGTGGAGCCCTAATGATTTGGAAATCACAGGTTAGGAGCCACTAACTACCTTGGTGAAGGCAGGACAGTGGCGCCAGCTGATACAGGAGGAAAACCAAGTGTTTCAGCAATGAGATGTAGTGTTTGAGGGTTCCCTGGTCAGTTTGGTGCAGAGTCCAGATAGTTTGATCATTATTTAAACCTCGGTGTTTTTGCACATTAAATGACATGGTTTTGGATATTTGGAAACAGATCTTTTTGGAGGATGTTCAACAAAATGAAACAAAGCAGTGGTTGTGATTCTTATCTTAGGGGAGAAACATGCATAGGTAAGGATGATGCTTTGGATTTGCATAGGCTTTCCTGGTTTTCTGTGCCTTTTGCTGCAGTGTAGCAAAGATTATGCAAAGAGCAGGACACTCCTGCATCCTCTGTGTTAGGATTCCCTGCTGTTTCTTAAGGCATCGTTTCTCAGGTGTTTTGAAAACCTGACCCTCTTTTGGCTCCTTGTCTCTGTGGGACTTGGAATTATCCTCATGTTGGTTCCTCCAGGTGAGGGTATGCCAGTTGCTGGCTGCAGGTGTGAACACTCTCCTCCCTCTGCCCTCAGACACACTGACTGCTTTCTTCAATTAAGAGCTCTTGGCTGTTTGCAGGATAATGTAGCACTTGCAACCAGCAATTACACACGAATTCACTTTCCCCCTTGGAGAAGCTGAGCTGTGTATTTCAAGGAGGCACCGATTTCACTGCAGAAATTAAAGAGCTGACTCACTTAATCAACACTTCCAACTTTTTATAACCACCCACAGACTGGGAAGTTCAGTTTTAAGGGTTATGGGGACTTGTGCTTACACTGAGATCCTCTTGTGTGGGGTAGATGCTTTACTTTGCTGTACTCTGGTGGTAAAGTTGTTTTAAGTGAAGTGGTGATGGATCTCTGGGTTTGCTGGTGCTCACAGACTGATGCGCAGGGAGCTGCCCCAAAGTGAAAAAATTGAAAGGATAATTTTGGGCAACTTCTGCCTGCCCTTTCCAAACCAAACTTTGTAACCATGATTCCTGTTTTGCTTTGGAGAGATGGGAGATTTGCAACTGGGACGTCTGAAGAGGAGATTACAGCAGCAATGGATTGTTTGGGTGATAGCAGCAGGACATAGAGCAATCTGAAGTAGTTCTTGGCCTATGCAAAATGGTCTACAAACATAGCTTGAGATTTGCACCCCATGGCCTCCATCTGTCACTCCTGAATTTCAGTGTCAGTGCTCATGGCTTTCTCCTTCCAGCTGGCCTGATGCTTGAGTTCACAACGTGTGTACTAGCAAAGCTGCTCTGGAGCTGATGCTGTTGTCCTGGAGGATAATAGCTATCCCTCCAGACGCTGCAAAACAGCCAGGTTCAGAGGTAGGAGATCTTTGGAAGGGAATCCAGCCTCACCACTTGGTTTTCCTTTCTAATTATTCACGTAAGGGCATATTCTGCTTATCACTTCTAATGGAGGAAGATTTCTCTTCCTGGTGATACTCTTACACAAGCCATGTTACTTCCCATGCTTTATTGCTTCTGTGATTTTCTTTAACGTTGCAGCTTATGCACATTAAAAACAGGATCCGAGGGCAGCAGGACACTGTCCCACCATCCCCCACATCTAGAGCAATATTGTTATTGCTTGTGTGGCTTTCCTGGCTGCCCCATCTGTCTCCATCACCTCTTGTCACCTTCCATAGTAATTCCTGCTGATTAGCAAAGGCCTTTATCAGCTGAGACTCTTTGGCAAGACAAATTCAGCCAACAGTTCTGACTCTGTCACGAGTTTCTACTTATTAAAAAAGTCCTTCCCCCTCCCACCAGTGGAAACACTATGAATCATTTCCCTCCCCTTTCTTTGTCAGGAGCAAATGCCATCAGTGTTAGGACCCTGGCACTGACTTTCTGACTCCAGGAAATCATGGGTGAAACAATCCATGGAAACTGGAATCCCCATTTAAAAGTAAGATAATATTTTGTAAGGAACACACCCCATTTGGGAGATAGATTGTGTGTCAGGTGCCTGAGAGTTTTGGCAGGACCCTGAGGTGGATGTCACAGCTTAAATGAGTTGAGGGGAATTTGTGTCATATTTGATCATAGGCCTGTGCTTATCTGGTGTGTAAAAATAATTCACTTAGCCATGTGTAAGAATTAGAAGCCTTCGTAAAAATACTTGAACAGCAAAATAGTTTAGTTACACTGGAAGAGGCTTTTAGCTCAAAAGGAGAACCTGTAACTTCATGAGGGTTAAATTCTTCATTTTTGTTTACTGATGCAACTGATGCAGTGTAACTGCAAAAAGAGTCTGACCTTATCCCCCAAGTACCTCTGAGAAGTTGGTCTTGGGTTAAACATATTGCTTGGCAATATATACAGACTTGGAACCTCACAGGTTTTCAGGTAAAAAAGGCAGAGAATCAACAGCCCAGTAACAAGAACAACATGAAGAGGCGGAAGCAGGAGCTCTTTCCTGCTCCTGGGAGACAGAACTGACAGAAGCTCTACAGCTGGAGAGCTGTAGTCAAGGCAGCACATATCTCTTTTAAACGTAGATCAGAAGAGACATTAGAGTATTTTAATGTTCCCATTAGTCTTCAGGCTGTCCACTGTAGAATATTTATCATATGGCTTGCTTCATGTACTGCATTCTGAAGTGTGGTGATGGTGCTTGAAATTCAAGATTAAACGTCAGTATGCATTTGTCCATCATCCTTTTGATGGTGTGTTTGGTCTCTTCTTAGTCTCTGGCAGAGGCTCTTTGCATCAAACAGCTGGTGTGCTTAGGCCAATCCATCACCCAGACTCTGGAAATGAGACTCAAGCTCAGCAATCAGAGAGTAACACCAAGAGTTTAATCTGTTCCCTGTCAGATTTGTAAGAGAGCTAAAAACAATTTCCCTGCCTCCTTGCTGCCCCTGCAGCAGCTGCCACTCAGTGTCTGGCTCCAAAGGAGCAGCAGAGCTGGCAGCTCAGAACTGAGCCACTGGCACAATGGTGGGGAGATCACAAAAGCATCTCTAGAAGGTCTCAAGGCCTAGGTATGCAGCACCTCTCCTTGGTGGTGAAAAGTGTGATCAGGAGATTTGTTTTAGAGACTTAGAGCTTACAAATCACCAGTCAAGGGCAGTGGCTGCTGACAGCTGGTGTCTGCTGTGACTGTAGGGGCTGTGTACCATATGTCCCCCTTTCTTGAAGAGGAAAGACAGGATTCTCCTGCTAGGCATCCCCTCAGGGACTTGCAGTGTTTCTTTGCCTGGTGCTGTCCGACCATGTTCCACAGTGTCACCAAACCCCACAGGAGCTGGGCTTCTTCCCTGTACAAAGCACATCCTTGACTATTGCAAACCATTAGGCTGTGGACCCTTCTGGTGTACTCAGCACAGGCCTGTGGGCTAATGGGAGCTCCGGGGTGTTTGGATGCATTTAAACCTCGTGGCACTTGTTGAAAGTCTATGTTACTCCAAGTATGAAGTGATGCAGGAATAAAGTGATATTCTGAGGATACATTTATGCTTACAGAATCAGCAGCTGCTAGATAGACAGTCTCCTGCATAGCTTTATTATTCCCACTTTGTGCACCCACTGTGTATACAGGAGGAGACTTAGGTCTTGTGAGAGAAGAGGTGTGTGGTCGTGAAATTAAAGACTATATATATATATATTTATATATATACACACACACACGGAGATGAAGGGATGACTTAAGATGTCCTCTGCTATATTAAACCTGATACTTTGCCTCTTATCCATGTTAATTTCCTAGGAATAATATTTTCTTTAAAGAAAAAATGATAAAAATAAATACTGTTATCCTGCATTAGCAGCAGATCTGGAGCCCTGTCTTTCCCACGTCTCTCTTTTCAATTGCTGCTGTCTTTGGAGCCCTTGCTAACATGTGCCAGACCTCCCTTGGCCCTGTCCAAGCCTGGCACACCAGTGAATGAAATATTTGCATGAGGCAGCGTCATCTCATGTAACCTATGACTTCCCATCTGAACTGAGACAGACTTCCTGTTCACTTCCTAGCTGGGCTGCAGCATGGTTAAAAGCCACTCATCCTTCTGTAAAATGGGGCTGTAGTGCTTGAGAAGGCTCAAAAGAGCTGCAGTAAAATTCAGGAGAGAGGAAGCAGCACTCTGTGTACTCACAGAGAATAGATCCCTTCCTTACAGATTCCTTTTCCTCTGGGAAAAGCCAAGTGGAACATAAACCACTGCTCCACCCTCGTGAGGAAATTACCTTGGCTGTTCTGCATTTACCAGCTACCTTGGAACTTCCCCACTTGATGTTGACACTGGGCAAAATGCTCTCTTCCAATGCTGTCTAGAGAGCTCCTTGCTGGCTGATGTGCTCCTGCTGCCCAGCTCTCTGCCTTCCCTGGATTTGTGGTGACCCTACCTCCCTTGTTAGGCAAAGCTTTCCATTGATGGGGTCTGCACTCACTTGGAGAAGGTAAAGAGTGTGTAGCATGGGTCTCTCACATTCCCTTCCTTTTCCCGTCCTGTGGGACCTCCCTTGCTTTCAGAGGAAGAGCAGGAGAAAAGGGGGAACTGGAGAGAGCATTAGTAACTTGCACTGGGTCTGCAGTTGTGGTGGCTTTGACTGAGCTTCTATCAGCACAGTCTCTCTTCCCAGACCAGGGGAGAAGCTGGGCATTTGGGAAGCTGTCTCTTCGTAGAGCTACTTTGCTGACTCTGTCAATGAGACTTCTCTGCCTGAAGACTTCCAGAATTTGTGAGGGGTCCTTGCTGCCCCTCAGAACTGGATATGTTTGCAGAGTGTCCTTGATTTTCTTCTTGTTTTTTCTTTGTTGACTGCAACTCCATGGTGCTCTAAAATACCCAGTCTTCTCCAGATCTCAGCTTTGAATGCCATACTGGACTGGGCAGCTACAGATCTTTCCCACTGGCCTCATCGAGCCTTTCCCAGTTTCCAGTAGTAGAAGGAAAATCCTCCTTTTGCTGACAGGATTAAAATGGAAGCACCTTCTGGGCTTTGTTTTGTCCTAACACCACAGCTGCCCTGATATTTTCCATCTCCATTTAAGGGCTATTAAAGATTCGTCGTGTCCTGTATACATATCATGTATTAAGACTCATCATATCCTGGGGTCTTTTTTGTAGTCTGTTTAATATAACATTCTTTATTATTACTTTTAGAAAAGCTGAGTTGCATTTACAGGAAATCTTTCATGTGTTTAAATCTTTGGTTCCTTTATGTTTTTGTGTGGTCACCCGTTCAACTTTCAACTCATGGCTTGAACTGAAAACAGGAAAGCCAGAAAGTGAGAATGTTTCCAAAATGTCGTTTTCTCTTTGCAGTATATTTATAAAAGTTGCAAAAAAATACCAAGATCTCCCACACCAACATTTCTGGAGCACTGAGAAAGGAACTACTCCTTTCTCTATAGCTACCCCTACCTCTTTCTGCCCCAAAAAAGCAGTTAATTGCAGGTATGCAGTACAAGTAAGGTGTGATCCTCAAGGCAGGTAATTCTCACTATTTACCAGAGTAGAATGAAAGCAAGAATGTTTCTGTGTGTCCAGAGAGGGTCAGAGCAGGCATATGGAAGTGTCGCTTTCCTTCTCCAGCTGCTTTTGACTCAATTGCTCAAGCTGAGATGATGCAATGTCTCAGACACCCATTGAAGATTTCCTGTGACCACAAGGCATCACATCCCACAGGGATGGCTCAACATCAGCATAGTAATGAGATAACCACAGGGAACCCAAAGAGATAAATTGATGGCACCAGGAAATGGCTTTACCTCACAACACAAACTGGTTTGTTGCCAGAATTGGGGATGAAGATAAACCACTTTCTCCTGTCTGAAACAAAAGGCTTCGACACCTTCCAGACTGGCAGCTGTGGAGGAAAAGGCAACCAAAAGGGGCAGTGTCTGGGGGAGATTTAGAACCTTTGCTACTGGACTATGAAAGGCTGCCATTTCATTAACCTCTCAGATTGTGTAATCAGATGAAGTCAAAGCCACACATTCAGATTTTGGATCTGACTTGATTTCTTAGTCCAGTTTCTTATCTCACAATCTATGGATGAGTACCTTATTTGCCTGTTGGCAGAAGAAGTTTGGAGCAGGGTGTGGTATAGATGTTGTGGTTTTTTTCATAGACATTTCATGGACTAAATAATGCTGGCAGATACTGTTTTCTTCTACCACAAGGAGAACATACAATTTATTCTTGTCTCATTATATTAAACGAAATACAGCACAAAAGGGAAAGGAAAGAAAACCACCAAAAAAGGATATGAAGATATGATCCTTTCTAGCCAAAAAAATACCAACTCTATGACATCCTTGTGTGTGGGGAAAACTCAGTTCCTATATTATTTTGATAAACTTTGTTACAATCAGTTTCACACAAAACCATGTTGTTTATTTAATCTTAACTGCTTGCAGAAATGTCATCCAGTAAGGATGTGGAGGTTATTATTTTTTTTTAGTTTCAAAAAAGGAGTTTGTTTATTTTTCTTCTGTTACTTGGTTTCTCTGTGTAGATTTATAAGGGCTCTGTCACCAACAGTCTTGTATTTGCTTGTGAGCTGGGTGTGTGGTTTGTCTGCCTGGAAGGGCAGGAGCATCCACAGTGGGAGGCAGCTGAGTTGGGAGCAGCTGGAGCCCAGTGGTGCTTCCTGCGCAGCCAGCATGCACATGCCAAAGTGACCCTGAATTAGGAGCGAGTCGTAACATAGTGGCAGTCCATTCCAGGGTAGTGCCATCACTACAAAGGAAACAAAATCTTTTGTGTCATCTACAGGATGAAATCAGAAACCCTCCTCTGTCCCACAACTCTCTGGGTCCCCTTCCAGCAGCTCACAGAGGCAGGACTGTGGTGGCAGTCATCCAGGTTTCATGATGACACCCATGGTTGGAACCAGGGATGAAACTCTATCTGCTGCCCTGCCTGCTTTGCTTGGTGCTGGTGTGCAATCCTACATGGCAGGTGATGCCCCTAACCCTCCCCTTTCATGTGTTCTCTCCTCAGGCAAGATCCTGTTCCGGAGGAGCCATGTCCGAGACGTAGCAGTGAAGAGGCTGAAGCCCATTGACGAGTACTGCAGGGTAAGGGCTCTGGGGCCAGGGCAGCCCTCCTGCCTGGGGGCTCAGTGATGGCATTTCCCTGCTGGACAGTGCTGACATCCATCACAGGGAGGGATGGTCCTTCCCAAACACCACCAAGACTAACAGGGCAGGTGGAAACAGGCTGCTGTTTGTTCCCTGGGTCCTCACAGCATTTTCCCTGGCAAACTTTATGTACTGGTTTGGTGCCTCATTTACTCAGTAAAGGCTCTAAGCCTCACCTGCCCTAAATGTGGATTTTATTTCTGCATCAGCCTTGATGATTCAGGAGTTGGGCAGGCAGAGTGGCACAACTAAAGTGGTGTTTTTTTCTGTTTTCTGCCTATCTGTTCCCTGGTGCCACAGGAAGATGGACCTGTGTCTTCCAGGAGTGCGTCTCCTCATGAGTAAAAGCCTCGAAATTTATTGCTGGACAAAAAAGTATGACTCTGTTGAGAAGAAGATTAAGCCACCTAATCTTTTCTTTCTACCCTAGAGTTTATGATTTGATGATAATTAACTCTCTGTCAGTAGAATAGAAGTCATTTCTAAACAAGTAGGATTCCCAGTTTTTGCAGAGGTATTGAGTCCATCAGCACATTATTTAAACCCCAGACTTCCTCTCTTATTTCCCTTGAGGTTTTCTTTCCATTTTTAGAAAGCCAGAGGAGCAGGTGGAGGGGGAAAAAAGCATTCCCAAGAACTTCTCCAGTCAGACATTTGCTCATCCAAAATTGGAAGCAGATTGCCAAAGTGCCTGAGGCGTGCTGGGGGGGGTGGTGGTGGTGAAATCCATGCCATCTGCACCCTGGGGGTGAGGAAGCTGTGATTAAAGTCTTCTCTCATGAGATCAGGCTTTCTTGTGTGACAATTAGTGTACTGTATTCCTGTTGGCAGCCAAATGGCTCTTTCTGAAATATGTAGGGTCTCACTGGGTCCCCAGCCGCCCTCCTTCAGACAGGAACTGCCGGCGACAGGAGCAGCAGGGCTGGCTGATGTCAGGGTTCACCCAGCAGATGCCTGCTGGGGAAAGCAGGGACTTTCTCGTCCAGCAGTGAAAGCAGTGACCAGGGGCAGCTGGTTCTCTGGGACCCCACTGTATGTGCCCCAGACAGACCTGACCTGACCCAGCCAGGCCGGCTGGGGCTGCACTGGTCATGGCCAAGGGATGTGTTGTGGCTATTGGCACATTCATTGACAATGTGGTGCTGTGATTCCTGCTCTCCTCATTTCCTTTTCTCTCTCTTGGAGAAGTCTGGCTCAGGTCATAGAATCATAGAATGGTTTCACTTTTGTTCAGATCTGCTGCTGCTGCCCAGACATGGCTGGATATGTCCCTGAAGCCAAGCTGTTTACTTAATCCATGTATTAATAGATGGTGCTGTTGTGAACAGAGACCCTGCAGTGTTGGATTAGCCCAGTTTCCCCCAGCCCAGTGTTTCCTGTCTCCAGCAGCAGCCACAGTGGTTCTCAGCACTGAGTATCACAAACCTTTAGTGACTTTTCCAGAATATTATTCCAGTGGTCTCTGCGACATATGTTTCTTGTGCCTGATTTAGTGTCTCTTTATTTCATTTGCAGTTTACTGTCATTTGTATTTAATTTGCCTTTATAGCCTTTTTCTGCTTTTCTACCCCTCTCCAGTGGATGTTTGGACTCTTAAGAGAATTGTATGGAACTGTAGAGCAAGAGCATAACTTTGACAAGTTCAGTCCCGCTTCTATAGGAGTTCAAAGCTTATGTCCCATGTTACTCCTCAAATGGGTAGGCTGAAAAATTTGAAAAAATTGGAGAATTGTGCTGGAATTATGTGGGTGAAGCTGGCAAAACAATAGACCTCTATCCACTGGAATCTGTGTGGCAGCAGAGGAGGGAGGCAGGTTCAAATGCAAAGTTCATGGCTTTTTTTTTTTTTTTTTTTTTGCAAGATGAGAGTTCTCCATCCATTTTACCTGTTCTGGAAAGCTGAAGCACAAATGGGGGATGCAAATGTTTGACCATTTGTTGTCTTGTTTTTGCAGACTGTCTGTGAGTGTGGAAATTTGCATGGCTGAGAAGCAGGTCTTACTCCTGCTGTGTGGATGTGTTTGTGGTTTCTGTGCCAGGAACAGGCAGAGGCTGTCTTAGAGTTTGTGGGGATACTTGCCAGTAAGGGGAGATCTACAGAAGATTCTGTATCAGGGGCATGATCCCTCTACAGCTTCAACCTCTGTACCCCTCATGCCTGGGTTATTCCCAGTGCGTTGTAGCAGCTTAGAGAAATGCCATCACAGAGGTAACAAGGCCAGTGGTTTTGCTAAGACTGTAAGAAACTTTGAAGTTGCAAGAAAATGAGGAGAGTGGGATACACAGGAAGATTTCCAGGAGTTTTCTCATCTGTAAACATGAATAAACATGAAAGTGCATTCTTTCGATGTCCTTACTGGTAACCTGAGCGTGTTACCAAACTGACTGTGTTTTGCCAGTAAATGTGTGCTACCCACTGGAATTAGTCTCTCTGGATGATTTCCCTCTTAACTGTAGGCTTGGAATTAGTTTAGTGTGATTTAAGGTCTTCTGGGCTCATTGGGCCTGATTTTCTAAATTTGTTTAGGAATTTTAGCCAACGTGAAAGAAAGAGCAACTTCATAGACCTCCCTTCCCAAGAGGCATTTTATTTATGAGGTTTTTGATCTCTCAAACACACCTCTGGTAGTGTTTGTCCAGTATGTACCATCCTGTCTTCAAGGAAGACCTTTCAGGTCAGTGGGTTCACAAAACCATCACTCTGTCCTTTCACAGCCCTCTGGGAAGACACAGGCCAGAATGTGCTGACTTCCATATTTGTGTGCATTGATCCTAATTGAGGGAAGCATCTTTGTGCAGGGAAGACCTTAAGATGTAACATCCCACTGTCATAAACACTAACCTGAATTTGTCACATGCCTTCATGCTGTCCCATAAAGCTGGATATGGCTTTAAGTAGAAGCTTAGGGCCTTTTCTGTAGTGAGGCTTGGGTACCCAAATGGACACACCTAAATAAAAATTAAATGAGCAAGTCACATCAGTGCCAGGAAGTACTGGTCATTCTTTTATTAATGTTCACTATTTGAGAGACCATACTTCACAAACATAATTACCTCCCTTTTGGTCTCTCAGTCCTGCCTCTCTTTCAAGGTTTAATCTTTGAACATGTCAAGACAGGTACACAGACATTTCTCTCTCTACCCCTTCCCGAGCTGTGTCAGGGGGTAGACAAACACCCTCTGAAGATGCTGCTCTTTCTCTAGCAATAATACAAGTTGATAGACAAGTGTGATAGTCTCCCATTTAAGACACATAAAGTTCAGTGGGATGAATACCATTCTGTGCATATACACACACACGTGCTGTGCATCTTTACATACACACATCTCTGCAGCAGTTCTTTATAAACATATCTGCATAAATGCAACCCACGGCACTCATTATGGGTACCTGCAGGGTTTTATACCATGTATTCCATGAAGCCTTTGAGCGGTGATATAGTCCCATGGAGCAGTTTCCAGTTCATGTAACCTTAAGCAATGAACCCCTGCCTGCACTTGCTGCTCTGCTGGCTTTGATTGCTGTGTGTGGCACGCAGCAGCTTTCCACAGGTGGGCTGGTGCTCTGAGAGTAGCTGGCCATCCCCAGCACCGACTGCCTGCTCATACCCTGCCTAATGTTACAGCTTTTCAATAGCCTTTTGAGTCACCTGCTCTGCAAGATTGTCTGTAACCTGTAATACAGAGACAGAATCATTACAGGCTGGAATGACACATAAAAGCCTATCTCCTGAGGGGTGTGTGAGGGCTGAGCAGTGCACGTCCGCCTGTGCACGCCAGGCAAGGAAACGTGCTGTTACTGATAGTGCTCTTGCACTCACTCCTTGTGCAAGGCTGAGTTCTGCTTGCTGGCACTTTTTATCTCTCACCTTTCCTGTGCAAGTTCCTTGCTGTTCCTGGATGCTCGTTGTTTGTAGCTGCCTGCATTTACCTCTGGTTTCCACATCCCCAGAAGAATGTCACTCTCCTGTCCTTTCTGTCCTTTGTGTTTCTCTTTGTCTTTACACTTCTTCCCTTGACCCTGCAGTCTTTCCTTCAGGCTGTTGCAGCTCTGCCCTGGAATTGTCTTGCTGGAAATGCCAGAAGCTTGCATTTTCCCCTTGCAGAGTGGCAGTGGTATTCCTCATTTCCTCAGTGCACCTTTTGTTTGCTCACCAGAATCGTGTTGGCCTTGACTTGTTCATGATGAATGCTGTATATATGCTGAAGAGACAGTTCTCTCACTAAACATGTTGCTACTCTTCAAAATTTAATAGAAGGATCCTGATTGGTTTTGTACCCTTGGTTGCACTTTTTTTTTACCATTTCTTAGAGTTTCTTAGCACTTCTTTGGGCTTTGTTCCTTAAAAAAAAGAAAAAAATTGACTGGTTATACTTTACACCTGAGCTTCCCAAAAAACATGCAGTGGCAAGTTACTATTGGGTGGATTTTAGTCCATCTCTGTCCATAAGGCTGGAAATTGCAGCATGCTGGGAGGCTGGGAGATGATTCAGAAGCAGAAGAGCCAGCCCTGCCCCAGGGTGGGAAGGTGGATGGCAGGGTGTGGAAATGACTGGCTGATTTTTATCCACTCCCTGCAAAAGCCTGGAGTTAAAGAAGTGCTTTTCAGTTATCCCCCTTCAGCTCACAGGACCACAGTGCTTCTGGGGATTTCCAGGCAGCCAACCATTGATTCAGGGGCTTCAGATTTCCCAAAGCTTCCCTTGATTTAGAAACAAAAAATCTCCACAGCAACTTTGCATTCCTCCATCACTGAAAACCCACGCTGTGCTCCAGCTCAGTATTGACATCTGGAGCCTGGTTCTTGGGAAGGGTGGGCACCTGTGGGGAAGTGGTGACTCTTCGAGAAGGCGTCTGATGTGCGAGACCCCCCGCACCGGGGTAGCTCGGGTATTTGTTTCTCTAGTAATGATACGTGTCGTTTGCAGTGCTTGCTCTTGCCCCATTGACTGTGCAAGATTGAGCCCTTTGGGATTTCAAAACACACTGTAGATATTGAATATCTGAGCCTCCTAACCTTTCTGCAGATTAGGTAAGTGTTATTGCTCAGCATTGTAAGGGAGTAACTGAAGATATATCCCAGCTGAATTTGATGTAAAGAGGTTAAGTAACCTGCCCTAACCAAAAAGGGTGTGAGTAGTAGAGCCAGCACTAATTATCAGCTCCATCCACTGTTGGTTAGACAGCATTGCTTTGCTGTCTCTTGCTTGGGGTGCAGATGAATAAATGTTGTTTATGTTCTTAGTATCCCGTGCTGGTGAAGCATTTCTCTTTCAACATGCTGTGATCATTACTATTCCTGGGCACTTCCTGACTTCCCAGTGTTATTCCTGGTTGGCCAGCTGGATGCATGTATTTATGTACAGTAGGAATAAAGGCAGAGCTCACACCTTTGTTACACTTTTAGATGAGTTTGAACAAACAGAGGTGGAGACCAGGGCATCCTTTGTTCCCATAAAAGGGCTTGAGTTTTTGAGCTGTTCTGTTTCATCCTGCCTTAGTGCAGCAGCCGGTGGTGCTTACCCTGGCACTTGCACCCACCAAGCTGTTGCCCAGCTTCTGCATCTGATGCTGTTTCCTTTTTGCAAGGCATCTTTTTCAGCTCTGTAGTGCAATTCCACGTGACCAAAGGCCAGAGCCTCATTCTTCACAGGCCTAGTGATACAAATGGATTTTCCTAATATTCTTATAACATCCCTTCACAAAGAAATGGAGAGCTGTAGATGTGGAAGCATTTGGCTTTGAATTTCTGAACACCTCAAAACAAGACCCCATCATCTAGTACTGGAGACCTGCAGTTTCATAGCAGGATTTTTCCAACTCTTTTCCTTCACTTCCCCAAGTAAATGAGGTCTTGGAAACAAATCTGGCCACTTCTAAAGTCTGGTTAAAAACAGCTGTGATGGTATCCAACTTCCCTGTCCTGCCTTTGTGCTTTGGTTGGACCTTCTGGTGTGTCTGACCAAGATCAGTCAGATGTCTCATGGTTAATGTAAGCTGTTCACACTAATGCATCTTCATTTAGTTCTGGTGCAGTTTTTCATCCATCTTTCAAGATTGTTTGTCCTACTTTCAACTAGGAGAAGAGCCAGACAATCTCATTTTGTCAAACAGGTTTACAGCAACTCTAAGAAGCTTGGTCTATATTTAACCTGTGGCCTATTTTCATTATAACTTAGTGCAGGAGGAGGTGAAGTCCAGCTCCTTTTCCTCTCCTGCTTGTGATTTCTGGAGGCAATCTCAGAGTCATGTCACTGAGAGCTGCTGCCCTATCTCTGTGAGCTGGGGACAGCTCTTTGACTTCTTTTGGCACCATAAAGCTCTAGATTCTGAGCAGCAAATTCATAGCATGTTTCTCCCTTATGTGCTTGTCTTGTTTTAGGTCTTGCTTTCTAGTACACTTCAACATAATGTGGTTGATGCCCAGACTGTACTTAGCTATTGCTGGATGTGACGAGTGCTATGTCCCTCTGCCAAGGCAAGTGTACAGACATTGTTAGCCAGGATGTGCTGTGCAACCTTCTTCATGCAGAAAAAGCTTCTCTGTGTTTTGATTGGGTTTGATTTGGTTTTTTCAGACACTTAATCAAACTTCCTTTCCTGTTAATTTAGGAGCAAATTGTTGTTTTGTTTGGTTATGGGTTTTTTTTAGCGAACTCTGCTTTTTGTGTGGACAGTGCTTAATGGAAAGCTTTATGGAGCACATTAATCTGTTGTCTGAGTGAGTGTTGAATTTGTGTGCATTGACATAAGGTCCGTAAGCCCCAACCTCACAGCTTGAGGTGCTGTGCAAGCCTGTGTCACAGACTGTCCCAGCCACAGAGCACTTATCTATGCAGTGTCATGGTTTTGCACTTATGGATCAAATTCTGCTTTTGGGCATATGGCAAAATAAATTACATTGGCTGGTTCTAAGAACTGTTGCTTGTCTGAATTCATTGCTTCCTACCTGACATTTCCAAGGCTTGTTGTTTCCTTTCTTCTCAGGTAAGTAGCCAGGCATGATGCTGTTCTTCAGTATTCCTTTCCCCCTGCCAGGACTGTTTTTCCTCCTTGTGCTTGGTAGTTTAGATATTTGAGGCCATGTTTCAAACTTGGCTTATGTCTAAGTGCTTCTCACTGTTTTGCAGGCGCTGGTTCGGCTTCCTCCCCATATTTCACAGTGTGATGAAGTCTTCAGATTCTTCGAGGCTCGCCCAGAAGACCTTAACCCTCCAAAAGAGTAAGTGTTGTGATGGTTTTCCAGTGCTGCTCAGGACATTTTGATTAGCTGGAAGGAAAAGGTCATTTATTTTTATTACTGCTGTAGACATGGGAACAGATTTTGTAGCTTTCGAGCACTACCTAGAAAATGCCCAGCAGTTACACACAACCATTTTGGGTGAGTGGAGGGCAGGGAAGTCAAGCAACCCTCAGACACAATTTTCAGCCATCCTCCACCCACCTTTGCATTGTTTCTTGCTCATGGTTCTAATGAGGGAACCTCCCCTGGTTTGTGGGTTTTACCTGATAGTTATCACCAGAGTCATTTAGTTCCCAAAAAGCATTGGCTCGGTAGCAGGGGGAAATCCTGCCAGTAAGCACTTGGCTCATAATTAGCAGCTGCTTCTTTAAATGTACTCCTGCCCAGAGATACTTAGTTATCGGTAGGGAGCAAGATTGTGGTCCAGATCCAAAACTGTCTCTGGAGAGTCTATTCTTTCTTAGCAGGAAGCCAAGAAAAGGAGGAGGGAAAGAGTTCCCATTAAACATGAGACAGAATTGTAGCCTTTACCTTGGAGCAGACAGGTTGATTCATGCTGATGCAGTTAGGGTTCATAGGACTAATTTATCCAGGGAAAGTGTTGGCAGGAGGGTATTTACAAGCAACAGTGCTGCCTGGCCTGGTATTTCCTTTTCTCTTTCATCCCAAACAGGATATATTTTATTGTACTCTGCAATAAGATTTTGACTTGGTCCCATTGTGTTTTGTGCTGCTTTGCTGCATGATTTGAAACTTGATTGCAGGCTGTGTTACCATAATTTCCTTTCTCTCATGTTTGCACAGCCCACTGGATAAGGGGAAATGGATGCAAAACCTTTGGGCTTTGGGCACTTCAGCACATGCAAACCTGTAGTTATCAGAAAGATTTGTGTTGGCTTCAGCTGTCTGCTCCCATTCTGGTGAAAAAGAGAGGAGGACCTTTGCAATTTGATTTCCCAGACTTTGTTTCTTGCACATGCGTGGGTTTGTACAAGGCGATGTATTAACGTGTACTAAAGAAAACACTGCTAGCATCACTGAGAGCAAAGTCTTTTTTGGTTTCATGAATGAAGGAAAGAGCAGTTTTAAATCAAAAGTCTGGATAAAGAGATGCTTCTTTATTTCCTATTTAGCCTTGTTTTAGAAAAATATTTGGCAAAAATAAATATAGTTGGTTGTTCATTGTTAAACATATTGCAAACTTAGGAAACATTGCAATGAAATAAGCCTGTCACACTCTTGAGACCTGCTGATTATCACCATTTCTATTTAGGGTCTGCAAGTAGGTTTGCAAAGGTTGCTTGATCCCACAACACCCCGTTTGTGATGCAAAGACACATCCCCGTATGCCAGGCAGAAACAGATACCCAAAAGAGGAGTTAGGTCCCAAGAGTTACGGAGTTATATATCCATCCTCACATGGAGGATGTCAAATGGATGTTATGAGTCTGCTTGAAACTCCTGTCTGCTTTCTGTACTGATGCAGACCCTACAGCACCTCTGCAAGGCAGGGGACTGGGACCCAGGCCCACCCCAGACATACACTAACCATTATGGCTTGTGTCCTTTGTCCCTGCTCAAAGTTGTAGAGGGTCTGTTTGACAGCCTTGCAGGAATTTTCAAGTTATGGCTTCACTCCCCTCTGGAAAAGCAAAAAAGACTAAATGTTCTCAGCCCAATCCTTGCATCCTATTCCAACCTAGTAATAAGTGTGATTTATTTCCCTGGAAAATGTAGAGCAATAACCTGATTAAATCTCACTTCACTAATGTCTGCAAGACATTAATCTAGCTGGGTTTAAACAAATCCTACCTCTTCTTCTGTAAGCAAACAGATCTTAGGGAAGGTGTCTAAGGTTTCTGCTGGGAGTGCTTCACAAAAGATGTATTGTTGAAACTGAAGATTAGTCTCTACAAAAAGATGATGTAAAAGCCAACGGAAACATCTTGGTGTTTTTCTTCTGTGAACTGAGGGGGAAGGGAGGAGATCTGAGGCTCACTGGACCACTGTGTAGGGTCTGGGGGAAGGACACCTCCAGGGCAATTCTGAACCTCAGCAGGCACTGCAGGAAAGAGCATGATTCCAGAGAAATCCCAATTTATTCCTTTGTTTTGTTACTGTCAAGCCCCTCCAGAAACAGTGAGCCAGTGGTGCCCAGGCCCTGTGAATTCAGTCTTCCCTGGACCTCATGGTTCATCATTCCACTTACTGGAGGTAGGGCTGTAGCCTGGAGGCATCATCTAGACTATCCTAATCATTTTATCTATTTCTTCAGCTGCTTCTTTTAGCCCTCAGCAGAGAGGTGGTTTGTATGTTGTTCTGTCAGCATAGACATTACATTCAACTTCTGGGTTAAAGAACAATAAGCAAGTGACTCAGCCACCCAGGGGCAGTGAACAGAATTGCTTGTGCTGCCTTCATGTCTCCTCTCTGTGCACAACGAGATGATATTTAGTTTCATGTTGACCTGCTTTCTGCAGCAGCTTGGCCTCATAAGACAAAGCCTGACCTAGGGTTTAATTAACTAAACTAATTTTCAGGAGTGTAACCTTAATCCCGTGGGCATTTGGGTTGTTGGGCCCAGAGAGTCCATTGAGTTACTGCATGTCAGTGACTCAGCACGTGCTTCCAGACAGAAATACATGGAAGCTTAAACTTCGGGGGAGGACACACGAAAAAGTCTAGTTTACCTTGCAGCTGGGACATGCAGAGAGGTCTCCATGCCTTTATTTGCTGAGCCATGGCTTGCAATGGTGCACTAATCTATGTAGTGCTGCATTAATTCAGCTGCAAAGCTGAGCTCTTCACTTCTGTTCCTATTGTCCTGAAAGACACCAAAATTCCCCTGTAGTTCCTTAGGCACTTTTACAAACGTGTTACTGGCTTCTTCCCATCCTTACAACCCTTCATCTGCCCTACCCTTGCCTCCTCCCTGCTCCTTTGTGGGGTCCTGTCCGTGTTGTGCCGTGTTTGGCTCGCAGGCTGCTCCCTACAGAGTCATTTCCTAGTGCTGCCGTGCCCCGGCTGCCCGCAGTGCTGAGCACACACAATCCAGCTGCAATAAAAGCTGGGCTTCCCCAGTGCTGCAATAATCCGGCCAATTTGTTCCGTTGTATTCACAGCTTAGGTTTTCTGTTTCCTGTTTTGGTGATGGTCCAGGCTTTCGAGTCCTGTGACAAGAGGCAGAAGGTATTTCTTCCAGCCCATTAAATCTCTCCTGGGTACAGCAGCTCACAGGCAGAGAGCTGGAGAGATGTCTCAAGAAATCTCAGCATTTTTACTGGTTGACAATCTCCTCCGAGCCTGCTCCTGCTGGTGGAGATAGCTCCAGGCCAGATAGCTCCCAGCAGCAAGTTTCCTTCATGTGGCATGGGAGAGACCATAGGAGGACACTAAATTCCTGTGTGGAATGGTCTGGGAGCATTCTCAGGCTGTTTCACATGGTGAAAGTATGGCTTTGCAAGGGAGCTGGTGGGCCATGAGAGCAGTGATGTGCCAGGCAGGGTTGGGAGCCCCAGTGACAATGTTCCCAGGGCAGCTGCTTTGACTGCTCTCCCTCCACCCCCTGGATTAGCCACAGGGAAAGCAAGCTTCAAACCATCACCCCTGGTACAGGAGGAGCAGTTTTCAGCTGTTTATGTTTCCAATATGTGACATTTTAGTGTTTGGGCAAACACCTGTGTCTGTAGGCACATGGCTAGGCTTGTGTCCTTTACCATGCTAGGTCCTGCACTGCAATGGGAAAAGACATTGTGAGGTAAGAAAGGAGGTGTGTTTTTATTTATCCATTGTTCTAAGTAAACACCATGTCACTGAAAACCATTCATTTACTGGATACTTCTGGTAATAATTACAATTACTGATAACTAAACCAGAGGTAGATTAATTTCAGATTTCTGCTGGGGATTTAAATTCAAGGCTGAGGTCAGGCCAGGGCTCACAGTCAACAAACAAAATCTCAGAAACCAATTTTTAAATGATTTTGTTTTACTAGAAATAACAGAAATACCCAAAAAGTAGGATTAATCAATTAGACATTGCATATGGTTTACTGGTTTTAGGGCTTTTTTGCAGCGAGTTTCAAAATATCACAGCCAGACCACTCTTGTGAGAGTTTGTTTTTTCTTTGTGTCTAGATCCAGCCTAAAGAGCAGATCAAGAGCCAAGGATTCAGTTCTTCAATACCTCCCCCTACAGAAATGCATGCAGGCTCAAACAAGATTTCTGTGTAAACCACCACTAATAATATTATCAGCTGAATTTAAAGCAGTGTTCAATATCTGAGAATAATTTTCCTGTAAGAATCACAAAGCAATTTTCAAACAATATGCAAATCCAGAAAAGCTAGGGGACTTATAGGTATATGACATATTATGAGGGTTCATGCAGAAAATGGAGTTAATACTGAAGGTTCTTTACTAAAGAACAGAAATGCTCTATTGTGCTCAGTAGCCATGAGCTTTACTGATCATGTCTCTATCAAATAAATATTGGTGTAACACTCGGATGCTCTGTTGCCACTGTTAAATGGAAGCTGGATTCTCCTCTTATTCTTCATGTATTACAAATTCTTGATAAGGATACTGAACAGAAATAGCCAGGGAAATGGAGTGACCATGTTAAGGAAGCTGCTTTAGTTTATGAGTGCATTGGTGCATAGCTCCCTAATACACTATTTTCTATCCATAAGCATGACTGTGTTTATACAGTCATGAAATTGCATAAATACAATTATTTTTGTTTCCCAGATCTGCCATGTAACAACAATTCAATTACCTATTGGTAGAGGAGGAAAAATTTTAATGTGTGAAATATCTGTATTTATTCTGTTTTGTTTGATATTATGAAAATGTTTTCTCTTACATTTCATCCCTTATATTTCATTGCTTATATTTCACTTATATTTTATCACTTTTGAATTGTTTCCCAATACATGGGACAGCTGAGTCACTGAGCAGATGTGATATGAGGAAAGCTGGCATCTTTTTTTGTGATTGCTCTTTCTTACAGGAGTTACAGTACAGATAATTTCCACATCATTTAGGAATGTGGTCAGCACCAGCTGATGACAGTTGGCGTTACAGTCCAAACTTGGCACTGTTACTGTGACTGCTCAATGCATACATTTTATTTGGGAAATCTGTTCCACTTGAGAGAAGCAGAATGGAAATTAATTTCCCTAAGAAATGCAAAATCAGAAGAGATAGAGGTTTTATTTTTATTTGATTTTCTGGTTTTTTACCTGGGAAGTAAATTATGAAAAACAGAGTGGGAAAAGTTCTGATTAAAAATTGTGACAGGATAAGGCAGTTAAAACCCACGGTCTTGAAGGGAAGAAATTTAATATTCTCAAAGAATTATTTATTCACTGAGATTTAGGTAGCTGAGGATGCAATAATTAGGGTTGTTATTGCCAAGAGCCTTGCTTGGCTACTCCTAGTTAGTCACCCGGCTTTCACTGATTTCAGTGGGAATTAGGTACCACAGCTCTTTGAGCATCTCAGTGCAGTAGAGCACCCATGTTATTTTCTGAAATGTGCTTGGTTTAGGGCTGTATTTATTAGTAATATTTGACCTCAGCACCTAAATTTGTGGAAAAAATGTTTATTTGGCTTTTATATCTCAGAAGTGCTTTACAGTACCCTGCTCACAGCATGGGACTGTCACAATCTGTGGCTGAGAGGTCAGGCAGCCCAGGAATAGAGGAGGCAAGTGTGGCTGATGCCCAGTTGTGCCCCTGTGACCCTGAGAGCAGGAGCTCAGTCTCTGGGACACGGCCACTGTCAGTGGAGCTGGGGTTCCCCCTGAGTGCTCTGCCTCTTGTCAGTGCTCCTGATCTCTGGAAGGTCTCACTTGGAGATCCTTATCTTAAATAAACTAAGCCAGTGCAGGAATGGAAATAAGGAAGTAACAGATTCATTACTCCTTCTCTTCTTTAATTTCACATGGGACTTTCCCTTTTGTTTGTAGCATATAAACTGATTTGGACTGGAGTATCAAATGGAGGATATTGAAATTTGCTACTGGCTGCAGCATTGGTGATACCAGCAAATAACTCAGCCTTCCTGAGAGAAGATTGGAATCTTTTTTGCTACTCTTTCAGAAAATGAAAAAAGAAATTACATGCAGATAAATATCAAACAATAAACCTGGGGGGAAACAGAAAACATGCTAAATGAAATAGGTTCAGCAGCCAGAAAAAGAACCTATAGAAAAATGGCAGCTGGAGCAACATGAGCTTTTAACCCTTGCCTTGGGTATCACATTTGGGTTAGCTCAAACTGCTTTTACTTTTTGCTTTTAAGCCTGACTGTGAAAGGACACAGAGCTGAGAGGAACAAAGACAGTTTAATGTACTGACGCTCGGCACTGGCAGCCAAGTGTACAGAAATAGCTTTTGCCTGGATTGGTTATGAGCAGGCTCCAGGGTTTAAAAGTGGGATGCTGTCATGGGCACAGGATGGATTAAGAATAAACAGACTTACTCGAAATTCATCAGTATGAGAATGAGATTAGAGCTCTGCCAACACCCAGCAGCTTCAGCAGCAGCACTGGACACTGCCTCGCTGGAGTGAAACACAAGAGAATGTCAGTGCTAGTTAAAGTTCACTGTTTATGAGCACAACTCCGAAACAATTTTTTTTTTCTTTCACTGTAGAAGAGTAGTGGCTGAGAGGTATTTTGAAATGCAGATATATTGCTTTTAGAAAAACTAAATGCCAAACCTGTTGGCTCATGAGCTTTTTTTCCTGTCCAGCAATTTTTCTCATGTCCTAAAGGAGCAATCACTGCTGATAATTTGCCAATGCCTATTTTGTAGACTAGAAAGTAATAGTTTGCTTACTGTTTAACTTAAACCATAAAATTTCTTCTTTCTGGAGAAGCTGAGTGGTTAATGCAGGGCCCTGGGAAATCTGCTCCTTACTGTCTCATTGATTTATTTTGTGATGTTGGAAAGGCCTCTTGCATCTTCTGACTCTACCTGCAGAATGATTGCACAGTTTTGGTTTCAGAGATTTGATAAGAGGATTTGATTCTGTTAAGGAAACCCCATTCTTCCCATAATACAGTTTTAGAAATGACCAGTTACAAATATAATTTGTTTTAAAAAATCGTCACTAAATGTTGGAAGAAACATTACTTCCAAAATCTGTCAGGAAAGCTTTTTCTGCTGGTGCTCCTAGATGCAAAACCAATTAGAAAGTCAAACCAGTAAATTTATTAGTTTATGGCAGTAGGGGAAACCTGGCCTAATGAGGCAGGATTGGATCAGAACCAAAATAACTGGATTCAGAGATTATCAAGCTTGTTGTGAAGGATTTGAGGTACCAGTTATCCTTGAGCATGCACTTCTAGAGAGGTTTGGCTCAATGCCACAGGATCTGCTGGAGTTCTCTGTTTAAAGGCAGGTGATGCTTGGTTTGCAACCCACAGGGCTGAATTGCCCATGCTGATAGACACAAAAAGACATCTTTATCTCCATGCAGAAAAGAAGTGTCTGGTCCTGATGATCTTTGTGGATAAGCCTGGAACTGAGGAGCGGACGAGGGATGGGGGCTTCCTTTTCTTATCTGGGTTTCTTGCTCTGGTGAGCCCCTGCTGGCAGGTTAATTGCACACTGTCACCATCGACTCATCACCTGCCAGGCAGGAGGAGCTAGGGTGGAGATTTCAATTCATAACATGACAGAGTTGAGTATAGCCTGTCTTGTCCTCTGTGTGTCTCTTCTCTGGAAAGCAAGAATAGGCAGTTTACATTGCAGATAGGGTTATATCACAGAGAAGAACACAGCCTGTCACTGCTATGTCTATAATATGGTCACGCTATTGTTTAATGAAGATCTTTCACTCTGAAGAGGAGGGCACTAGGGACAGACATGCTCAATGGGGTGGTTGCTGCCACGGTGATAAGTTATCCCCCAGTGGTGCCTGGGGTGAGGTGGGATTTTTCAGTGGTCTGCTCTTCCTGTTGTTGATTACTGTGTCATTTTGGCGTTGCTTGTCTGAAGAGTCCCTTTGTTTTTAGCACTGTTGAGGATCAGTAGCCTCACTGGTTATAAAAGGAGTGTTTTTCTCATCTACACATGCCTAGTGCAACCCTGTGTGTGATTTTGAACTGTTTGGGGGCAAGTTAAGGCATCCCATTACATTTGATAGGGTTCTATCAGGCTGTACTACATGTGACAAGGGAAGGACTTGCTTACAATGTATTTTAATGCTGTGAACCACCACAGGCCAGGTGGAGTTGAAATCTCACATTTATTTAAGGTGAAGCATTGCTGTCTAAACACTGGTAAGTAGAGGTGATGTTCTTTAGTAAACAGAACTCTGAGAGTCTCTGGCACTGCCCTTTGCATATAGCAGTTGCCTCTGAAGAGAGAGGAGGAATCCTTAGCAATCAAAAGGTGCTGAACAACAGGTAAAGCAAATCATGTCTCCCTGGAGAGCTGCTGCCTCTCCTGCATTTTATTGAGATGAGAACTAGGTTTTGGTTCTGGCTTGGTTGAATCATATTACTATTTTTCAGAGTACCTGTCTTTACCTGTTAATCTCAGGCCACCAAAGAGTTTGTGCTAGAAATCCATTTCATTACATACACGGGGCTCAGTGTTTTGTGTCTGTTGCAGGTAAAAATCTTGTTTATAGCAAGCCTGGGAAAAAAAAACCACAACTTTTGTGGCAGTAGGGAGCCATCCGCTGGAGTGCTGCACATGTCTGAGGTGATCTCTTTTGCTCTGTCTTCTGTCTCTTGAGAAATGGGGTGCCTTTAGGAGTCTGTATATATAAAAAAATACCAGACCTCAAGTGACTCTGGCTGAAGGAGACACAGTGATCTATTAGTAGATTCATTTCCACCCTTTCCATCTTCCTGACTGGTCTGCTGCTGACTGTCTTTCATGCGTGCTGTTCCCTGAAACACAAGCAGAGGATCAAATAACAATGTGTTTTGACTCCAAACTCTGGAATGACTTATCATGTTATCAAAGCTTTTGATTTAATTGAAATTTCACAGATAACCCTAGACCTGCTTTTAAGTGCAGACTCAAGAGGCAGTGGGAATTCAATTAACCATCCCCCCCCCCCATTACACCACCACCCCCTCTTTTAATGCTTGCATCTTGTTTGGGAGTTTTATGGAAGGGATTTGCTACTGCTTATCTCCAGCTAGGGCTGTGTGTCTGGGTTCAAAGATACCCTTTGTTTTTGGGCCTCTTTCTTTTTCCAGTTATACCAGAATTTGATTGGAATGACCCTGCTGACAGTAGTGGACAATTTGAGATTGACAGTGATGTAAGGATTACAGAATTTGCAGTTACAAGTAGAATTCTTTCCTTGTTTCCTTGTTCATCTCTTAAAACAATTGGCCTAAGCTCAGGAAGATGTTCATTTAAGCAGACCTTGGATATATAGTGAATAGAGGATTGACTGTGGCTTTGAAATACTTTAGTATAATCTAATAAATGCTGGTTATTTGCTGGATTCTTGCAAGCTGTATTTGCTTCCCAGCTCCAAGGAGTTTTAATAGCTATGCTAGTAATGCTGACTGCAGTGCACTGTGGTGAACCTCAGAACATTGTATATGTCTGATTACATTTGCTTTCAATTACAGTCTTGTGGGTTTGAAAAATCAGAGCAGTTCAGGCTCATTTGGGAACCACCACAAAAAATCACCAGTAACCTGAGATAGCTAGTGCTTGAAAATATAAAAGAAGAAGAACATGTTGAATGTTGGGGACCAAAACAGTCTATTTTGCTTTATGAGAAGTCAGCCATGGCAACAACTATAGGATTAGAACAGCTGGGGCACCATATCTAAAAGATAAACCTTTTCCTTTCCCATCCAATCATGCCAGGAGGGAAGTGTGAGTGACTCATGCCAGAGGCATTTCTCATCAGAGGCTTGAAGCTCTCCTGGTGCACTAGTGAATTAGCAAGGCTGCTGTCTCTGCTGCTCCCCATTGGATAGATTGCTGGTCCTTTTCCTAAGGGTTAGAACCTCACCAACATCATCCTCTCTTCCTGGGGAAGCTGCATAGTTCCTGAGGATGCTAAAATTAAATTAATCTTATTTCAAAATGCACTATTTTGTGGAGATGTGGATTATCCTCTAAATCTGACTAAAAGAGGAACTTTCTTTTCATTAAATGATTTAACCAAGAATTTCCTGCTGAAATGTGGTCCCAAATCCCTGAAATCAAATAGTTTCCAGTGGCCCTACTAAGCAGTAGGATGGCTGTGGAGTGAACAAGCATGTACAGAGACACCTGGCAGAAAGCTCTGCAGGTGACCCCTTCTGCAGTGGTGCCTAGGTCTCTGGGTTGGGATTTGATCTGCCTCTGGCAGTCCTGTGGTGTGTCCAGTGCTGCCTACAGAATTCCTCAACTCTTCCAGCAGACAGCTCTGGGAGAGCATCAGCCATGTGCATGATCCCTTTCTCCTGCACCAGCATCTGGCAAGCAGGAAAAGAACTCATGAATGCATTAAAGTGTAAGCCCTGGTGCAACCCTTGGTTGGGGCATTGAGAATATTTAGGAAGTAAAAGAGGAGCAGGAAGGGTTTTGCTGTGAAAAAGCCCAGGTACAGTGCTGTGACACTGGCAGTAGTGCCGTGAATTTTCACCCCAAATGAGGAGAAGTAGTTCAGCTATTCAGGAGCAGAAAGTGGGGTGTAAGGCTGTCATCAACCCTGAAAAAAAGATCAAATGCAAAATGAGTAACTCGGGCAGCTTTTACTCTTGTAGTGGGAACTGGTACATCTTACCAGTGTTCTACATTTCTTCCTACAGGATAGGACATTTTAGCTCCTAATTTTGGGTGGCCTATGAGTGAGAGAACTGAGCACTTTCTGTAATCCCAGTGACAAAGTTCTTCAGCTTGTACATAACCTCTGCAGTCCCCACAGCTGGTGACCTGGATGCTGAGGCATCTTGCTGGGTCTGGCTTAATTCCTTCACCTCCACACATATCTCTGCAGTGAAGCTGAGGGCCAGGGTACTGCAGAAACACTGCAAACAGCTGTAAACTCTTGCAGCCAGAGGTCAGTGGAAAGCTCTCTTATTGTTTGCTGCCATCTCAATGCACAAAGCAGGGCTCTGTGGGACTGCACTTAGCAGCGTTAGTGATGCTCCTGATGCATCAGTGTCATCCCCTGGGGGAGGAGGAGCCCCCGTGGCCGAGCTGCACAGGCCATCCCAGCTCATGAGATGCTTTTCTTGCCAGCCCTGATAAATAAGCTTCTGTTAATGTTCATTGTTATGGTGCTCATGCTCATCTGAGTGTTCAGGAGGGGGTTGTGTTACAGATGCTTGGCTGAGGGAGGGCAGGGTGACCTGTGCTGGCTCCAAAGGTGAGCTGGGGTTTTAATAAGAGGCAGACGTTCAGCAGATGAGCAGAAAGCCTTGAATCCCTTCAATAAAGTAGTATGTCAGAGTGAGTAGTTGCAAGAAGTAGGAGTTCTGAGGAGAATGGAGATAAAAGGAGGCTTTCAGGCAGGAGAGAGGATTACTGCTTTTTCCAGATGTAGCATTTGCATTTGGAGAAGGAGAACAGCCAAAAGGCCAAGCTGATGAAGGATGCTTTGTGGTGCTTCCAGCCTGTGAAAAAAATGTGGTTCTTTGAAAGTTATGTGCTTTTGGATTGTTAGGCAAGGGATGAAATAGGCATCATAAGAGCAGTCGCTTTCCCCCTCTTCTTATAGAAGGCCAGTCTCCAGTGATTTATGTAATTAGTACTCTTTTTTCTTCCTTTTTTTCCTGCTTTCTCTTAAGGCTTTTTTTTTTTTTTTTTACATACAGTCTTGGCTTAATCATTCGGCATCCTCATAAATCAGAAAATTTTGTGCTTGCAGATTCCTGACAAGTAGTTTATATTTAATTTTTTTGTGGACAGGCATATAAACTACTGAGCCCTGGTTTATTGCCTGATACATCCTGATCTCTGGCAGGATAAGCAGTGCTTCAGAGAAGATTGAATTAATATCAGCAAACAGAGAATTTTGGGCTTTAACAAACAAACATTGCTTTCTGACATGGTTTTGTCTATCCTAATACATGCTCAGAAAATCTCTGGTCTTATCTCCACTTAAGATTCATTCAGCTCAGATGTACTCACACACCATGGAACCCTGTAAGTAGAATATGTGATGATCAGTTTAAGAGAGGATTTACCCAAAATAGACAAAAATAAACCTATTTATTATACAGCTCTAGTGGTCCTTTGCAAATTTCCTGAAAAAGTTTTGCCAGTCAGGTCTGTTTCTTCTTTTAAGGCTTTATTTTCAAAACATCAAAGTAAATTCCTGATTTTGGCTGAAGTAGGACGCAGCCCAACAGAGACACATGTCAAAAGCATTTCACCTTGAGAGTAATGCAGCTAGATAACATTAAACTTGCTGTTCAGCCTCATCCCCAGAGCAGCCTCCTCCTCCCCCAGACATTAATGCACATGGGCAGTTTTCTGCACAGTAACTGTATTGAATTCAACGGGAGCACACGTGCACCCAGGGTTATTTGTGTGTGTATGCGTGTGTGTTTGTTTGATGGGAATGAAAAATTCTGGAGAGGGCTGGGATACAAAGGAGGTTCATTCATCAGTAGCCCCCTCTGCAAATCATGTTAATTCTTCTTTCTTGCCTGGAGATGGGCAGGGATGGAGTCTGTGCACACAGGCTGTGAGGCAAACATAACTTCAACTGGAATAAGTCACCAGCTTTCAAGAGATGAGGGTAGGTAATATCTACTCTTGGAGACTCCTAAACACACGTATCACAAAACAGCAGAAAGACTTAACTGGCCTGATTGTTTAGAGGTTTGATATGGCAAATAATTTGTGTGTGCCCTGGATGCTCTTTTTCTGCATTTATTTTTACAACCTTTTTATTTAAAAAATGCCAAAACCTAACTAAAAAGGGCATGAAAGCAATTAGATATGTATCTTCATCTATATCTTTGAGGGGGCCTTTTAACTGCGTAGCTGTAAAATCAATGAAGCATCAATACAGTCTCCATAAGGCAGTGCAGGCACTCTGAGAGAAAGCAATAAGCACAAGGCTGTGTAGAGCACCTTTGTTTGGCTGTGCTTGCTGTAAAATCCTGTCAGATACCATTTTCACTGTGGTCTGTTCACTTCAGCCAGCACTTGCTCTGTGATCAGAGGGAATTCATCCATCAAACAGGGCTTGGCAGGTCTCATTCTGCTATAATGGACTAGGTCATTGGAAGGTGTCTAGTGTGTGTTGTAGGCAATTTGCTTATTGTCTCCTATTCTACACATATACCAAAATCTCTAACAGGACATTTTTACATTGTGCTTTGTTCTTATCTCTTGCTTTCTTCTTGCTTTCTTACCGGACTGCTTTATCCCTGAATGCATCAGCTTCTCTGCCTTATGTTGGTATGTATTTTCTTGTATCATTCTTAGCTGTCTCTGGTTTGTTGTCTTTTTTTTCATTATCCTTACATCCCTTGAATATTGTTTTCTTCTTTCTCAATATGTTCTGTGCTGTTTCTCCCAGCATTGCTACACTTACTTCTATTTGTCCCACTGGTACTCAGCTCATTGCTTTTATTTGCTCTCTGATGTATTTCTTCTATCACTTTCTCCCTTCCCCATATCTTTTCATCCCCAATACCACATATGAGATAACAGAGGGATGACAAAAGGTATACAAGTTGCCTCATTGCTGGATTAGCTGTTTGCGTAGCATACAGCCAGGATGAGCCATTCTGGGGCTGGAACAGAAACTGGGAGCAAACCCTGTCCCACCCTCATATGTGTTAGTGGCCCTGATACCTGACAATAGCTCAGCAATATGAGGAAACCTGCTCTTTTGCCTTGCTAAAGGCAACTCTTAGGAAGAAAAGGAGAAGTCATGGAAAACTAACTTGGCAGAAATAAAATCACCAAGGTTTTTGCTGTTTTGTAACCTATAATTTTTGTAGAAGTTGTCTCCGTGGTCTGCCAAACAGAAATTCATCATCACCAGCCTGGAGTTCCTGGGTAATTAATCTTCTGTGGTGTATAAGGCAGGCTGGGTTTTCAGTCTGCAGGTGTGGAGATCTGTGAGCTAACCTGCAGCACTGCTGAACCTTTTCTCTCCCCCCTACTTCTCCATTTTCCCATGACCTTAGGAAGAAAAAAAAGAATTCCCCACTTCATAGCTCTTTTTTTTTTTTTTCTAAATCACACTTTATGGAACACAGTTTTAATGCTGTATGGTGTGTGTTTAATGATGTCCATATGGGTTTGTGGGTACAGGAATTAAATACATAACGGTTCACGATGACATAACACGGAAATGCAACTCCCGCAGTGCTGGTGTGTAGGCTGTAAAGGGTTATTAATAAAAATGAAGGTTTTAAATAGAAAACAAGCTTAGCAGCACCGTTTTGGCCTCAGGCCCATCTCTGAGTGATGGAAAAAAAGAGGCTGGAATATATGGTCTTTCCTCAATACATGAAAATAAATACATTTTACCACCATCCCCTGCTAAACATTTCAGAGAGAAAGCTGCAGGCCTGATGCATGGCATCTCTCTTCAATCAGAGCCTGAGCTTAGGGAGGTCTGGAGGGGATATTTCAGCAGGGTGCAGAACACATCAAACAAATACTAAAGGGGAGATTGATGCCTTAGATTATTAGAACGGGGTAAGGCCACAATGTTTTGATTGGCAAAACCTTTCAACAGTTGGACATTAGTATTTCAGAAGAGCAAACCGTTCTGTTTGTGGGTGAGCCAGGAAAATAACAACTCACACAGTTTGGGGGAATGACCTCAAGGAAATCCCATCCTGTCTTGTAACTAGAGTTGCTGGATCAGTAAGCCAAGGAAATTAGATAATATGCCTATTAATATTATAGACAAAGAAAAGCAAGTTTACTTTTCTATGTTCAGCCTTTTTCTCTCTGTAGTTGCCCCAACACTTTAAGTGTTCAGAATAAATGAGACAGCAGTGGATGATGTGCTGAGCATCTCCCATTGAATGCTGTGTCTGAGACATCTCTTGATGATTTCCCACTGGTTGTTAGTGACAGGAACTGTATGGGCAGCACCAGCACTAATTGAATGTATCCTTCTGCCTTTACCAATGTTTTTGCTGCAGTTTTAGCTGGTCCCAGAACAAAACACAAAAATACAACCGCACACGAACTAACTCTAGAGTCTGTGGCTGGGGATTTTCCACTTTATGGACATCTCTAAATTACCTCCAGATTGTAGACCAGGACAAGATCAATGCTTCACAGCAGTTGCATAAGGGTCAGGAACCCTCTGTCCGAACCAAAAGTGATTCTGCCCTGGTTCCCATTTTGGGAACTCCATGTACTCACAGCTGTGCCCTCCTGCTCAGTCTGCTCACGTTCTTCAGCTCCAGCCCCACGCTCACCTCAGCCAATCCTTGCACCCCTGGATTCCAGCAGACAGCTTTCCTAGCAGGTGGCCATGGAGGATGCAGAAGGAATGCAGGAGGAATAGGACTTCCTTGCTTTATCTCGTCCTGTCTGGGGCAAATTCCCAATCTCTGCCAGTTTCTTGGTGCCTCCAACTGTTGTCCATTGTGAGGCACAGATGTTGTTAGCTCAGTGGCTTATGTCCAACCACCAGGTACTTCAGCCCATTATATGGAATTGGAATTCAGGCTGAACAGACAGCATTGCTTTTTTTCCCACCTGACCATAGCTGGGACAGAAATGTGGGAACGTGGCACAAAATACTCTCCCTGTGCACCAAGCCCTGTGCTGCTCTGTTCACCCTTCAACTTCCTGGCTTGAAACCAAGATCCTCCTCTAAAAATTTGTTAGAAAAACTATTCCCTGCATGTGTTCTGACAGAAGAAATGGCTGGGCTCTGTCGCACAGGGCGTGCTTTCACCCATTTACTGCTGCACTGTGGGTCATCTCAGGCACAGCTAAAACTTCTGGAAAATGGTATTAAGTCTATATTTCCAAATTTCTTTATGCTGACAAATGTCAGTTGTTTGTCTTCTGAAACTGGTCTTTTCAAGAATAGGTATTATGTCCCTTTAAATAGCACAAACCACATGGGAACAGATTATTTTTGTCCCTAGCTGTCTATAATGTATCTTATTTCTTTTTTTAGTGAAACCAAAAATCTTCCCAGGGATTGTTCCTAATAATAATACTGAAAAGAAACCATCATCCAGTAAGTCATCCAGTATTAGCAATGACAATAGTACTGCATTGCCCTTCTATAGACTTATCTCACTGTACACCTCAAGGTATGGCCCAAACATGAACCCTCTCAGCTAGACTGTGAAATACAGGTTTTATTTTAGAACCAGGGAAGCAAAAGTATGAAAGTGGTTTTGAAAGGTCACCAAGGATAGAACAGGAGCCAGAAGGTCTGGATTTTAGCCTCATGTTGTGACTTTTGGCATACTTTCTGCCATTTGCCTCTGCAAACACCCCTAGCATGCCAGCAGTTTGACTTGTTGATATATAACTACAGGAGTGGGTGAGCATCAATGTCAATTTTTGCAAAATTCTATATTTGAGGAAAATGTGGTAAAGAAACATTGAACTAGTTTGCCCGAGGTTATAGGGGGACTAGCCTTCAGGATGCCCTTGAATTCTCTGCTTCGACCACTGGTGTCACAGTCCTTCAAAAAACTACACACTCACCCCCTGCTCATCAGCATGTGAAGGGGGATCTTTAGCTCAAGATCGACCTCACACTGTTGTCTTCTTCCCCAAACTGTGGTGAATTGCCTGAAGTCCCTCCCCTGAGATGAACAGCAGATACCTGTGCAGAAGTGACACAACAACCAGTCCCCACTTCTTCTTATGCCAGGACAGCAAGGAGAGCAGGGTGGGCTGTAGCTGTGATGTAGAAGAAGAACCTGCATTTGTGCCCAGCTGCTCCATGGCAGTTCTGGAAAGGATTGTGTGGGCATGGAGGAGGGCAGGAGGGCTGATAGTTACCTGCGTCTCCCTCTTCTTCCTCAACCAAATCTCTGTAAGAACTGGGAGCACAGTCTGCTGTGGAAGATAAATTGCTCAGGAGCCTACACTTTGAAATCAGTCGGTGTGGGGCTGCAGGCTTGGCTCACTGTGACGCTTGGCTTGATTATTCTGTCTTGTCCAGAACCAGCCCTTGGTGTCCCTTGGTGTCCTCTGCTCCAGCTGCCTGCTCTACTGTTTGTCCCTTGTGTCCCTTCCAGCAGTCCTTGCTGATGGCAGCTTGTGCTGGAAGTACCCCCAGCCCCTGTTTGTGCAAGGAGGTTCAGGTGGGGCGGGTCAAGCTCTCAGACAGATGTGTACTTTGGAGCTTGAGCACAGCTTTCCATCACAAGGAGGTGGAAGAGGGATGTGTCAACAGTGCATTGCTCTTCCCCTGGCTTTGTTCTCTCCCTGCCTGTCCTGTGTTTCCCATCCCTTCCACTTGTGTGAGTTGTCCTGTGGGCTAACATGAGCACAGCCACCGTGCACAGACCTTTAACTGCCAGTCTTCCCTCCCAGGAGCTACTAAGACATTCACTTGGCACAAACTCCATTTCCCCAGACCATGTGGCCTTTGCTTCAACACATCTTTCCCTCCCTCAGGACCCTTTACTATTCTGTGCCTTCTCACTAATTCTGTGGTCACCAAATGCGTGGCCTTCCTAGGAGCTGGCACCCTGCAGCATTCTGACCAGAGCCCCCCTGCTCTGTCCTCTGTGGCCACTGGTGCTGCAGATAGACCTTGTCCTAAGCAAAGCTGTCCCTGAGTGTGTCTGTGCCAGTGGGTGAGAGAATGTGCCCTTGCATGTGGCTTTTGTTCTCAGTGCACAACCCACCTCCCAGAGCAGCAGATAAACACAAACAGCCTTTTTCTGCAGTTTATGAGCAAAGCAGAGCAGTGCTTCTGAGCTGGTCCTTTAACAGCGAGGGCATCATCACATCCTGAGCCTTATGTGAGTAAATCTGTCATCAAGTTTTAGTCTTTCTTTTGTATAACTTTATGTAGCAGCTCATCTTAAACTTATAAAAACATTTTGTGGGAAATTATGCGTGGGAGGTGGGCAACTCCTTCCATGTATTGCCAGCTAATCCGTAATGCTCTCCTTTATCATAACAAATGAGGCAGGTTTCTCAAAAGCAGGATCTTGTGCTCTTCTTTTATCTCTTTCCTTTTGCTTTAAGTCTGGGGATGAGGTTCTGCCCTGAATGAGGGCACAAAACACGGAGCCAGGACTCCTGTCTTGAGCACTGGTTGCTCATGACTGTGCTAAATCCTGCTTGTGAAGCAGAAGGGGCTGTGGGTATTCAAAATACTGTGTTTAGCCATAGCTGTTATGTAAAAGAGGTAAAAAATCCTAGTGCCATAAAATGTCTAAGAAGCCAGGTGACTGGAACTCTTTCATCTGTTCTTAAGCTTGGTAAATAGAGAAACTTCTACATCCCACTGGTGCCTTGCTCTCCCACTATCCCAAGGTCATTTGTACTCAAAGCTCAAGGTTTTTCAGTTCCTTGGGTAAAAATGTTTTGCACACCCTGGGATCTGTCATCATTTCACACGTCTTCTGTTCTGCTGAGCCATCACCCCCTTCCTCCAAATTGGTAGGTGGCACAGGAGGTATCACATCATCCCTGTGGAGGAAACTTTGTACAAAAGTATCTTGGAATTTGGCAAAGCACAGCTCTTTTTCTACAGCAGGATTCATCTCCCCTTCAGTGGAAATTAAGTGTCTAAATCTTTTTGTCTTTCCTTCTTTGTCAGTTTTACAGTGTGCTCTGGGGTGAAGTTTTGTCGTGCTACATTTATTTCTCCTCGCCAAGACCTTCTTTATGGCTTTGATTTAAACAAAGTCCAATCAGATGCAGTGAAAGGCCATCATGTTCCAGTGCTGGGGATAGGCTTTGGGGGCTGTTTATCTTTTTTTCCAAGGATAATGGCACATTTGTGTTTGTGTTGTGTGTATGTCTTGGACTTACACAAAAACTTAAGGATCTGATTCTGGTGGGTCATGCTGGCAGGTATCCAGACCCATAAATCTGGTCACTGCGCTTTTCCAAATGTTTATTGTGCTGTTTAAGCTTTTATGGGCTCTTGTGTGTATTACATATGGTCTGAATAAATGTAACGCAGTATTACTGTGCTTAGCTGAGAGGCAGAAGAGCCTCCAAGGGGATCATTAGAGCTGGGGCAGGCATTGCCAGCATTTGGGGATGAGTTTCTTGGTTGAGCTTTGCAGGTTGCAAGGACCTCCAGCCCTGTTCTGTTGGTTTCTAAATGCCACTTGATCTAAGGTTGCAGAGGTGGAAATAAGAAGCAGGCAATTTCTTGGATTCAGTACAGGATCCTTGCAGCATTTCTCCCTTTTCTGAAAGACTAATAAAAAGGACTGGACTTTGTGTTTATCTCCTCTGTGCTGCTGCTGCCTGTGGGAAGGTCTGCTCTGATTGCCAGTGAGACTCAAGGCAAGACTTTAGGGATCAGTGGATGCATAGCAGGGCAAAAGTCACCTGGGTCGCTGTGAGTGAGGAATCACCTGCAGACTCTGTCTAGGAGTCAAGGCTGCATTGCTCCTTCAGACAGATGGCAAAGAGGATCCATCCTCTGTCCCTCCAAGCCTACAGCTCCTCTGTGATCATGGAGATCACATGTGAGACAGGCAGACTGAGCCAGCCAGACTCCAGCTGGTGGGAACAGGGACAGGATTTGTGTTTGAGGGACAGGGCTGTGAAAGTGGCATCTGGCCCAGGCCACCTCTGGTGCCATAGTCCCAGCAGCTCATGAGGAGTGTGCCATGGTCCTGTTGCTTCACATCTTTGGTCACTTCCATCCTGACTGGATTGAGGGAAGAAACTGCAGATTAAAAACAGCCAAACTGTAGCCAGCCCTAACAGCTGTAAAGCAGCCGAGCCAAGGCCTTTGGACTTTGAGAGAACAGTCTGTGGTTCAGCTCTGGGCTTCCCTCCACTGGGCCAGTTCCCCCTCTGCTCCAGGCAGTCCTTCCAGACCATCACTTCACCTCCACCTCTAACTCACTAACCCAAGGGAGATAGGGGTTCACAGCTGAGCTTGGTGCTAACACTGTCTTTCTTCAGCTTGGGCTTTCTGCTCCCTTGCCTCTCCCCTGTCTGGCTATTCCAATTGCAAGTTTGGGGCAGAAACAGGTTTGTGTTTGCAGACAGGCAGGCCCCCACTGGGGTTGGCCATTAGAGCTGATGTTCCATCAATAATTGCTCTTTGCTGGGGGACACGCTGAAATAGCGGAGGCTTCACGGAGGCATTGGGAGACGGAGATGAGACTGGGAAGATTAGGGGGAAGACCAGAAGCACTGGGAACGTGAGTTGGTCCTTTGCCTCTGGAGAGCTGAATTTGACACTGCAAAACCTACTCTTACTCCTTTTTATTTATTTGATTTTTATCAAAACTAAAACTCAGATATCCGGTTTGTGTCAGCTCAAAGGTTGCACCATTGGAAAAATTGCTTAAAAAGAAAGAAGTGGAGAAAATATGTGCTTGTAGCTGGAGCAAGAGTGCTCCTGGCTTCAAAAATGGATATTTTTCTCTTCCTTCCCTGTTGCTACAGGCTGAGGATTAAAATGTGGGTTACTTCTGGCTGTGCTGAGATAGGAGCAAAAACCTCAGGTAACTACTGCAACCACATTTAGGGAATTGCTTATGCCAGGTCCCTGCTGCTGGAAGCTGTGTGCTGGGAGAAGGAGTGACAGCACACAGCTGCAATCCACTTGGGTGTGGAAGTGTTAATGCTGTGGATCTTGATCCTCAGGAGCATGGGAACACTTAGTGATATTGTAGTGTTTGGACACCTAAAAGAAGCAAGGCAAGGAAAGACAGCATATTTTGAGCCTCACAGAACCTTTAGAATAATTTTTCTCAGGATAGAGATTTTTCCTGAGCCCTGTAGAACATGAATGCATTTGGTGCAAGGTCATTTGTAGAAGAAATCTCTTCTCTTGCATTCTCCTCTTTTTGACCTTGAGGCTGTTGACATCTCTTGGGTCAAACAGCAATGTGAGAAGGATAAATGTAAATAATGGGTAGCACTAACACATGGTTGCGGTGGGCTTGCATGATACCAAAGCTTCATCCAGCCCTGGCTGGTTGAATTGTGGAAATAATAATAGAAAATAATAGGAAAGTAATAATTCCGGTTTGCAAATGGCTTCCCAAACCCAGCAAGCACCTGAAGTTCTCCCTGTGCTCTTCTGCAAGGACTTTCCTTAAACTGCCATGAGGGAGAGGCTGGGAGCCACCTCCCCACAGGTTGCCAGTGAAGTCCAGCGGTTGGGGAAGATCCTGCAACAAACTCTTGGTTCTTGCTGCAAGGGCAGCCGTGGTGTTTGGCACAGTAAACAACCTCGTAGGGATTGTGTAATGTCACTGGGCAGACACCATGTGTGATAATGCTGTTGATATCAGCTGAGTTACCCTGGGGATACATCAGTCCCTAGGTATTTTATGAAGGTATGAGGTGGGGCACTTTATTATTCAGCTTTGCACCACTGTGCATCCTGCTTCTGCTGCTGCACTTGGTGGGTTCTACTGCTTTGACCTGGAGGAAGGGTTTGAACTTGCCTGTGCAGAACTCACAGAAACAGAGGCATTGCGAAGTGCTGTCTTGACAGCTGAGAAATATTCTCCCTCCTCTCCTTCAACTCAGTGACCCTTACGAGAAAGAATGGAAATGTTAATTTGTTGCTCTTCAGCATGGAGAGCAGAGCAGGGAGCATCAGGGGATGCAGAGGATCCACTTTGTGGGGAGATGTGCTTGCAGAGGAGCTCTAGAAGCGGAGTTAATTTTGCCAGCAGAGTCCTGTGTCAAGCACGGGCAGCTCCAGGGCTCCCACCTCTTCCCCTCTATTGCTGGATGTTGAATCAGCTGTTTGTACTGCCCAGCACAGTGCCAGGACAAACTCCCTGGCAGGAGGGTGGGGAAATGGAATGGAGTAAATAAAGGATTTATAATGGGGATGACTTGTTTGTCTATGAACAGCCTTCTGCAGGCTTGTGCTCAGAAGGCAGCCAACCCCTGGAGCTGCTTTTAGGCTTTCCTTTCTGTAAGCACATTGCTGCAGGGTCCTGCCACAGGCATTGGGGGCTGGCTATGGAGAGGGTGGCAGAGGCAGCCTGCTCCTCTGTCCTTTCTTCCTCTGCACATTCTAGGGCTTCGACCTCCTTAACCTGCAGGGAGAGGGGAGGGAGGTGGGGAATGGGGTGACAGGAACAAAATTCCTGCAGCAGAGCTGAGCTGAGGGATGGTTCTTATCTCAAGAGAACAGCCCTGCTGGGGGCAGCTGGACAGGAACCCGTCCCACCTTCCTGAGCCCCCCACCCTGCTCACCCTGCAGCTCACCCTCAGCACACGGCCCTGCCAGCCCTGCCTGCAGATACTCACGAGTCCCAGAGAGACGAGGGCTCATGGCAGTGCTGAGGGAAATGCCATCCAAGCCACATGAGAGGGAGAGGCAAGTTAGCACCAGGCTGCCTTCCAGCACAGTTGCATTTGAGCAGCCCCCACTGCTGCAGGTACTGTGTGGGGAAAGCTGATCCTTGCCCACCAGTGAGCTGCCCACCAGGCTATGTGTGCCATGGAGAGCAGCTTTGTCTCCTGCCTGGGCTCTGGCTGCTGCACGCTGGCCAGATTTTGGCTTGTGGCAGCTTTTTGGGCAGGACCCTGCTCTCCTCCACAAAGGAGAGGCCAACATGTAGGGCTGACCCTACCCAGATTTTGTCTCAACCCAGTTCAGTCCTCATTCATGTCTCCACTGTGAGGTGGAAGGAGATGGGAGAGCAAGCCCAGCACGTGTCCCTTCGCCCCCTCTGCCTGAGGGACAGGTTACATGGGAGCTGGAAAAAGAATTGTGCTGGGCTGGAAGTTTCTGCTGAAGGCAGAGCAGTCCTTTCATTGCACAGTCCTGTGTTGCTGATCTAGGGCTGGATTCCCAAAAGCCTCCTTAGTTCTGAAAGCAGAGCAGGGTGCCACAGGTAAAGAATGTAGGAGCAACCTCAGTGTGAGACTGGCAACACCTGAGACTCCTGGGCAAGGGACTGGTGTTGCTGACTGCATGTCACTGCTCCCCAAGCCTGGGGAGTGGGTTGTGGATTGTCCAAGGTCCTCTGAACCTTGCTGAATTAATCCAAGGTCTGTAACATTTATTGAACTAACACTGCTTGAAGGTGAATGCTGTGATACCTAATGGGACTCATCTGCTGCTCTTGTGCCTCCCCTTGATGAACGCCTTGTCACTTCTATTGCCTTTTTTTATTGTCCCTTCAATCCAGCAGTTGCTCTTGTCAGTGGTGGCATCACTCATTTGGTCTCCCAGCAGATCCAGCAGTGTAGGGCCACACATGGGCACAGCCCATCAGCCTGAGCTGTGGATAGGCTAACATGTTCCCCAGAAGCAGGGTGGGGAGAGGACTGATCTTGTGACTGCCACTGCAGGGAGGACTCATGAGGAGAGCAGCATGAAGATTAAGTAGGTAAAGGCTGTGTTCATGGAGACCAGGTATCAGGGAATGAATTGGACCCTTTATGTCAGCAAGAGGACTCACCAGTAAGGAGGGAACAGCTTCCTATCCCAGACTTGCACAAGCTCTTCCCATGTGTCCTGTCCTTCATTCTTGCAGACTACAATGCAACTGCTGTGAAATTGGGTTGGTGTCCAGTGTCTCCCTCCCATTGCTGGCATCTGTTTTACAAAGAGCTTCACCTGGGAAAGGCCACTTCAGTCTGACATCCCTCACCAGCAGTAGCTGGTAAACAAACAGCTCCCAGCAGGGCAGGCAGGATTTCACCTGCCTCTTGTCCTTCCCTTTCCAGAAAGCCAGGAGAAAGAGACTTCCTCAGCTGGAGGGCAGCCAGGGACATTAACAGGCACATCCATCCCCTCTCCACTAAATGCTCTGTGTTCAACATTGCCCCAGAGGGTAGGGATTTCTGACAGGTTTTGACACAAAACTTAGCTGAAAGTCTATTATGTGTCAAGAGCTGTTTGATGCAGGAAATAATATTTTGCTCTTGTGCGCATGTGTATGTATGTGTAGATGTGTACAGTCCTTCCATCACAGCCATAGTTCACTGTCCCTATGTCTGATGAGAACTAAAAATTTTTAAGGTTTGCACTTGGTGTTTTTTGCAGAACTCTCCAACCCTCTTGCAAAGCCATATTTGTTGCACAGCTTGTAGCATCCAGTATAACCAGCTCCACTTGATGACAAGGGTCGGATATGGGAAGGTCCTTAGTAACGGGCTCTGCAGGCAGCTACTGCCACATCGTGGGGAGATGATGCTTTACATGCATTTATTGTGCAGCAAAAAACACTAGCTGAGCTGGAAAAATAATGCATTTGGTGTGCGTGGATTTGCACGTGGTGGTGTGTGTGTTCTGCTCTCTCCAGGGATATGCTCTGCCTCACCCCCTTGCCGTGCTCACCTGGTGAAGCTAACTTTCTCTTGGCTCTCGTGTCTCAGAGAGCAGAGATTCCTCTAGACAGCAGTGGGAAAGCTGTGACATATTGCTATGAACAGATATGAAATAGCTTTTCCACCTGGCTTCTTATTAGGTGTTACAGCCCTATCTTTTTCCATCAGTCGTATGATAGTAATTTTTTGGTATTTAATGCCATTACATCTAAGACTTGATGAGGGAATGGGAAAGAAGCAGACTTGCCATCTTGGACATCAATACTAACAACTCCAGAACCACACCTGGATCAGACATTTGTAAGCATATGGAAGAGATTGAAGATTATCTAATTGTCTCCTTAATACTTGGTACTAGACTGAATTGTCTCTGCAGGCCTGGGAAGCTGTGCAGATCACCAAGCTCTCCTTGCTCCTGCTCCACTAAGCTAAAGAGCCAACTTGGAAAGGAAAACCTTTCTCATCCCCAGCTTTGGCTGTGCCAGGGCACTCGGCACGGCTTCAGTGTGGAAGGTGTCACTGGCTTGCTCATGTTTTTGGCTGTGAAAGTCAGTGGCAGCTCTTCTGGCCAGATTTCCCACGTGATCCTGTTAGGGGAGTTGTCAGCACTTAATCTGGGTGTTTGCTGTCATCCAAATAGTATTGCCAGGGCATTGCATATGCAGCCTGAGCCACTGTACATTAATACAGGTTTTGGCCTCCTTGCTTGACCCAGGAAGGATTAAACCCTACCCCACATCTGCTGCAGCTCCCTTGGACTGCTGCCTCATCACACTGATGCTCCTTGCAAAGCTCAAAGCAGGTCTTTGCCTCTACAGCTTCCCAGGCACAGCTCTTCCCTAGATGGCAGGGACTGCCTCTGCTTATCCTGTATTTCCCATCCATCCATCCCTCCTTCCCTTCCTCCCTCCCTCTCTCCCTCCCTCTCCAGCACAATGGTACTTGCAGACCACATACAGTCCTTATGGGAATTTGTCAGCCAGGCTGAAATACTCCCTACCAGGCCCTGCTCCTGCCTTGCAGTAAGACCATTATCCGTGTTGCTCCATTTAACCTGAAGCAGGGAGCAGGTTGGAACACAAAGCTTTTGAAAAATTATGGAGCAAGGGCAACTTTCCAATCAAAGATCTCCAAATGCTGTTCTGAAGGAAAATTACTCTTCATTTGCGGGTGAAATGGAAGACTCTGTGCAAGGGCAGGAGCTGTGCAGAATAAAGATTTAAACATTAGAGTAAAGGAAAGAATGACTACTACTGGGGGAGGGAGAGAGGGGCCTGGGACCTCACTAACCTGATTCAATCAAATGACTTCTGATGTTTTACAATTGCAAGCAACAATCTGACCCGGAGCTGGGCAATTTGCAAGCCACAGAGTTATGAACTGTTTGTAAAATGGTCTTAAGAGGAAAATATATTTATAATTATGAACTGAAAAACCTGAGCAACAGTGCTCTAGGTTTTGGAGTTGTGTCCAGCTGCTGTTGTGAAGTTGGGGTCTCTGCCCTTCCTATGTCCTCCCACCATCCAGCAGCACCCAGAGCATTTCCCAGCTGAGCTCTTGTGTGCAACAGTTTACCTTGGCCACAGGATGTCTCCTCGCAGGAGAGGCTGCACCTGAGCGAAGTGCCTCCTTACCCTACACAGGCTAGTAGGGTAGTGTCCTAGGAAGGGAGGGAGAAGCTGGGAGCATCCGCCAGCAGTGGAGATGACTGACCCAGCCTGCAGAGCTATGGGCTGACATGGCTCTAATTTGAGCAGGCTGCCTGTGGTCCTCCAGGTCTGGGAAGAGAAATTTCCTCAAAGCTTCTGAGAAGAGGCACCAGTCTCAGTCCACTGACTTAAATTCATGAAATTTGTACCAGCTGGTGTGTCCTCACAAGTGCTGAGCATTCCTTGCTGTGGCAGTGCCAGCTTCAAATGGGATGTCCCTGGGCTAATTGTTGCTGGATTTGGACAAGTGAGGTTTTTTCCTTTTGTGGGAAATGGACTGGTTTTGTGCCCATGGTGTTTGCAGAGTGCTGACAAACCCCCCCTTACTTCTCAATACTGCCTGTCTGCTTAAGGTGGTGTTCCTTGGAGATGTGCTTTTCCCCTTTCAAGGCTTTTGATGTCTTTCCCATGTTAGAAAATTCAAGAAAGCAGCATATGAAGCTGGCTGGGGCCAGTGAGTGTTGCTGGGGGCGGCAGCTTTGATCCTCGGCAGGAGCTTTGTCGTAAACTTGATCATGCATTTTTCATCCCTTGCTCTGTGTGTGCGTGTGCTGTGCAGGGGGTACAGGCACTAATCCTGAAGCTGCACTCAGCACAGGCGTAAGACTCACTTGCAGTTCATCGCTGATGCAAATCCTTCCCATCCCCAGGGTAATTCCACCATGAGCTACCCTACATGAAATTTGACCCTGACATCTAATAGCTAGGGAGCTGCTCCTGTCTTTAATCTCTCTGACAGCGCCTAGTCAGGGCTTTTTGAAGAATTTTGTTGGTCTTTTCTATCAGTTAGGCATTAGTTTTCTTTATCTGGAGTTTTGTACTGCTATCTGACCCATTTACTCCGAAGCCTCCAAGGAGAGCTTGAGTTGAAAGAGAGCTGGGTTTGTGATGCAAGCATGAGTCTTTCACTGTTAATTGTATTAGCATTCATAATTGCATGCACATTTCTAAACTGTCAGGATTGCCACATCTTTTTAAAACATGGATAGGACATCAAAAGGGCTATGACTGCTCACAGATTAGCAAGAAATTAATTTGCCTGATACCCCAAGCTATGATGGGAGCTGTTTTGTCCTCATTATATTAAAAGTGACATAGGAAAAGTAAGTCAGGAATTAGGCTTTTAAGGCCCATTAGCTGTCTCAATGTAATTAGCAGGAAGAAGGATGTTTGATGCAGGTTTGAGGTGCCCTGTGCCTGCCATTGCTGTTGGATGGGCAGGGTCTCTGCCTAGAGAGAGCCTTGTTGGATGGGGCTGTGTGTGACAGGACTCATGGGATGAATGGGAGGAAAGGGTGGAGAAGTCCTGAATTCACATTCTCTCTGCTGCAGGTTTGTTTTAAGGGAGCTGTTTGGTCTCCCTGTTCATTGCTTAGGCTGTGTTTTAGCTCTCAAGGCAAGCCCAGTAGAGGTCACTTGTGGCTGATGGGTAATACAGTGATTCTGGGCTCTCTTATTTGGACTTCCCAAAGTCCTGCTGGCAACAGGGTAATGTCATCAAGCCCATCCTTTGGAAATACATATTTTACAAACATGAAATACACGAGCATATGTATGTGCATGTGCCATCCCAAATCCTTGCCAGCTGCATGGATCTGTATACATTTTCAGGTATCAACAGTTTTGCCATGTCATCATCAAGCATATTGAGACAAATACATTTCACCTGAAGACCTTTTGAAAGGCAGATGGCTTTTGCTGTTATGGAGCCCTGCTTGTCCAAGGATATTGGAAAAAGAGGTTGTCAGGGCAAGGGAAATGAAGGTGTTGTTGCCTGTAAGAGAAGTACAAACATTTTGGTTCCCAGACTGCTTTACACCCACTGAACCTAACATGCCTTGTTGCATGCTTTGTGCATGGTGATGGATTGTGTCTCATGGAGGTGACAGCATATGCGAAGATGGTTTGTAAGGATAGTGCAGAAGGCAATTTTCCTCAATGAATTACAGCTGTACTGGTTGCCAAGAAGTGGAGACAGCCTTACCTGCCCAATAAGGATGGATGTTATGAGTGGGTCAGCTAGTTGAGAGTAAGCTGCAGTTGTAGTTGGAGTTTGAGAACCAGAGTCTGCTGGCTGTGCTGTGAGGAGGAAGGGATGCATGGCCGTGCAAGGGACAGACAAGGTAAGATGCTGTGTGAGGGACAGACAGGGTTAGGTGGGGGGTAAGGGACAGGTTGGGGTTAGCCAGTCATGCAGAAGGAAGCTTGCAGAGAGGAGAGAAGGAGTCAGTGCTGTGTGGAGCTGCTGTGAGGAGTCAGAATTGCCTGAAAGAAGTCCACTGAGAGAAGGCATGAAAAATTTTTAATAAAAGACTGGTGATGGTGCCATTTGCATCCATCTCAATATAATTAGTACACCAGCAGTGACTTCTCAGTCTCAGCTGGGAAGAATTCCTCCACAGCCCTGTGCTGGCCACAGCCCAGCACCTCTAATACAGCCACCGTGGCTTTTATTCTTTATCAGTGTAAATCCTGACAGGCGGTGCCTGCACAGATGTTGCCGCTAGAAGGAATGAATGGTGCCTGGGCTCCGTGGAGCGAGCAGCATCCCGAAGGATGCCGGGCGCTGCCGGCAGATGGAGCGCGGCTCCTGCGCTCCTGCCCCGCGCACGCTGCTCGGTGGGAACAGAACAACGCGATAACGGATTGTTTATTATGGAAACATGCCACTTCTAGTTGATTTACAAGCAGCTTCGTGGAGCTCCTGACCGCCCTGTATTTTTGGTTTTAGTCCGTTACTCATCTTGATACATGGTTGGTACATGTCTAAGCAGGGCTGTAAAAGGCACTCGCGGGGACACGGTGGGGCCAAAGCACGGGGGATGGAAAGCAGCTGTCAGGCAGCATTTCTTCCAGGGGTTTGAGGAGTACCAGCAGGCTGTGTTAGCCCGGCAGTGACTGCTTCTCAGTGCCTGACTTTACAGTCAGACTGTTTTGTAGTTCCTTCAAGGCCCTGTGGTTTAGCGGCTGCACAGATGGCTGCAGTGCATTCGGAGCAAAGTGAAATAACACGAGTTCCTTCCATCCTCTGCTGCCTCACCCTGAGAAATTAGCAGCCTCTTTTGGGAGCTACTAGTCAATATTCCAGATCCAAACACCTCCAGACTTTCAGCAAAGTTTGAAAACAGTTCAGGAGCTGAATTTCAAGTCCACTTTTCCTGCGCCAAAATCTGCAGAGCTGAATACCTGGGAACTATGGAGGTGGGTTAAGTCACGGACCAAATACACTCTGAACTTTTCATTGTCTACTTCTAATGCATCAGCTCTCCCAAAATAATATGTCTAGCATGGTTCATACCACAATCACTACTGTAATCACCACTGAAACCTGCATAGGTTAGAAATCCATATGTGGTTCTGTGTCTGGGTGAATTTAGCAGACAAAAAGCAGTCCCCAAAAGGCAATTTCTTCCTATCAAATCATCTGCCAATTTTAACAGTTTTGATTTATGCTTTTTAAGGTTACTGAGCTCTTTGCTGAAAGAGTTGAAGGCCATCTGCACTGGCACTGTTACTGAATGAGCCTCCTCAGGATCAAAGCTGGCTTCCAGATGACAGAGTAGCTGGGAGCTTATATCTTTTACACGAGAGGCTTCTCTGCCTGTCTTGTTGCTCTGCACCTCCTTAGCCAAAATAAGTGCTTCCTATTACAGAAGAATATATGTGACATATATCAGGCAGGTTTTGTGCATTGTAGTTTTAAGGGAGATAGAGGTGTTATACTTCTACCTGCTATTCCAACCAAGGGTAGAGAAGAAATGTGCCTTGAGGGTATGTAGCCCTCCTGGTTTCTCGAGTGAAACTTTGTTTGGGGGGTTGCTTTTTCTGTCTTTTTTCATTTGTCCCTGAGAAGGGAAATTAATTAGGCCTGTTGGAAGTATATGAGGGCCGTTTTGCACAGGGGAAAAAACAGAGCAGGTGAGCAGTTGTTGGAATTACTTGGACAGTAGACAAGAGCATGGAATAAGAGACTGAAAAGAGGGTAGTTAATTTAGTTAGAAAGACTGGCTGAGCATAGCAGTCTGGAAAATAGATCATCTTTCTGAAAGGCACAAAGAAGAAAAATAATGGTTCCTGATTCATCCCTTGTGTAAATCTTTTGAAGTTGGTGACTTACACCAGGATGATTTAACCCCATTAATTTTAATGGGTCACTGCAGTGTCCCAAGAGTTGTTTTTTGCTGTGCTCTGTTCTGAGGCAGAGATAAAGCAGAGCCTTGGTGTCTAGGCTTCCACCCAGGCTTGGTGTCCCCATGGGGCTGGCTTGGGCCTCTCCACATTGTGGCTGACTCCAGTTGGAGAGGGAAAAGGATGCAAGAGATGATGATGTGTCTGAGCCCTTGTCCCGTGACAGCTGGGTGCTGCCAGGACTTTGTTGTGAGCCATAACATGCCTGGAAAATGATATCTGGTCTGAAAAGCAAGGATAGGCAGGCTAAGAGGGCTCACTGGAGCCAGAACCAACCCTCACCCTGCTATGGATCTGCTGATCCAAAGTGATAACAATTAACACTTTTACCAGAGACGTGGAGCAGTGGGGCAAAGAAAGGAGCCTGACACTGAGCATAAATGGGCACAGGATGAGTCCTGTTGGGACTCAGTGGGCAGAGAGACATGTGACAGGGACTCCAGGCTATGGCTGGGGACAGGGATAAAGCACGTTTACCCCTAATCATTCAAAGCAAACTGGTCATAGCAGGAGTTGGCCACACGTAGTTAAAAAGCCTGTGCATCACAGCAGGGAAAATTTAGTCTAGTGCCAGGAGGGAGGATGCATCTTTGTCACCAGTTGTCAAACAGCTAAAAACGTGGTGGGAGACACAGCTGTAGTGCTTGGGCAGAAATAGTGATCAAGCCCCAGTCTCATCAGGTAGCAGCCTGTGATGAGCTGTGCTCAGCCCCTGCTCCTTGGGGACCTCAGGGCCCACATTCTGCCTCAGCTCTGTTTTCTGCATGCCTCTCCTTGTGTGCCTTGCTCCTAGGGCCTGACTCGCTGTCCTTCATTTTACAAATGAGTCAAGTTGTTCTGAAGTATTGACCAGACAACAGGAAGTGAGACAGGAGGAGCAGACGGACCAAAATGAAATGAAGTGATAAATCAGAATGCAAATGTTCTGTGTGATACTGAGGGGGAAGCTGCCTTTGGTGAAGTTTGGGTGTGAAGTCATTCCTAGGCAGCCTATGTTTGTCAAGGCATCAGCTGTTCTTCAGCATCATGCAGAAGGAAGGGAAGATGAGCATCACTGTGTCTCTGGGCATTTATCTCTTGACAGCCTTAACATGATTGTGCAATGAGTCCAGGGGGAGAGTTCAGACACGGGCCCCAGGAGGGAAGGATGTAACACATGCTGAAACAAAAATTTCTCAGTAAACTTCGTTGCTTAACTTTTTCTAATACTGCCATTTAATCTCATTGGTCTGTAGTCTTCTCCCAGTCACATACTGTAAGGCAAACTCGGCTAAATCACTTCATAGCTAGAGCAGATCAGAAAATCCATCTGGATTGGCAAGCTGATCTGTAAAGTGCTTTCTAAATGCTTGTATCAGCAATAGCGTGGCCAGCAGGCCAGGCCAGTGATCATCCCCCTTTGCTGGGCTCTGGTGAAACTGCACCTCAAGTGTTATGTCCAGTTTTAGGCCTCTTACTACAAGAAAGACATTGAGGTGCTGAGCTGAATCCAGGGAAGGATAATGGAGCAATTTAAAAGACAGGTAGAGGTTATGCTTATGGACATGGTTTACTGATGCCTTGGTGTAGTGCTTGGCTAACAGTTGAACTTGATGATCTTAAGGGTCTTTTCCAACCTAAATGCTTCTATGATTCTATGAATGTCAAAAGTTGTTCTTGCAAGCATGTGAGCCTTGGAAGGACCATGTGTGCTGGTACCCAACATATCACAGTGTAATATTTAAATGTGAATGCACCCAGTACATTTGTCTTTCTATCTTTTGGTGAGAGAAGTTTCAGATGTAAAGGGTGAAACTCAATTTGCCTAAGCCCAAGATATGGTTGCAATTCACCCCAAGGGCTGGAACAAGTGCTGCTGCTGCTCTGTAGTACCCGAGGAGGAAGAGGAATTTCAACCATGCCCATCCACAGACAGGTGGGAGAGTCCCAGCAGAGCCTCATTTCTGTGTCAGGTTATTTTAAGTAACAACAGCAATTCCCTTCACACAGGGCTGCCTGCATGGTCGTGCAGTCTCTTCAAGGGTAGCACAGGCTGGCAGCATGAGGGAGTCTGAGTGCCTCAGGATTCTCTGAGAAATTAACCCTTTTCTTTAGCAAAGGAAATTATTGAAAAGTGCAGGCACTGCTGAAACCCTGCTTGCATGTCTTGATCTATGGAACAGCATCATCAGCCCAGGTCTGCACTGCAGTGACTCAGTACAGTTTTCTACCACACACACCCCTGAGCTTCTGCAGTTGCATCCTCAGAGCACAATCTGGCTTATTTCCCCAGAATGTGTAGCAAAAAATTTCAAGTAAAGGAGAACTCTGAAAAATTTGCAACTTCTATTAAATGAAGGAATTTAAGAAAAGTATTTATTACTATTCAACATTAAACATGAACAGACATCAGCAGGTGTGAAGGGATGTGATACAAGCTTGGAAGCCCTGGAGCAAGCCAAGGGAAGGCCTGTGAGAAGAAGAGAAAAATGCAACATGATGATGAAATGCAAGTTTTTCTGCGACTGTCTAAGTGCAGGATCGGGGGCCATCCAGCTGTCTGTTGGCTGTTTTCAGCCAAAAGACAACAGAAGACAATGGATGATCTCATCCTGCCCCTCTTAAATTGACAAATCTACTCCACAGTTGCTTAAGAATCAGTTTTTCTAAGGTTATTCTTTGCCAGCTGTTTGGCAAAGCCTGATGTGGACTGAGTATTTTCTTCTCTCTCACAGCTCCCTCCTAAAGCTCAGGTGTTTGAGGTGGCTGTGGCTGGGAGGTGGGACAGCCCAGAAGTTTTTCAGAGGTTTGAAAGCGTCAGCAAACAAACCCTTAGTGTGAGGACAGCTTTTGGGACGATGGTGTTGACATATGGCTTGTGGGGATGAAAGCCCAGGAGAAACTCAAACTGGGCTGTCTTTGAAATGCTGGATCCTGCAGGTATAATGTGGTGGTTTTATCTGACCTGTGAACATCTCTGATAAGGCAGCAGGTCATTAGTCTTGTGCTTGTTATTGTAACATTTGCTGGAATGAAACACTAGCATTTTTAAGTCACTGCTATCAAAGCATATCATAAATTGTAAGTAGTTTCTTTTCCTTTGAGTATTTGGCTGTGCCAAATCACTCAGTGCTCCTCTCTTCCAAACTGGGTGTGGCATTACCGTGAAGAGCTGTGACTGAGCATAAAATAATTATTTTTAGAAAAGCTGATCTGTAAAAAAGTATGTTCCCTAAAAAAAATAATAGAAAAGGACCCCTACCTCTTAAAACAGCTCTGCTTCCAGCCCCTGATAATAAAGTGTGTTCAGCTCCTGAAGTGCTAAAAGTCTGCTTTCTGCTAAGTGGAATTTTAAAGACTGTTGCTCAAAAGTGTATATATATATACACACTGTGCAGATATACTGTGGAGTTACTCCCACTCACAACCTGATTTTTGTGCTTCTAAGAGCTGTGACACACTTTTAAGAGGAGCAATGTATTTTTAAACTCACACTATGGCATAGGATGAAGGTCAGCACTCAGTCTGAGTCTTTGGGGGATGGAGAAGTTAAATCCCAGTCTCCACTCTTCATGACTTTTAGCCACAAGTTCATTGCTTAACTTTCTTCTTGTGAAATGCTGTGGCATCTTGTCCCTGCTTCAGAGGAGAGAGAGCCAGGGGAGTTCCTGGGTGCTCAGCTGTGAAGATAACGGGGCCATGGTTGCATTAGCAATTGGATGCTCTTGAGATCTTTCGTGTAGGATCTGTTCCCAGCCTTAACTGCAGTTTTCCTTCTGAAATGTTCCTGACTTTAAGCATTGAATAAAACTGCACCTGGAGACACATTTGGAGCTCTGTTGTCATAGTTGCACTTGTTTTTCAAGTCCTCTGTGGGAGATGGACTTTCTTTGGAGCTTGTGTGAGCCACAGTGACAGTCATGGTGTGTCCCATTTGTCCTCTGCCCTGTGCTCCAGAGGCTGGCTCCTCTCACAGCCTCCTTTCCTACCCTTAGCAGACCCTCAAGGCAGGCAAAGGAGGGATGAGAGGCAGGGTAATATGTTTGCATTTTAGACTGTTTCACTGCTGATTAGAGCAATTCAAGGACCTGTTGGGCATGATGTGATCTGCAGGCTCTGGGGTAGTGGAGGCAGAGAGGTGGGTAAAAAATCTCTTCCTTCTCATCACTCCAGATTTGCTTTGGTGCACATAGGGCTTTTAAGATTTTCTCTTTAAGATTTTTCACTGTTTAAAAAATGTTTCCTCTTGTGAAAAACTGGGGCACTTTTCCCTTTTCTGTGTCTTTACTGAGAAAAGGGTCTTGGTAGTGTTACCACAGTAAATAAATTAAGCAGCTTACTCCCTACAACAAAACCTTGCATTTTTTAGTGTAAAATGAAAATACGTAAACAACCAGGAGAGGGGATGTGCATGGCCTCTACTCTGCCTGGACTTCTCTTTCAGATGCTTGTTTCCTTCTGTACAGTGATTTAGAAGGAAAAGCTTTTATCTAATCATGAGGTAGGTCTCTGCAGAGCTCCCCAGACACTGCTAATGGCTGGGATGCACAGCAGAGCTTGAAGGCTTGAAGCTGAATTTTTGGTGCTGCACATGCTGTTGCTGAGTAGGTCAGAGCTGGGTTTTGTGGGCTCTGTGAGCCCAGGGTGTTTAGGTAATGGTCAGAGACATTTTGCATTAGAGTGAGGTGTGTGTTGTAAGCAGGGGAGGGAGGCAGGCAGCTGCCCAGGAGGCCAGAAGTGGTGAGGCAGGGACAGGTGGGAAGCTGGTGCTGCAGAGGGAGCAGAGGCAAAGCAGAAGGTTCCAGGAATTAGCTTCATCCCAGAGGATGAGCGGGGAATAAATTGTTAATAAGTAGGTTATTGGCAGTAGGGTGCTCTGTTTCATGCTCTGATTCATAATCCCCTCAGCTGCATCTCATAGCTGGTGTGCTGCCTAGATTCTAGTTTTGAATCTCACAGTATTTTACCCTAATAAGAGATTATTCAAAATAGCACCGAATTCAGAGTTGGAACTGGACACCACAGTGTGAACTTCAGAATACAGAAACCTCTCAGGACCTCAGGGGTGCTCTTGTCATCCTGTGGTAGATGCTACTGCCAGGCACAGCATGGCCTGCCCTGGTAGGAAAGGTGGTGTTCCTGCTGAGAGTGTGGTTTCTTATTGTGCAGCTTCTGGCATTTCAGGTAACAAAGGGAGAAAATAGTGCACAAAAGCTGATTGCAGTGCATGACATTAGCAGAACTTCATTGATATTCCAAGCTTGGGAACTACTAAGCAAGTAAGATCAACAGCTGAAAAGGAGGGGGTGTAATGCCTGACAATAAATGGCATTTTCCCTTCACCCACATTTGATATCTGTTTATCAGATGACATGAACAGTTAAAGCAGGAATAAGCTGCCAATGGACATTTAGCTCTGCAAAATAGAGATCCCTCATGTTGCAGGCCAAAAATACTCCCTGAATCATCGTTCATTTTGAAGGAACAAATAATTTCTCTTTTAGCTGAATTAAAAGGTTCTTCTGCTCCTATTAACAGCTGAATGGATGGAAATAATTGTATTCATTCATTATGCCTCTTCACTTTTATGAACCTAGAACATGGAAAAAGATATTGGAAATGCCACACACACTCTTTGGAGATGTATAAGATGAATTAGAAGTTCGTGTCTGGGTGGAGAATTGGACAGGAGTTACATAAAAAGAAAAAGGATAAACTGACTGTTTCCTGCGTGAGCACATCTGAAAAACATCCAAATTTGTATCTGAACTGGATAATTTTTGTCTATTCAGACATTGCACTGTTTCATGGTGTGTGCAATCTGTGTATGTTGCAAATGCATATAGAAAGATATTTTCTTCTGTTTTCCAGAGTTATTTAATATTTAATGCTGGTCACCTTAGAAAGGCAGTTGACATGATTTGAGGTGTTTTGAGGCAAGCATGCAAGCATATATTTGAGAGTAACATGATTTTTTAATTTGCCCTTTTAATTGAGTAAGGCTCAAAAGAAAGTATTAGGATGGATCTGTACATGTAATAGCAAAAACAACTTCTGCTTCTGCAAAGTTAATTTTAAGTTCAGTATTATAATCTATCAAATACCAGTCAAGTAAAATTCACTGAAAGTTTTGATAATTTTGAATATGGGACTATAAAACTTAGGATATATCTGTCTATCTTTAGTCTCAGGAATCTTATAGTGGTCCAGGCTGAAATAGCTGTTTTCTTTGTTTCCTTCCTAAAATGAACTGAGCATTGAGACTGAAACCATCTCTTACACCATCTTGAAGTACATGGCTTTTAAAAATTTATTATTTCATACCCTATTACAAAAAATAACATCTCCATTCACTCCTGGAGTGCTCAATCAATCCTTTTTCAGAGGGTCTGATACTTCCCAGGGTGGAATACTCTGGAAACTTTGTGATGCTTCTTTGCAAGTGTCATGTAATTTAGCTCTTTTACCTTTTAGAGAGCATAAAAGAGTTGGACCTACTATCAGAATTGAATATTTGAAAGGGGTTTGGTCACCTTGAAAAGTAACCGTAGTGTATGAAAGGTTTTATCTTTGGGAAGGTGTCTCTGTTTTCTCCCATAATTGATGCCTGTCAGTGATAATTTGGAATCATTTAATGAATCCAAACAGTTATACTGGGCAAGACAAACTCAGGACTTCTTTTTTCTTTTGTGCTTTTAATGTTAGAATTACAGAGGATGTTTTAAGACTGCCTGATCCTGGTAGGTAATCAGCAAAGACAAGTCTGCTTTTAGTAGTTGCCAATCCAGCAAAATTTACTAGATGCATTTACCAGCTATGTTTTGGAATTTTACAGTGTCTGAAAAAGCTCAGTTCAAAGGATAGTGATTAGAGAAATTTCCTAGAGTTCATGAACTTGCAGTAGATCTTACATGCCATGATTTATGTCTCTTGACTAGTAAATTAAAGAACCCAATGACTTGAAAGATATTTCCATGTGCTGCTTTGCAGATACAGGCAGAAAACAATTCCAAGTAATATAAAATTGGTGTCTTATAGAGAACTACAGTGTTTAGTATGCTGGAAAGACATTTGATGTTGCAAGACAGTGAACTGAGGACATGCTGCTGAGGCACATTTGGGAAGGAGCCCTGCTTTAATCTCCCTGCTCGAACTGAAGGAAATGTAAAGAGGAAAGCAAAGACTACAGTCACCAGATGAAGTCGGAGTTCATACTGTGGGCTTGATCTTGTCTTCCCACATGTATCATAAGTTTTTGTCTCTCTTGGAAAAAATTTACCATTCTTAGGGCCATATGTGCAACAGATGATTTTAAAAAGTCATGGGAGAGATCTCCCACTAAAAGGGGATGTAAAACTAGGTAGGGCAATAGGGTATTTAGCAGTGCAAAGTAAGTACAGATGCAATAGCCATCTGCTGTCTGTGCACACTGCAGTCTTAATCTTTCAGGTCTCACTGCCCTTGGACATGTAGCAGGAGCAGCAAGACAGAGAGATCCAAGCATCATGTTGCTGAAAAGCCAGTTGAGTACACAGAAATACTACACACCAGAAGAACACGACCAGAAAAAAAAATGCAAAATTGTCCAACACCAAGCATCTGGCACGCTCTCCTTTGTACTGGGAGCCCAGAGGTCTAGCAGGGCTGGGGCCATGTCTGGAAATGCCTGTAAATAATTTCTTACTTTGCCAAGTTAGAGACTTTAAAATGTCAAAAATGCCAGTGACAGCCTGGGATTTCCCTGTGTGAGCCTCCAGCATGGGAGCTGCTGCCAGCACTTGCAGCACACACTGGGGTGGGCTGTGGGGAATCCCAGGGAGCAATGAGGAAACCCAGCACACACAGTGGGGTGGTTGTGAGGCTGCTATGGGGCAAAGGAGAGTGTTCAGAGGAGGCTGTGAGTGGGTATCCTCATGGCTTGGGCAGTCAGAAAAAAAAGGGCAGACAGGAAATTGTGCTTTGTCTTCCCGTCAAAGGGTCCTGGTCCTGTGGGTCTTCCAAGGGCTTGATGTCACCAGCCCTGATCCATCATGGGGAATTGTATTCACAGGTGAGATGTGGTGCATGAGGGTCAAGGGGAATTGCATGTCCCAAGGGCTTTCTCTCAAGAGCAGGAAGAAGGCAGCCCAAACCACTGTTGTTTGGGTCTCTTCTCCTTTCTCAGGTCTCTCTGCCCAAGATGAGGAGTGAGAAGAATTGGGAATGTCTTTGCTCAGCAACCCCATAAGCAAAGCAGCAGCAGCTATAGCACTTACACCACTGGCCACGGGCACTTTGCAATGGCTCCTGCTGGCATCTGTCCCCTGGTGTGAAGAGACCTGCTCTAACCCATGCCTAGGGCTTGTTGGACGCCACTGGCAGGTCAGGTCAAGCCATCAAAACTTTTGGGTTGCTTTGCACCCCTGGCTGACTGCATGAGCTTGCTCAGTCACCCTTTCTACATTCCTCACCTCTAAACGTGTGGTGAGGCGACTCACTCCTATTGAATGCACACCTGATTTTATTAGATAGTCATCAATATATTTCATGTACTCTTTATTAAAGAATTGCATGCTTGTTTCCTTGAATATTTGCTGGAAACAATTTAGGTAAACAGCTTAGACAAGGAAATCTCAGTACACTTTACCAAAAAAAAATCCTGTAGGTTGCCTCTTTAAGTACTGAATGCACATGTGGGAGAGTTGGGGATGATGAAGTATTCACTCAGATTGCTGGTTTCCGCTGCATTGAAGTCAGAGACATTGAAAGCACTACAGCATTTATAACTGATTTCCTGAACAGTGTAGCAAATAGAGATGAGAGCCCTTTTCTTGTAACTCACATGTGCAACAGAAATAACTTAGCTAACATAAATCAGGACTAAATTGCTTTTAGAGGCTCACAAAACATTTCTGAAAGAGACAGGATGAGGAAACCATTTGCCACAGTAGAGTATGTCCCTATGATGAGTCCTATTAAAACTTGATCAAAGAGCCTTATTGGCTTTTCTTTAGAGCCTGGTTACGTACAGTTGAAATTCAGCAGTGATTTCAATAGAATAGGCACAGAAATATGCACAGGAGGTAAATTCAAGCAGGATTCTAGACCATCGAAGTATGTGATTAAGGACAATTTAATGTGCTGTGTAATGCAGTGTGATTTGGATGTAATTTATCCTAATCCAGTCTGATCTTTTACAGGAGAATGTATTATAAGGCCACAATTAGGTGAGACCTGGGCCCCATCTGGCCTCCTGTCTCCTACAGTGGCTTACAGCCAATACAAGAAACAAAGCAAATACAGAGTGAACTTCCCTTATGTGTCCTCTCTCTTTCTGGCATTCAGCTGCTCTGGAACTCTTCAGGTCAAAACATCCAGATCAAGGAGTACAATAGCCACCATTTATCCTTGCTCCATGAATTTATCTCGTTGCTTTCTGAACCCATGTCTGGTTTTGGTGGTTACAAAGTCTAACACCAGTGAGCACCTTGATTCAACTGTGTTACATGCAGAAACTCTTCTCTCACTTTGAATTAAAACTGCTGTGTTCCAGCTATTCTTCCCAGTGTGGTAATTCAGGGGGAAAAGCCTTTTTGGACAAGCTGTGTCTGGAGCTGGGGTTGAGGCTTGGTAGTTTGTCACTTGGGAGTTTTTCCTCTTCCTTCCCTCTCTCCATTTCCAAGGACTTTCTGAGATGAGTGTTTTGGGGGTGATATTGTTGGTTCCATGCATGCTGTGGTGGAGGTGATGGTATCCTGCCTCTCATGAGCAGGCACAGCCTGGCGGGCCGTGGGTGATGTCTCCTTTTGGGGAGGTCATCCATAGGGACAGGGAGATGGAGGAGACAGTGGCCCAGCACTACACACACAGCTCTGGGCAGAGTTTGTCTGGAACAGCAGAAGGTGTCCCCAGAGAGGAACAGCAGTGGGACTGTTGGGGCTGCAGTTTAGAAACCCAAATGAACAATGTGCTTGCTAACCAGAGGCTGGACCCGCATCTACAGAAATGAGAATTTGAGGCACTCACTCTCAAATCAGGGGAGGCTCAAGAAAATGAAGGAAAGATTCAAAGCCTGTGCAGACTTCTTAAGCTCTTAATCAGATTCATATGATGTATATGCAAGCTCATTAGCCCGACCAGTTTATAAGGTACATTTGAATTTATGACTCTGATTCTCAGTACTTAATTTGTAACTATGATTAGATGCATCTTTTAAACATGTTGTATCTGCATGAAGCTGTTTGTAATAAAATTCCCAAGTGAAGGGCACAACTGCAAAACCTGCACATGAGAATGATTAATTTGTATTAACTTGTTTTTATCACTCAGCATTTATGCTGTAAAGGCTATAATAAAGTGACACATGCTTCATCATTGTAAGACAGAGATAAATTCGGCTTCCCCACAAGGGACAAGCAGGGTCAGTTCAGAGGAGGTGAAGAACACCTCCACCCAGAGTTCTTGCTAAGGTAAATACGTTTTTCTGTCCTGTGGAGAAATTTGCCATCTGTAAGAATAAACAAGGTAAACCAGAAACAGATGAGGATGTGACTCTTAGGCAAGACCTTGTTTTTATACTTCTTTCCAGGAAAAACTTGCTATAAACATTTGTGTTGTCTTTTTCAAGGCTGCTGAGGCCTTGCTGCAGAGGATCACATGGTGTTAGCTCATTGCTCCAGCGTTCTGCTGCTCCCAGTCTGTGCCGAGCCATCTCTCCCTGGTGCCAGAGAGGCTGGGCTCTGCTGTCAGAGCACCCTGCCCTGGATCTCACAGCCTGGTGAAATGCTGAATGTGCATTTTCAAAGCTCTATCTTCCTCCAGGAGGTTAATTTCATCATAAAAGTATAATTGTGAAAAATGCAAGAGGCTAATTCTGCATTTCTTTAGCCTGAGCCAAATACTAAAGTTGCTCTCTGGAGCCAAGCAATCAACTTCACTGCTGAGGAATCTTGGGACAGAAATCTGTGGCATTTCTTACTCATTTAGGGAAGGGGCTGGGTGCCTCAAACCCATCTCTTGTCCTTCTACCACCAATTCTACATAAAGAAAGAAATGATGGCTGCTGCTCTCAAGCACAGTGTGTCCACGTGAGGCTGAGATGGCCCGTGGGGATGTCACTTGTCTTGGAGCTGTCTGCATCCCTTACACTTCGGACTTGGTGGCAGAGCTCAAGTTGTGGTGTGTGGGGCTAATCTCCAGGATGAGTGCAGAACAGAGGATACTGTCTTTCCTTGTTCTGTATCTCTGCCTCATGATAGAAATCCATGGATTCAGGTATAGGGAGTATTGCTGGAGAGGAGACAGTGTCCAATCTCCTTCCAACCTTGGCTTTTCTGTGCAAGCTAAGGTTACTGTGCAAGCTAAGGTTACTGGTATAAGGGGGATGTCTTCTGGAATGAAGAAATAAGTTTTCCAGTGTTGTGCTTGGAGTTCCACAGGGAGAGCTTTGGTTGACTTTTATGTTGCTGGGTTCAAGCAAGCTGTCAGAAGTCACTAAAGCACTAAATCACGATCTCCATTTAGATCCTGGTGAGTCAAACTGGACCACCTTTGTTATGGAATGCAGAGAAAGTCACTGCAGCCTAAGCAGAAGTATATAGTACATAAAGTTGGGATGTTTGCTCTGCAGACATGCTATGACGACAACAGAAAGGTAAAATCCTCTTTTGTTTTGTCCCTGTTCTCTTAAGGATGCGATTGTACAACAGTGGTTTACTCTTTGCAGCAGCAGAGGCCACATCCAGCTAGTGAGAAATGCCTGGGTTTGAAGCCAGGCTGACAGATTCCCTTCTTGCCCCACAAGTCCCTTTTGCTCGGGGCAAGGAATTCTGGAGTCTCGGGACCACCACAATGGGGCCCTTTCTCACAGGGCTGGAGAGCTCGACCTCTGCTCAAAAGGACAGATTCATGTTGGAGAGGGTTCCACAATGCAACGATTTATATCAGGAAATGAACAGAATACTTTCTAAAAAAAAAAATTAAGAAGAAGGAGGAAAAAAGCCTTCATCTGTTTCTTTGGCTTGAGGAAGAGATCAGCTGTGGTTTCACGATATCAGAGGATGGAATGCTGAAGAGGAAAAATATATAGCTGTATGCATCCAGGTGTTTGAGTTTCTGTTCCCAATGCATAACATACAGAGTTAGTTTGGCTTAATTACATGTCATATGGGTCTCAGAGCTCAGTAGGAATGGAGATGCCTTTATGCACATGGTTCAGCTTCTGCACTCTGAGTACCATGAGTATGAATTTCAGCTCTGCACTCTCCATATAGCTCCTGTGTGTTTGGATAATACTAAGGTGTTAGGTGCTCCTCCAACCATAGTCCTTGGTGACAGGTAGGTGCCAGTTCTCGGTCACACTTGGTTTTGTGCCATGTCTCAAATAGAAAGTGTCAGTCTGGCTGTTGAGGAAAATCAGTTAGAAAAGTTTCAAGATGCAAATGTATTCTCAAGGCTCAAGTTTCTGTGCAGGTAAAGAATAGTAGCAAAGTATTTTTGTATTGGTTTACTTTAAAAATAGTGTCACAGAATCTGATAGCAGTGCTAAGAAAAATAGTTTGTGAAAAAGCTATCTTCATTACTAACTGCAGACTTAAATGTTGGAAAGGAGAAAGTGGACTTCCTTGTAAAAAATATTTCTGTGCTTTTAGTCTGCCTGGCAAATCATTGGTAATTAAATGATAATCTGAGTTGTTTGTTTGAAATGTCATATATCTCCACCACAGTCTGCCCACACCACTAGAGACTTTTAGGAATTAAGGAGCCTGGGAACAGAGATTGCTACAATATATTTAAACATGAATTAACAGAAGCCAACAAATACGAAACAATTTCAATTTATGTATTAAAATACTCTCGAGGATACAGGCTGATGTCCATTATTCAGGGTTTGTCACTGTCTCATCTCCTTTGGACAGCAAATACTGAGAAAGAGACAGAAAGATGATTTACTCTCCCTTTAGCTTCTGTCTCATCTGCTGCAATGTCTGCTGTGCAGCTCCCCCAGCCGTGCTACTCCATGGGTCTGACATCTCCTTGTGTTTTGCAGGCACTGTTTTCCCTCATAGCTGAAACTCATGGTTGTCTGAAATCTTTGCTAAATGAGTTGAAGCTGAGCCTTGCTTTACTGACAGGCAGAGGCCTGGGGCTAAAGTGTGATGTATCTGGGAAAGGAGGAATTCCAGAGAATGAACTTTCTGGGTCTGCTGTCCCACAGCAAGGGGCAGAAGTTTTCAAAAGAGCCTTTACACCATGGGCTGCACAGGGATGAGATCTCCTGACTGAACCCATCACCTCCAAGGGAAGCTGCTCCTGCAGGAGGCTTCTGCACACTTGCCAGATCTCCACAGGCAATGCAGGAGAAACCCTCTAGGACAGATATAAATCAAAGTGAATTAGAAAATAGACATAACCTGTCGCCAATGCACCTAGTCACCTCCAGTCTTCTCCACTTGGAACATTTCTTAGTCTCTATTGAACAAATGTCAGGATACTCCTCAGTTTTTAAACAGCTTTCCAATTGTGCCACTGTTTGTGTGTATCTGTATGTATTTAGATAGATCAAAACACATGTACACACACATCAATGTTCATTAACTCAGTGAATACAGCAGCAAAGTCAGTCCCTAAAGATGTGCCATAAAACTTTTCCATCATCATGTTGTAAATACAACCTTCATATTTAAATTAGATTGCAAGTGAGGTATTAATTCAACATAAGGTGTTTTTATGATTCAGAAATTTCCAGACTGACTGTGGATAGCTTAATGTGCTAACAAGGCAGTCAGCTTTATAGCAAAGTTCATGGTCTTCCTTTCACATTCATTGCTAGATGTCAAATTAATAATGTTATCCTGCGGTAATGCTGATGAGAAAGGAGATCCAGCTTCCTTCTCCTTTGTCACTGAAGAAGAGTGTATTCAGCTTGTGTGACATGCTTGACACCAGCAATGTTTTAATATCATTAGCAGCAGGACGTATTTTCCTTGCCAGTAATGAGACAGCATCAGCTAAAGGTAGCGCCCCACAGGAAGACTTTAAACAAAATTGCTAGATTCTAATTCAAAAAAGGCTAGAAATATGCTATTTTTGAGAAAGGTGTTTGTTCAGTATGAACTGATCCTGGATAATGAAAAGGGGACCTGCCAGAGCTACTTTTAGTTCCACCCGCTGCTTTCATTGTTATTCTTGTAGCTATACTTGGCAGTGAAGTTTGGATGGTGGTGTCTGTTCTCATATAGAAATGGAAGAAGAATGGAAATGTGTGTGTTTATAAAGATGAAAAGATAAAAAGAGCAAGAGCTGAAAAGAAGGTGAGCTTCCCTACGTAGCTACAGATATGGCATTGATTGTACCTTTCCTTGGAAGGGTTTTTCTTCTGCAAGACCTCATTTTTTGTCTGATCTAAGGGCTAATGGTGTGCCAGGTGCAGTCTGGGTGGCAGGAGATCAGAGTTCCTACTTGGAAATTGTTACAGTTAAGAGAAACCATTAAATAATTTCCTTTATTGGTTTGGAGACATAAACCAATGCTTCAGCCTCACACTAATGCTTCACTGAAAACAGTGAGGCTGAGGGGTATTAACCTTATATATCATCGCTTGGGAGAGGGAAGATCCATCAATGAATCATATGCAGGATAGTAAGACATAAAAAAAATTAAACATGGAGTCAGGTAGGGCTCCTTGATGCTGCTGTTATTGCAAAGCAGCAACACAGACTTTCTTCATTAGCAGAAAAGGGATGAAGAATATGTACACAAAGAGCACTTTACACAGCCAGAGAAATTATTTGCTATATCTCCTTTACTTTCCATTTTTTTTTTTCTGTCCTTGCTGGGAAGAACAAGTTTTGGATTTCAGAGTTTCACTGTGAAGATGAAGATTTTATTTCAGGCTTCATTTTATTTGATACTGCTTTCCCCTGACTTAATGAGTGAAAGACAGGGAGACATGGGGTACCTGGCTTTTTTTCAGGAACTCCAAAATCAGAACCCAATTAAAGTTGACTTTACAACTTACAGAAAGACTAAATGAAAAGAGGAAAACTAGCCCCACAGGTAGATTGGCTTTTTTTTTCCATTAAGCCTTGTGAACTGGGTGGTGGTAGTGATGCAAATGACTATATTATAATGATAAATTAATTTCTTCTAATTAACTATGTCAATCAATCATTACCTCATTTGTAATCATGTGAATGGAGTTCTTCATGCCAAGAGAGCTGTATGACAGCTCCACAAAGCTCCAGACTGGCGTGGGCACCAAGCTGGGGTAGAGGACTGCATTTTGGGGACTGTACCATTCCTGGCTTGGTCTGAGGGATCTCTGTTTCAGACACCTTATAGGAGGAATTATATTTGCATATGATATCACTTCTGTAGAAGAAGCAACTTATTCATGAGCAGTAGCATCATCACATCAAATACAGCTGCAGATATGGCTGAGAAAACAACCATTTAATTGAAGTAGAAATGACACTGGGAAATAAAAAGAGCTTGCAAAAATTTCCCAATTATTACTCACTGGAAGCAGATCCTAGACATGTAAGGCATGGGGATGCACGCAAAATTCTGGGAGAAACAGAATTTACGGGTAGACATAACTCTGCCTGCAAGACATGTGTTGTTTCTTCAGCAGAGCCCCCAAACTCTTTAAATAAACAATTTGGGTTAATCCCTCTCTGATCCTCTGGAGGATGGAGCAAGGTGCAAGAGACAAAACCCCACAGCCCAGCCCCTCAAAATGTAGAGGCTTCTGCCTGTCCCTGTGGTGGGATTCCTGCGAGGAGAACCTGCCATGAGCTGATTTTGCCAACGTGACCAGTGCCGTGTGCGGGGTGCGGCGGGCACTGTGCCCGCACAGCGTTGCTGCCTGTGCCCGGGCTGGCACTGCCGGGCTCCTGTGCGGCCCCTGCCAGGGCTGGGTCTGACAGGCTCCGGAGAGCACCGAGGGGAACCACAGCCATCAACCAAGTCTGTCTGTCCTCAGTTTTGCTTATCCCGAATCAGTTCTTGCAGCTCCCTTCTGTAATTTCTTCCCCTCCCATAGCAGCTGTCTGGGGTTTCAGCTGTTCTGCATGAGTAGAAGTGCCGGCACCCTTTAAATCATTATGGAAAAGTAAGGGTGCATGTTCTATCCTGGAAGAAAGAAGAAAGGACAAACTTTGGGGTTTGTTTTGGTTGGTTTTTTTTCCTTGTGCTTTCCAAGTGCTTGTCAGAGATAACTAGGAGAGGACTGGAGGTTATTCACAAATTAATTAGCCTCGGGAGCGCCAGCCACGCCAGCTCAGCCCGGAGCAGCCGCATCCCTGCAGCAATCAGTTCCTATTCCCGTTCCTCTCCGGGGGGACGTCAAGGGTTAATCCAGTAGCTGTGCATTTAATAGCACAATTTAAAGGGGAAGGAATGACCCCCCTCTCTCTCCCCTGGCTCGCTGGCTGTGGATGGTTCGCTCTGCCTGGCTGATCACATGCTCCCGAGCCCCCGGTGCTGCGGCAGCCCCCGCCGGTGCCGCTGTCGGGCCGGGGCTGCCCGGGACCCCCGGCCCGTGCCCGGGCCCCCTCTCTCCGCTCCGCTCTCCCCTCCGCTCCAGGGCAGGGAGGGCGCAGCGCGAGCCCTCGAGCGCATGGGTGGAAATTTGGGAGGCACCCGTTCTCTCACCAGCGTCCCCAGCTCTAACCATGTCTATTTGTTGTTGTCTTTTTTTCAGGGACTATGGATCTTCAAAGAGAAAATCAGGTAAGACACCAAGCTTTTTTTTATGTACTGCATGATTCTAGAGAGGACCTTACCCCCTGCTTTTCCCCTTCTGTTTATTTTGTGTGGGATTGAATTGCATAGCAGTTTAACTTTTTATTGCTGAATCCTGCTGGAGATAAGCATCAGTTTCTTTCCTTTGCACTGGATAGAAGAAACCCACCCTATATAGTATTGCAGTTAAAATGACTGCTCTTCTCTGACTGTATTTATACAGCTCTGTCTCCAGTGTGAGATGATAATTATATTACATTTCTTTCTCTTTCATTGCAAATGGTTAAAATGCAGAGTCAGAGTTGGGGTTTTTTTCTGGAGGGGAAGGGTATCTTTTTCTGTGCTGGTTTGAATCTTTTATCATGCCTTTCCAAAAGGCTCTGGTGAGGCTTCTGATGCAAAATGTTCTCAGTGCTTGTGTCTGGGTTTGGGCTGCCTCAAAGGCTGTAGCTCAGTGTTTTGTTCTTAAAATCCTGGATTGAAATGTCCTATAAAACCCTGATTTGAAACTATATAAATCCAATTTTTCCCCTCCCCATGTAGCTCTTAGTGATTTTTACAGATGTGTTTTCAATAGGGATGTGTAATTATGGGCCTCTGGGTTTGGCTGCTCTGAACTGGATGTGTCAGGGCTTTCTATTTTTTAATTCTTTTTCCCCCTTAGCAGCATTGAGCACCTGCAACTCTCATTGACTTTGTTTGGAACCTTGGATGCTTCAAATTGCATTCAGGGCATCCAGAGAGAAGCCTTTCTAACCAATAGTGACTCTTGGAAAACTCTGGCCTGTGTGCAGGGAGGGGAGGATTTTTTTTCTTCCTGCTTTTAAAGATGATAAACACTGCAGTGGCTTAGTCTCTGAGAGGGAAGGGAAGACGAATGTAATATACTGGACTCCAATGAATATCACTGCCCAGATTGATTTGTTGGTTAATTATGAGGGCTTTTAAGCTGCCATCCTGTAATAAGCTAAGTGATGCACTAAAGAGAAGCTTTTGCTTAACCCTGATGACCTGTGTATCAATTGGCAGCTGCCTTTGCAGGCCAATACTTCTGGTACGTTTCCTTGAATTTCCCTGAGGTGGGATGTGGTAATGAGTAGGCAAGCATGGTACAAGGTGCTGGTCCCACAAATAAACTAGGGCACGCTTGGTCATCTTAATCTCCTGCAAAGCTTCTGTCTGGGTTGCACTTCTAGGATTTTTGAAATGTAATATTAAGGAAAGTGTTTGTTCACAATAGCCTGTGAATTAAATTGGCAGCAGCACCTTCTCTAGAGGGGCTGACCATAAATAATAAAGGTCCAAGTGACTTAGTAGAAGGCAGAGCTGAGTGTGGGAGTTCCTGGCTCAGTGCCACATCCTGAGCGCTGGGGGCTTTTGGGCCATGTAAAAATCTTTGAAAAACGTTGCTGAAGTCTCTGGGGCAACCTGATTTAGCACTGACCTGGAAGAGCTTTAGGAGACACACAGTTTAGGGCTCAGCGCACCAGGTTTATATGAAAGAATGTTGCAATTCATGTGCAAGAGATGTGAGGAACTGCTTTGGGAGTGGAAGGAAACTGCTGCCACTCCATTCCTGTGTCTCTGGGGGCAAGTTGGAGCTGATCTGCCATGACATCACGAGAAAAGCAATTGAGTCAGTGTAGCTGAGATGCCATTTGTGGATGCTCTCCCCTGCTGGACTCTTTGGCCTCCTGTCCTGAGAACCCCAAGTGACATGGTCATTCATCCCTGTGAGGGGCACTCAGGTTGGGCTCCCTCCTTTGGCTGTCCCAGCTCCTCATGCTGCCAGATCTCCTTCTGGGACTTCTTTCCTTTTTGGTGCTGGGCTTGGAAACAGTGGAGCTGAGAGACACTCTTTCTCCACTTACCCCATACAAGGAGGAATGTGAAGCAGCGCTATGAACAAATTGAGCTGCATAAAGGGACTCTGTTCTCAGCCATCTTCTTGCTTGATGGTAGAATGGCAGAGGAATGCTTCCTTCTGTTTGGAGCTGGATGTTGTGGGAGTGTGCACGCAATGAGAAAGGGAATATGCCAAGGGAGTCACCAGTTACAGCCTCTAACAAAGACCAGCTTTATGCCATTTGAAAAAGGGTTGGGGTAAATAAGCACAGATTTTCAGGATTGCTGTGATTGCTGGTCTTTTAAGATAACAAATAGCTTTGAAATGCAGTTTCTTCCATAGGTACAGATCATGGAACTACTGCCTCTTTAAACAAGAGTCAAATGGGCATTTTTAAATGTAAGCACCTCCCAACAAATGAGACCTTATGAATCTCTTGTGTCTTGACCAAAGATGTGCTGGGACGAGGCTGTTGGGTGTGAGCACAGCTGTCCCACACTGTCCAGCAGGAATCCCACAGCTGCTGTGTGTCAGGCATGTGCAGGCATGACATGAGCATGGCTGATGGCAGAAACATTCGGAGAATGCCTCAGACAGCCAACGCCACCTCTACCCTGACCTCTGCCTTGCCAGAGCGAGTGTCTAGCTAGTCCTCTGCTCACCCCTTAGAACAGGGAGAAACTGAATAAGTTCAGAGTTTAATAGGAGTTATGGAAACATTTACCACTGCAGTTGATGCTGGTTGTAAACATTTGAGACCTTCTGAACCAAATGCAATAGTGTGGCATGTCCTTAGCTAAACAAAAAGGAGTCTTGTGCTGATCTGGGGCATCTCTGCATGCCAGCCCTGAGCCAGGCTTTTTCTTGTGCAAAGGACTGTGTAAACACACAGCCCTTTGCTTGGATGTGATCTAATTATAAATGCTTTAACCTGCAGCCAGCTCAGAGACCTGGAGCTTCACTGGGGCTCCGTGAAGGCACAGGTGTTTGCTGTGGGCTGAAATGCCACATGTGCTGGTACCTTGGGCTTGAGGGGCTTTATCTGATATACTGCAGAGCTGCTCAGAAAGCTGCCTTCATGTTTCCAGGAAATTGAACTGTTGCTCTATGACCATCTGTCAGTGCTGGAGAGCCCTCAGTATAACTGTGAGGAGTGGTTACTGTGGGTATATTCTCTACCCTTGCAACAAATGGTCTCTTCTTGGTCCACCCAAAGACCCTCTGCAGCAAAATGGGAAGGAATTACTTAATCAAGCTCCAACTTGTCAATTGTGTTAGCCAAGTGAACAGTTACTCATTTGTTCACTCAAAATAGATATTACTTCTATGCTGGCATCCATTGTGTGGTTTTTCTGTCCTTAAATCAAAAATAGGGTAGAATTGCTGCAAGTCTAGGAATGGATATTTGTATGGTATGTTACAAGCCACAGATTAGGTTAATCCATTCTGCAAACCCTACCAGCTACCATCTGTGCATGGTGAACTAATTAACTCTTGAGATATCTGCTAATCCTGATGTGGCTTATAAAACCAGTTGGAGTATGTTTCTCCCAAAAGATGTTATTGTGTCCCCCACCTCACAAACCCCCTTGCTGGCTAGTGAAAGCTGCAGACTCCTGGAGTAAGATCTTGCACTCTCCTCTTGCTGAGAATCTTTCTTGGCTGGTTTCATGCCAAAGCAGTCAGATCCCAGTCATGAAGCTGAAGCAAGCATCTGGGACCTGGTGTTTGGTGGCAATAGGGGGCTGGTGTGGGCTTCACAGCTTTTCTACAGTCTCAGGGCTCCTTTACTACTGAGAGGATTCTCTTTGCAAACTGTGAGGTCATATCCAGCACAAGAGGTGCTTTTCAAGTGATCTCTGCCACCTGCCTTGTAGGCGACCAAGCCCTTGTGGTCACAATTTTCCATGTGCCCAGGCAGGACCACTGCTGGCCATCCCTTTCTGAAATCATAACCAAACTCCTGCTCTCACTGCCCACCTTGCTGCTGGGGGCACAGCTGGCTTCAGGCTGTTGCTTGGTGGCTTCCTCAGACACCTTGTTGCTATGCTGTAGGATGCTCCTCCAACTGAAGGGGAATAAGCTTTAATAATATACAAATTATGGCTCCATCAGTCCTGCAGTGTTTCCTTTCCCTCGTTGTTCAGATCCTGTCTGCATCAAGCTGGCTGTGCTTTGGCTGAGTCTGGCAGCTGAAGTCTATTTTAAATAGTAATTGAGCACTTAGAATATTAAGTTAATGATTTGGTTCAAGCCAGTGCTGCCTCAGGAAGCTGATGAGACTTCCTTGAATGAGTAAACCATCTTTCAGCTGGGTTTCCCTGTCCAATTTTTGGACTAGCAAGATTATGGCTACACACAGCCAACGATCATTGCTTTCTTTCTCTCCTGTAATCTAAAACTAGGAAGGATGTATCTGCTGGCAAGTAAATAAAAGCTTCACAAACTTTTTATAGAAACATCTGTAATGCTGTCTTTTCCCTCAATGGGGAAATTACTAAGCAGAGTTGAAAGAGTTTCAGCAATGACAGAAGTGGGGCCTCAAGTGAGAAACAAGCAGATTGTTTTAACAACACCAAGGGCCCTCGTGGCTGATCACTTTGTGAGATGCTGCCTAGGAATTACGGGTGGAGCTGATGGCCAAGGTTGCTTCCTTGGCCTAATTCTTCATTACTAGAGAAACTTTCTTCCTCACCCTCATGCACTAAGGATATGTGCTCTGTCAGCTTCAGGGAGTTGCATTAATTGCCATTTCTTTGCATTATTTGGAATAGGTTTTTTGTGCTTCCTTTATAATTACCAAGGGAAATGGCTCAACTTGTGGCTTTCTTTTTCTGTCCTTACAGCTGAGCTGTGCTCATCACTTCAGAGCTTAACCTTTCTGATCCTGTCACACTGCATGTGTCTAGCCTGCACTTAGAGTTCCACTGCATGTCTTGCTCTCTTTTTTTTATCTTCCTTTTTATAAATGAGCTTTATTTTGTTGACTTAGTCTGAGCTGCCTCCCTTAAGACAATGTGGAGAAAATGAACAGTGTGTGCCACCCCTTGTGCTTAATCATTCAACGGGGTCACAAATGTGTAAGCCCCCAGCTGGACCAGCAGGGCTGTGTGGCTGGAGTTGCTTTTACCTGTTGCAGGACAGAGGTGGTGACCCTGGGAACAAAGCTTGGTTGATGCAATTGAGTGTGGAGGTCTCTGCCAGCTTCACAGGCCTGTGGCAAGCATTCAGCTACACGTAGGTACAGGGTGAGAACGAAATGTACAGCCTCCAGCCCTGGCAGGTGTTTTGTTGTGGGAAATGGCTGCAGTAGAGGGAGAAGGAAGGATTGCTCCATGAGATATATAATGTTGCCTTTCCTTTGCCTTAAGGTTGCTGCAGTATTCATGGGATGTCATCTGGAGTGGTGTTTAGTATTAAACTTTTAGTATAGAACTGAGGGCATGCCTTAACTAATCCAGCTGACTGTGAAATCTGTCTCAGTTTTACCTTCTCAGTCAGAAGAACTCTTAAGCCTTTTAACTATGTTCTCAAAGAAGCCAAATCTAAGTGTGTTACTAAAGAGGCTGAAAAATCCAATTAACTACCATGGTCAATCCCAGCATGAGGCAATGCATCTTCTCTCAGGGTGGCTACTGCAGCAGATGCTGGGGGCTACCTGCCCCAAGAAGGGACTTGGTCATTGCTTAGTGTACCTGAGCCCAGGTGGTAGCAACAAAGCTAGAATGTGGTTTTTAACTCAAATGTTACTTTGAGTCATTCTGCTCTCATGGTGCTTGTCTCTGAAGTCTGTCTCCCTATAGTCCCTCTGAAAGCTTTAGCTTGGAAGGATTTTTCGTTTGTTTTTTTTAAGGTGGTGAATAGGGATGCAAGTCTGTCCAAGCCCATGGCAATGTCCCAGGAACATTTAAATCATGTAACTTGGTGTCTTAATCCTTGTAAGAAATCTGCGGTATGACATGATCCCTGCAGACTGAGGCATGTGCTCTTGTTTGTGTCCTGATGAATTGCACGTGTGCACTGTGCTCCGTGAATTGTTTCCTACAATTAGGGCAGAAGCACTGATGGTGGACTGGCTCCTTGTACCATTTGGCCTGTTGATGAGGATGGCTGGCTCAGATAGTTTGCCAGTCACTATTTTATAAATTCACAAGCATGTGCTGACAAGATTGTTCTTGATCAGGAATTGTGATCTGCTCCCTCATCATACAATTAACCTTCTTGGCTGTGTGTACTAATTACTGCGTGGAATTTAAAAACAGCAGATTCTGGCAGAACATTTTGGTTCTCACATAGCTGCTTTTTTTTTTTTTTCCTTTTCAGAAGATAAAGGATTTAATAATAAAAAAAGGATAGAGTAGCAAAAGCATAGCAATTAAGGACCAAAGAAACCTTTTAATTTAATTACCGGGGATATGCATCTTGGGCCTGGTTCTGGAAGAACTTCGTAGTTAGTGATCTCAGTGTGCATCTTGAACTCAGTCATCGATGACAGAGCTTCCTCTTCTCATGACTGAGAATTATTTTTCCTCAGATAGTGAATTTGCTGAACTTCTGATCAGTTTATTGAATTTTGCTTGATGCAGTTATTCCCCGAAGACCTAATTTTCTTCCCTGTTGGTTTTTTTTGGTTTGTTTGTTTTTTTTTAACGGGACTGTTTGTGTTTTTTTGTTTTTTTTTTTTATTTTTCATATAATTAGAAGAACATCCATTCTGTGGGTTTGGGATTTTTTTCCAAGGCAAGACTACTGCTCCTATGCTCAGGTGCACTAGCAGAGAGCAGGATTTGAGGAAGAGCTGCCACTAAGGCAGATTTCATGTCATTGCAGCATCTGTGTGTGTGTGACCCAATTCTGCATCTTCAGTCAAGATGTGAATCTGTCCAGTCCAATCCCACGCTCAAATCCAGTCTGTAGTAGTCTGGCAGAAGAAAGCTGATCTCACACTTCTCCTTGTACACCATATTTTTTAAGTCACTGCTTGAACTGAAGTGCTTTGGACTTCTGCCTGAAGCTACTGAAGAGAAGAGCAGATAGACTTCATTCCACACTGCTTCAGTTTTCTGCTGACAGGACATGTGGCCCATTAGATGCACAGGATCACTGTCATCTTCTGGGTGGCCCGTATGCTGGGGTGGGAGGAAGATGGGATAAGAGAGAAAGAGATGTTTGTGTGTTGTGTGGGTTTTTTGTTTTGCTCCTTGGCTTTTAAACTGAAGTGTGGGGACAGGGTGCAGGATTAGGGAAAAGAATGTGTTTGTGTTCTTTGCCCTTCCCCGTTCAGGATCGGTGCTGCAGAGAGCCCTGTGTCCAGGAGAGAGGGCAGGGAGGGCTGAAAAAATGAGGTGTGGCTTGAACACAGCCATGGTAGAACAGCTTGAACCCTGCAAATGCCTCAGAGAGTCTTCAGCTGAGCACAGAGAAAACACTTGGTACCGTAGGGGATGTAATGGCATTTCTCTTGGTTTTAAGAAATTCTCTGTTCTCCATCTGCTCCTGTTCTGCCTCCCTCTTCTGTCTGTCGGTGGCAGATGGCATTAATGCTGCCTGCGTGGGTTTTTCCTCTCTTGCACAGAGAAGTGCTGGTATTTTGATTTTGGCATGCTGGATAAGGCAGGTGAGAAGTGCATTTGAGAGCTGGAACAGAGGGTGATGATCCTCAGCCACCACAGGAATCTGTATGTGGCACAGATGGGTCTGGCTGGCTGAGAGGAGCAGACCAAATCTTCCCTGGGCATTTTGGGCAGGTCAGTCTCATGCTGGTGAGCACTTGAATCTCTGTCCTCAGATTCTGGAAACCTGGATGTAGGGTGTGTGTCCTTAGCCTGTTGAGAGCACTCACCCCTAAAATACCACTCCCTAAGTGCATCCAGCTTTGTAAGTGGTGTCACACCTGTCCCATTCTTGCTGGCCTGTGTCCAGGCTGGGTGACAGCATAAATCCTCTCCACTGTGGATGGAGTGGCTCACCTAACCAGAAATGGCTGGAAGTCTTACTTCTAGAGGTGTCCAGCAGGAATTACAATGTATGCACTGATTAAAGGTCATCTCTGCCTGGGCACGCCTATGCTGCTGAATGTTCAGTGCTTGGCAGCATGGCTGCTTCACAGTTGGGACTTGACTCTTGCTCCATTTTTTGAGCCACACATGGATTCCAGCACGTGTATATACCTGTGAGTTTCCAAGTGCAACGTCTGGGGCTTTTCTGCCCTCCTCCTTGGCATTGCTGGAGACTATTTTTTTCCTCAGAGGGGTGATGCTCTCAGTTTGTACAGCTGTAGATGTGGATTTGCATTCAGATATTCTAGGCACTTCCCAGCAAAACTTGGAACTAGTACAAAACTGTATATGCAGGGGCTGTGCCACAGGGATCATGTGGGAAACAATCCCCACTTGCCATGTGGAAAGAGTTAATGTGAGCTATGGCTGCCAGAACAAAAACTAAACAGTCCTGGATACTTCTGGGCCTGCGAATGGGATTAAAATGGGTTTTTACAGAAGTAAACAGAGTGGAAAATTGGGACTAAGTTTTCTTTGTGTTTGTACTTTTAGAAAGGATGAAGGACTGGATGAGGCTGTGAAAATGCAGCTGTGAGTGTGTCACTGTGCTGTTTGTCAAGCACACGATCCTCTGGCCCCACTCCTCCATTCCAACTCAGGAAAGGGCTCCCTGGTTGTGGCTTTCTCCCCTGCAGGAGTGAGTTATCCAGATGATGAATTTCTGAGGCATGCTTGAGTCACGTGAAAGCCAGATGTGAACATTTTCCAAGCAGTGTGTGTGGCTCTAGCATACGCCAGGCTACGTGGCAAGTGGACGTGGTCTGAGGTTGGTCTGCAGAGTGGTGGTGCCGGGGAGGCAAGGAGCCTGACAGCTCCCAGTGGGATCATTTCTGCCAGGGAAACAGGAAGGTGCTGGCTGTGCTCCTCACTGCAGCCCAGCACCTCTGCTCCCACCCCCCACACTGACAGGCCCTCCCCAGGCTGTTCGTGATGAAGCTGAACTTGGTGAATAAGACTAAAATTAAAGGCCTTATTTAATGCCTGCTGCCAATCCTCTTACTCAGACACTTTAGCTGGGTTTGCATGTTTGATAATCTACTAGTCAAATATTTTTTCAAGATGCAGCCCTCTTGAACAGATGGCATGGGAGTGGAGGTGATGTTCAGCTTCAAGTGTATAGAAGAGCTATCTCTGCAGGGATGAGAGGTTTACTTTAAAATGCAGTCTCTTATTGGGGAAAAAATAATATATGTATATTCCTTCAACCACTATCTTAAAATACTTGCTTTAAACATGATGCATCAGCATCCCACAGACAGAAGAGCAAGGAAAGCTTATTTAAGCTACCCTGGTGTGGGACAGCTGCTTGCCCGGCAATTACAATAACAAAATAATCTTCCATTGTGGTACCTAAGAAGTTTAATGTCTGACCAGGCTCACCCTGAGCCAGGCACTGGGCACAAACGTTGGTTTTGTTTAGGTCTTTCTGGAGCCTGGGGGGAGAAACATCAATGGCACAGTTCAACAGGGAGCCCTGAGTAGGACTGTGTGAGATAGATCAAAACACTTGCAACCTTTCTGTGCCATCCTCCCATTTCTCTGACTATCTGTTGTTTTCTGCCTAATTGAATGAATTAATTGTGTGAGCCAAGAATGAGTGGCAATGGTTCCAGGTCGGATGAAGGCTCATCTGCATTTTTCCTCTTTCCAGCCATGTTGTAAAACTACACATAGACTCTGTATCAGAATAATTCTCTGGTAAAAGTACTTCCATTTCTGGGGAAGCTTAGCAACACCAAGAATTTCTGTCTTCCTCCCTAGTCTAGTACTGTTGCATTTTACTGCCTTCCCTTTTAACCAAAGTGTCAAGCTCCAGCTGAAGGGGAAGGGACTAGAGGAGAGAAACCCGGAGACAGGCTGACAAAGGATGGTCAATAGGTCTGGGGGATGGAGGTTTTGGAGAGGGTCACAAGGGTCTGAGCATGGTGCACTGTCTGCAGATAGAAGCAGAAACAAGCCCCACAGTTCTGGGGTTCCTCACTGAACTTTCTGCTCTTGACTGGCCAGCCTCACCTTGTCAGGGGAGGAGGAGGTTGTGTCTGAAGAGTGGAGAAAGGAAGCAAAAAGGGGGAAAGTGGAGACAAAATCCCAGCAAGAAGCCCTGGACTGAGTAGACTGAGCCTGGCTTTTGGGTTCTTTACCTGCTTGGGGCAGTAAGGTGTCCCACCTGAGCCCTCAGGGCAACAACATAGTGTTTAGTTTATACCAACTCCTTGGCAGGCTTGTCTTCCAAAATGTAAACTGAAACACAGGCTCAACTTCTTTTTTCTATTCTGCCATATGTGATGAACATTGCAGCCAACAAGGCTCTAGGCCAGTTCTAAGAAGTGGACACATCTCAGGAACAGTGTGGTCAGCCCACTTCTTGGTGACTTGTCAGATACCACTGTTGGCATGAGAACACCCCCGTTCTTCAGAAGAAGCATTTAATTTCCCCAGTTAGTCTGAGGAATCATTGATTGCATTGCTTATTTTATAAGATAGGAAGGGTGTAAGTCTAGAAAATGAGTCTGCAAAACACTTAACTGCACTCATGGAACAGATCACTGTTGGAAACGGACCAGATGTCAGTATCTTTTCAGTATGGCCACTTGTTCTTACAATCTTTTTTTCAGTTATTTTAAGTTGCACCTTAACAGCTGGGAAATTTTGGTATTCCCAGTTGATGTTAAAGGTAGGGCTTCATGGGAACAAAATAGTTTAATTAGTTAAATGGCCCTGGGACTGTTATCTCTTATGGAAGGCAACTTCCAAAGAACAGGCCATACCCGTATAATTAAACTCTTTGCCCTCCAAAGCAAGGTAGCTACATCCAGATCACTTGTAGGGACATGTCTTTGGCCCATGCTAATTTCTCAGCTATGCACAGAAATAATTTGGGGCAAGGGTTACATTGCCAGAACTATAACCACACTGAGACTTGTGACCAGTATGATCCAATTCCCCACAATTACTGCAGGACTTTTGTTGGGAAATATGTAGCTTAACATGCTAGACAGCTATACAGACACTTGTTTTTAAAAAAGCTTGTTATAAAGGTCCCTGATAGCCCCAGCAACATGAAACCTGTGATTCTGTAGGAGAGTGTCCCTCCTGGTGCTGGCAGCAGTGTTAAATCATGGATGCTGGGCTCAGCACTGAACTGAACATTTCAGTGTTACTAACAAAAGGAACCTGCATCAGTAGCTGCTGCTAAAATGCCCATGGAGGAGGAGTTCCTCTGCACCTGCTGGGGCAAGGGCCCACCTGAATGTGCAGTACTGATGTGTACCATGAATGTGGCATCTGGATTTTGGTAGCATTAAGCTCATCCATTTGATTCTAGACTGACTCCAGCTATTGCAGGTTTTTGTGGAAACTTGCTCTGCTCTAACTGTACACAAGACAAATAATCTGCTGCTAAAATGAGATGAGTGGAGCTGTATCACAAGCATACAGCATTAGTCCCCAGCAGTCTGACGCCTGTTCTCTTGCCAGTGGTGGGAGGAGCAGCAAACAAACCAGTCTCACTGGCAGCAGAAAAGCTTTTGCCGAAATCTAGAATAATATGTTTCATGTTCACCATAGCAACCAGCTTAATTTTGTCTTCAAAGCTTTTTGCCCCTTCAACTCCTTCCTTTTCTTTCACACCTGAGGAACCCCTTTGACCTGTCTGAGGGTTGCCCAACTCCATTGTGGCAGCTTTTTCAAGTGATGGAATGGGGTTCAGCAGCCACTTCCAGTGACATGCCTGCTGTGCTGCTATTTCTGTGCAGTGTGGCTCTGAAGGAAAGCCTCCTCTGTGCTCTTCACAACTGCCTCGGCCTCATGACTTAGCTGTAATTTATGGATCCGTGTTCCTTTTGAGCTTTTAAAAATAATTCCGGTAGGAGGAGTTTGTTCTGGCTCCAACTGAAGTCGGCAGCAGGGGCTGTGGGGACTGGTGTTAAGAGCAGAATTGGGATGCCATTGCCCTAGGAGTGGCCTGCTTTGAGCAGGCAACTTTAATTTTCCTTCCAAATACTGAGATTCCCTCCCCTGCACTTCCAAGTCGTCTGAGACCCACCAGTGTTCAGCCATGTGGCAGTGAGGGAGAGGAGTGGCAGGAAGCGAAGGTTTGTTCGTTTACTGTTACCAATCCCATTGGCAACCAGGCTCAAGCCCCATGTAGAATTCCAGTAAAACCCTGTCCTAAAGGGGAAACCTGGGGCTGTTCAAAGCTTGTGTTTTGTTGGCTCAGGCACAGCATGTTTCTGAGGCCTCTGACCTCCTCCCCGTACGCTGGCTCCCGCCGCGGCTCTTCGTTTGAGCTCTCTGTGAAGTGGAATCTATCACTAATGTCTGATATTTTTATTATTTGTAGGGGGGACTCTTAAAAGCTGGTAGCAATTAGAGCTTAAACATCTTGGAATAAAAAAAAAAAATCCCCAAGAAGGAAGTTTAATGCTAAGCAGATGTGCAGGAGCAGCTGAAATATGCTGGCTGTCTTCTGCTTCAGAAGCAACCTCATCCACTTTTAGCTGCTGTCAGGCTGGGGCAGCTCAGAAGTGCTGCTGCTTTTATGCTGTTTCCTAGGCTGGGAAGCCCACACTGGTGACCTGTGGGATTGTTTACCCATTAATACTTACATTGCCCTTCTATTCTGGCTTAAGCCAATAGTTTTGACAAGGAGAAAAAATAGTTTCTTTAAAACGAATTTTTTAAAAAAATTTATAATGGCTAACAGAATTGGTTTATTTATGGTGAGATCTCACATATGTGTCTGTAGATATGGCTACTGTGGATCTAAGTTTAAACTCTCTCTCTTCTTGGGTAGACAGATCCAGCGTAGCCCTAAACTTGTGTTAAGTGCAGTGTATTTCCTCTAACTTTGGGTGTTTCCATCTTTTGCTGCAGCTCAGGTGGGGGCAAACTTTGAAATTTTCGCAGTTACTCCTGCAGTACATCATCTGCTTGATTTATCGTTGTCATATTCAGGTTCTTCTGTTTGGAAAAAGATCTGATAGCTGACTGAAGTTCATAATCATGCTCTGAAGGCAGTGGAAGTCTATTCAAAAGCCAATAGACAAGTTGCTGACAACAATTCCTTCACACCCTTTCCCGTGCATGCCCCAAGTCTGTAACAGAAACATGCTGTATATTCCCTCCGTGAGCTACAGCACAAGTTACTCTGCCAGATTATTTCCTGTTGCACTCCACCAATGCAAAGCCCTTTTCATTTTTTTTTTTTAATGGTAGTCCAAAGTAAATTATTGATATTTACCACAGTGTATTTGGTAGTATATTGTGACAGTGCAGCACATGGGTTTGGGAGTCAGATGGTTGAAAGACTTCAGAATTTTCTTCAAGCTGCCACTATGGACCATTTACTGTAAAGTAGTCAAAATTCTGAATCCATTTGAATGGCAGTGCAACTACATGATGAAAATTATGTCCCTAATTTAAAGAAAGGACTTCAAAACCTCAGCATTACCTTAGTGCTGAGAAAACAGCAGTGTGCTTCTTGAACCTCTGATTTCCATTGGGAAAGTTTGAAAGCTGTTTCTTAACATTTGTATCATGCTAGCAACTCCTCAGTTACATACGTACTGTGAATCTATTACATTACTATCTATTAATCTTTTTACTGTCTTGGAGATACTGTGCAATTCAGAAGACAGTAACAGATAGACAATGCCACCAGTATAGCCTGCTTTTCTCTCCAGGTGGTTGATGGGTGCATCTTCTCTGTTGTTAAACTGCTGGGTCCAGAACAGGGTTCCCCACTGCAAATAAGTTTTTCAAATTGCATTTTGGAGTTGTCAGAATTTAGGAAATTCTTAGACTGTCATATAAGATCTCTTTCTAGATGTCTCTTCTCCCAGGCAAGGAGAGAGTAACAGCTGCCCTTCTTCTCCTTCATCCCACAGAGGGGAAATGTTTGTTATTTAGAAATGGGGGGAAAATCTGTTAACTTTCAAAACATACTTCAGTGTATTCAAGAAAAAAAACAACAAACTACTTAACATTTGAAGATTATTCCCAAATTCCCAAGTTAAGTATTTCGACCTCATTTTATGGAGGGGGCGGGAAAACTTTTGACCTTGTTGGCAGCAACTCTTATCAGCTTTCTCCTTAGCCTGATCTCTGCCCCATTCATTGCTTAAAAAATGGAATTTCTAGTTATACTCTGAATGTACCTTTATTGGAACTTTGTACTCTTTTTCCACAGAGCGTTATTTGTCTATTGTCATTTTCCTTAATGCAATTCCAGGGTAATAAGATGCTTGTAGAAATTCACATGTGCTTGCTAAGCTCAGTCTCTGCAGGCTGTCTATGTGTCTTTTGGGTATGATTAACAGCTGCAAAGATAAATAGTTTTGCAGTTCTGAGGCTTAATAAGTCAGGCTGTCTCTTGGTATGTGTCTTCTGAGCTATTGGGAATAAGCTCAGGGCATATCTTACTCTTAGAGCTCAGAATTCGACCACCTACAGATTAATTTCATAAGTTCTGCAAATCCACTAAAACATAAAAATTAACTGGGTGGTTCTTATGACTTGACCCTCATGCCAACACTACTCTTAAGAAAAACTTAATGTCTCTTTTACAGCTATCTTTACTAACTCTCAGACTTTCTGATATGACTGATTCTGACTGTTTTCTTGTGTCACTAATTACTTTGTTTTTTCATGGCTGCCCTATGATTGGATTTCAAGTTTGGATGTCCAGTTTGTCTGAGACTCCAAAAAAGAGTGTCACTCAAGGTAAATTCTTGTGTCTTGGTGTTCTGCATGCTATTAAAACCAGAATTCTTCAGTTCAAGCTGTGTGTGGTTTTGGAATCATCTTGAATGTTATCTCTGACAGGGGATACCCAGGATCTGTTGTATGCTTGTGTATTGGTTTTTCATGATGCATGGTTTCTGGTAAGAAAGAGCTTTGCTTTTCTGCTGACTGCCTCACCTTGATGTTGCTGCTAGCAGGGGTTAGTAGTTTGCAGGGTTTTATTTTCCTTGCCCAACTCAAAGCCATAGTTCAAGGCAGCTTCTCCTCCTGTGGTGTGTTGAGCCTGGCCACAGCTAAGTACCTGTACAGCTGTGCTCTCACTATTCTATGTGGGAGAAACTTCATGGGTCAGGATAAGGCAGAGAAACATGACTGTGTGCTCCCTATCCTTCTGAAATGCTCTTTGCATTTCCCCAGTAAATAGAAGTGATTTCACATGAAAAAGCTGAAACCCTGATAAAGATGCAAAATTTTCAAGGGAGCATCAGCCGCCTTGTTACAACGAGTCAGGAAGGAGGAGGAAGCAGAGGAACAGCTTATAGGTGAGGTGTCAGGGGCTAGGGAGCAGTAGTCCCATACAGGGCAAAAACTCAGCTTTATAGTATAAGGAATCAGGACTTCTGTGTAACCAGTGGATTTCTTCTGCAAACATTTGTCACTTGACATGGAATATCACAGAAGAATTCTTTTCTCCTTCAGACTTAGAGATCACATGTGATAGATCCTGTGCCTGTACAGGATACTGGGCTGGGCACTCAAGCAGTTTAAGCTACATGTAAGTCTTGGGGCAAGGAAAGATGGAAACACTCCTGCTGATTTCCATACCAGATTTGGTAAATATTCAAGTTCATGCCCTGTTGAAAGTATGTGAACAAAATCCCACCATCCTCGATGGATGAGTGCTTGCTTGTCTGAAGTTTTTCATGACCAAGACTGCTGTGATTCCAGAAATGCTATTCTTGACAGAAGTTCAATATATCTTTGGGGGTTCTGCCTCATCTTTGCAGAATAGGTCTAATTTGAGGGTGGTAACTGGATATAAAAGTGCAGAAATATCTGAAGTATTCAGTCACAGGAGCCTGCTGCTCCATGGGTCACGGAGGAGTTGAGACAGAAAACAGAGTGAGACTCAGCAAGAGAGAAATACGTTAAGGAGGAGACACAAGAGGTAGTGTCCCTCAGGAAAAGTGACAAGAACTCCTCAAGAACTGGCTGGGGAGTGAGGTTGGGTTTCTTTGACTCAGTAGATCTGTTGTGACTGTGACTGTTTCCTGTTCTCATATGCAAAATGGCAAACTGAATGCCAAGGTTTTTAGCCTTCTTCAAGGGCAAGGAAGCAAAATCTTTATAGATACTATTTTTTTCCCTTCTGCTTACTGCTTTTAGCTAAATGCATGTCACTAGTTTGGTAAAAAAAAATCTGTGCATGATGAGTGTGCAAATACAAGTGATAAATTGCATTGCATGGTGCTTGAGAAGGTGAATGTTGATACATAGTGCTCCTCAAGTCTTATGTTCATTTGGCAAGTTCTTAGCTCTCCATGCTGTTCTAGTTCATGTGGCCTTTCAGTTTCTCATCCAAATGAATCCCCTGTTTCCAAAATAGCTGTTCTTCAGTCCAGATCTGCCACAGGCTGTATCCTGATGTGTCCAGCTGGTAGATCAGACTTGAATTTAAATGTGATCTTTACCTATGTAGTACATTTATGTGTCCTAGCTAGGCTGTGGCTTGGAGATGAGAGCAGAAGCCAGTTTCATGCTGCCCAAACTCTCACTGAGGTTATGAACCTGCTCCATGAAGTGGAGACTCTAACCAAGACTTTGAGGTGGTTTCATTTTGTACTTTGGAAAAAGATGGGTGCCACACAGCGACACCCTGGGAAAAGTGATGTGGTGGGACTCTAAGTTTGGTCACCCTGACTGCTGTTATAATCCTTGGCTGGTCTGCTTTGTGCCATATGGAGGGATTGGGAATGTGTTGCACCACTGAGCAGGACTAGGGCAAATTCCAAAGCATATTGGTGACTTCAGCCTGGTGGAAGACCCAGTTTGGCAGCTGTGTGAAAATCTCCAAGCAGTTCAACAGATTTGTGTGCAAAATACTTAAGTATTCTTAACTGTTGCTACCTGTAACCTAGTTGGGTTGGAATCACTGTTCAGAGAGCCAACTTTCCAAGAAGGAGTGGAAAGAGGACTCAACTTTTTACTTTCACCCTCCCGCCTCTAATTTTTCTTGGCTCTGTTTTAAAGCCTAGCAGATCAAAAATAAAAAATAAAAATCCCGAGACCAATAGGCTTCACTTGGCAAAGGTCAGCACTGAATATTTCTGTTGGTCAGGATTTCTTTGAAAATGCTGCTGAGGGCTGTAAAGAGGGAAGAACTGAACTGGAGCAGCTGCTTTGAGAGAGCTCTTGCCTTTTACCATGAGCCAGGCTCATTCCTGAGGTGCTCCCCGTGAGGGCTCTGTTTTGCTGCTGGTTTTAGCTGTGTGTCACACATGCTCCAGTGCTGGAAGCCACAGTCTACCTTAAAGCTGCCACTTGTCACAGACTCTTGAAGGCTTGCCCAGATCTTGGTTCTTGGAAGTGACAGAAAGTACTACGTGTGTGTTTTGGTGGGGAATAAATCCAGGCATCCAGTTAATTTTTTGCTTCTGTGATTGCTGATCATAGTCTCTTCTTGGTGGCAATATGTGCTGTTGGTGTGGGCCCCCTAGAGCTGCTTGTAGCAGCAGCCCAGGAGGTTAGGAGAGACTTAGTGCAGCTCATGGAGTTACCATCTAGACCAGGTCCTGCCACGTTTAGCCAAAAAGATAGCAAGAAGGGCTGGAGCTTTGGCTGTTATTGCCCCATGTCCTGAAAGGCTTGCACATGAGCAGGGAAGGTGGATGGTTGGATGGATGCCCACTTAGAAGGAAACTTCTCATACATCAATCACAGCTGCCAGCCTGGGGTGAGGGGTTTACATGCTGACCTGGCCATTGCTGGGTGTATGATGCTCAATCTTGTTTTATTCTCAGGCACTCTTTGGGATGTGGACAAGGTTTTAGGCCAAACTTCTCTGGCTTTGGGTCTTCTGCATTACCTAAGTGGTCAGATCCAAACCATTCCCTTTCTGCTTTCCACCCATCTCTCTAATAGCAGGGTGTCCCCTGCTTCTGAAACTGTCTTCTGAAAATGCAATAGAGTGTCTTTGTGCTTTGTAAAATAAATATCTGGCCTAGCTCACAGAAGAACTACAGAAATCATAGTGTATTAATAATCATTAAGTCTAATTTGATAGACTTGCCCTAATGTTTATTTTCTTCTATAATTGGCAATAATCCAGACATTGAAACTGGATTTGTACTGAATTTCTGAAGTAACTGTGGGAGGTGATAAACTTTTGTCTCTGTCCCTAAAGCTTTGTGGCTCAGGACTGCTACACCAAGAGACTCTGAGCTTTGAAGTTAAACACACTTAGGATTGGGAGGATTGCTTTCTGGTGGGAGGGATGAAGATTAATCCCCTTCAGCCACAGCTTGTGGCAGTAGTAGTCTTACCTCCAGGAATAACTGATCTGTAAATACAGTCTGAATTTTGGTAAGTGGCAGTGGGGCTGAAGCGTGACAGGGTGGAGTGAAGGAGTATCTAGGAGATGAGTCAAAGCCCCAGTTGTTTAGGGTGCACAAAGAATAAAAAAACAGACAAAAATCCAAAACACCAAGACCAAACAAAAACCGTCTCACTGAATAGGAGATCCTAGACTGGGAAACAGAGTTTTGATCTGAATCCATGTTGTCTCCATAGAGATTTGTAGCAGGCTTCATAACTCTCATCTCACTGCTTACTCTAGGAACTGGTTATTTTAGAACTACTTTTCCAACACTGCTGCAATATGATGAACTCTTGTGTACTCTTCCATGCATTACATAGCAAAGTCTGTTTTATCTTGTGTGCACTACACACTTAACCCAGTTTTAGGCAGACCTAAGCTCTCTATCTTAACACAGTTCAGGATAAATCATGGGTGGAAGGCTTAAAGAAAACATGCAATTTTAATGTTTATTTATTATAGTCATGTGGTCCTTCTGATAAGAAAGAAAAAGAGGTGAAGATTTTAGGGGAAGAAATTCCATGTGTTTAGAGCTGGGTGTAAAATTGCTGTAAGGAGTTAGACTGATTTAAGGATTTTAAGTAGGCTTGCTGCTATTCTGGGTATTTTTTTTCCCTTCATCCTTCCCCAAAAGGAGTTTTCCAGAGATACATAAAAGTTTACCCTTCAACAACTGGCTTTAAAAAGAAACCGCAGCTCTAGATCCAAGCTACCACAGTTACTCCTCCCTGTGTGTGGAAAAGTGCAGAGCTCTGCCATTATCTTATGGAATGCCAGGACACTGGGGCTGTGTCTGCCAGACACCCCAGCGTGCAGACCCTGCACGTGTCCCCAGCAGCTGTGCCCATGTCCAAGGGCTGCACTACCTGCCAGTTGGTTCTTCAGCTGTGACTCACCCTTATGGCACTCACTGGCCGTTGCTGTGGTTTTGGCTGCTTCTGCAGGACTTCACTGACCAGCCCAGTACTAATTCATTTAGTCTCAATCTATAAACACTTGATTGATAATCATGAAAGAGCAATATAAAAGCCTGTGCAGTGTATGGATTAAAAGAGCAGACATGTTTATAGCCTGATAACAACACAGTAATCTGGCAAAGATCAGGAGTCTCACATTCCCATATCCAGATGATTTTATTTTTGGAGTCCAGTTGGTGGTTTTCATTTTTGGCTATTGCAAAACCATCGTAGGTTTTAGCTGTTGCAACACAGGAGGAGGAGGAGGATGTTGGAACAGACGTTCTGCGCTCTTATTTAGGAGACTTTCACAGTAGTTGCTGGTCTCCGAGTCCAGCAGGAGGAATGATGCTCCCTCCTCGCTGCCTGGTGAGGGGGACAGGGTGCAACTGTGTCACTTAATAGTGCCAGCTATGACGGGCATGGACAAGCTCCAATGACATTTCTGCTCCACCCCAGGAAGAGAAGCGCTGAGGTGAGGAGCAGGAGCATTGTAAAGTGGAGCCCTATGGAGAGGAGGAGGGCTATCCTCAAGACTTTAACCAGGAAACGGACTCGAGGCAAAAAGAAATGGAGAGGCAAGCAAACTCTTATTTCAGCCAGCAATCTGTGCTCTGCTCTGGGGAGGGCTTTGCAAGTTAGAGCTTAACCAAAACACTAATTCTGCTTTTTTGGTGAGAGAGGAGGGGGACCTTTACCTGGTACATCAGTGTTATCCTATCCTCTGCTCTCCATTTCTCCTGCCTGGGCTGAAGATGCTTTTTTAAAAGTAGGGCTGTTGTGTCAGGGTGGCATTGCAGCTGCATGTGAGCTTGCTGGGGAACTCATGCCACGCTGCGTCCCTCTCTGGTGTGCTCGCACCGAGCAGGCTGTTACTCTTCAATGCATGCTGTGTCCTGTGGTACAGATTAGACCTGAACTAATTGGCAGGGATGTGGAAGCGCCCACGGCAGCGAGTGTAATTGCTGCTGTGCTCTCTGTGGTGTTGCCTGTCTTGTTCTTTTGAATCCCCTTTGGAGAGTCTGACATAGTGTAGCAGCAATGTTGTGGGCATCCTGAGTGTCACTGAGGAGTAATTAATCTAAAGAAACTTGTGGGGGATGGAAGGCTGAGGAGGATTGAAGTCCCTTACTCCACTGACTGTACCTGAAGGTAATGTAGTAACAACCCAAACCAGGCTACCCAGAAAATGGTAAAGGCTTTTGGTTACTGGAAGGAGCTGTTGCTCTGTCTTTTCCTCCTCGTTTTCTTCCTTTCTTTGCTGTTACTGAAATCTTCCCCACTGTGCAGTACGTAATCTTGGTGACCATCACTCCAGGAGCCACAGGGACCCCATGCATTGAAAGGGGGATATCCTCTAGGCATGATCTGCTGCAGCTGTAAATGAACAAGCTTGTTTGACCTTGGTTACTTCCTAGACCAAGGAATTTATCACCCTATTTTTTTTGTCTTAATAGGAGCCCTGTAGCACTTATACAAGTGTCTGTTAAAACAATCTCTTAATTGTATGTGTTCCTCCAGCCACTGTACTGACAAAGAAATCCTCCTGCAGTGACTACGTTATCCAGGGCAGGACAGAAGTAACCCAGAGAAGCCCTGCTGGGTTTCAGATATATGAGAATGCAGATACAACCTATCTTGCCAAACTGTTTTAAGTGGGGTTGGTTGGTCTGTTTGTTTGTTTTGGTTTTTTTTGTTTGTTTTTTGTTTTGTTTTTTTAAAGCAGAGTTGTGGAGGTGGATTTGAAGTGCTGATTCTTCGTGTTTCCTGGCAAGGGCATTCCCCTGGCACACAGTCCCTGGCTTGGCCTCTGTGGCTGCCAGTGGGGTGTTTGCCAGCCTGCACTCCAGCCTGGTCCTCTTCTTGTTCCCAGCAGGGACACGTGCATCACGAACACTGTTCCTGCCACCAAGCCAATGCAGTCTTTTGGATTTTTTTTCCTTACTCCAGTCCCATGAAAACTGCCTACTAGGTTGGAGGAAAGAAGGCATTTGAGTTGTTGGTTTAGCAATTGGCTTCCTGCATGTCCCCTGCTCCCCTTGCCACTGTTTGGTCCCTCTTGCCTTTCTACACACTGAATTCTCTGCTGTTGCACATGTATAGACATAGGTCCATGACAGCTTTTCTTTCTGCTTAAAAAACTTGTATTTATCTCAAGACTAGAACAAAGTAGGGGTTGTAGGTACTACTTGCCTAAGCAGGTGGAATGAAGATTATAACACTGCTGGATTCTGGACTGGAGAAAGGACTGTGGGAAGCAGTGTGAAACAGGGGAAAGCATCTCATCTTACTCTAGGTAGCCCAACCTAGCACTAGTTTAAACCAGAGTGCACAAGTCAGGTTGACTGATCATGAAGAGAAACATGATGCTTATTTGGAATGGACAGCTATGGTGAAAATTTGTGTTATAAATTTCCATGTTGTCAGTTTATGGTCTTCTCCTCCTATTCCTGCTACTGGCTGTGGTTCAACTATCTACAGAAAAGCTAAATCTCTTAAACATAAGCTTCTAGAGGAGATGACTCCTCTTTAAAGAAAATTAACTTACGTAATTTGAGGAGAGGCAGAGGCATGCTTAGGGAGCAAGAAAGTCTTCTGATTTTCTGAGTTTCTTAAACCTGGTCCAAGGGGAGGCATTGTGATAGTGTTTCCTTTCAGGAAACAGTTGAATTAATTGCTTTCTTTCCTAGGATTTTCATTTCACAGGATGCTGTTTTAATGGCTGATGCATTCTTTACCTTTCTTGGCAGGGATGCTAATTACTTGTCTGTCGAATCACTTTGCATCTCCAGTCCAAACACATATGAACATGCTGAGTTTGGAAATATAGCACCCAGCATCCTGTGCTTGGCTGTCAGTCCCTTGACTTTTCTGGTGGACCATGGGCTTCCTTCCCGTCTCTTGTAGCCAATTTATCATCAGAAATACAGGAAAACCCAGAGTCTGCTCTTGGCTCTGTCCCTGTTGTGTAAAATGGGACATTTAGTAAGTTGTATATCTGCTTCTGTCCTCCCTTTCAATCAGCATCTTAATCCAGAGCGACAGGAACTGCCTGTTAATAGGTAAAATGTATAATAGTTCTGGTGTCCCAAACTGCTGTAATTGAGAAAAGTAAGGCATGCTGTCTCTTACAAAGTAAAGAGCCTAAACGGAGAGGTTTTCCTGGCTTTTCGAGGCGGTTTCAGGCCGAGCAGAGTGAGTCTGTGCCGGGGTTTGGCAGCGCAGGGGCCCCGTCTGCGCTGTTTGTGTTGCATTGCTGAGCCCAGATGTGGCAGCCCAAGGGCTCCCTCCACATCTGGCACTGTGCTGTGCCTGCCTCGTGGCTCCACCTCGAAGTGCACGATTTCGGCTCGGGGGTGAAAAAGTCAGAAATAATAATGATTTTTTTAAAGAGAGACCAGTGGCGTGGGGGAAGGGAGGGAGGGGAGAGCGTTACTTTGCACCTTCCGTGGCCCCTGTCGGCGTGAGCTCTGCGCTCATTCATAAGTGGCTCTGACAGCCGAAAGCCCTTGGTCCGAAGAGAACTCGAAGGTGTGGGGGCTGGCTCCCAGGGCTCCAGAAAGGCGATGGAGAGGGGGAGCGGAGCCCCGTCCCGCCGGCGGAATGCGGAACTGCGGGGCTGCCGGGGGATGGCCTTCTTCTAGCAGCGATCTGGCGCTCTTTTTTCTTCTTCTTCTGTTTCAAGTAAACACTCTTCCCCGCCCTCCCCTCGCTCCCTCCACCCCACCTCCCTCTCTTTCAGTCCCGCTCATGTGTTTCTATTTAAGGGCTGCAGTGCAGACGAATATGATTGGCATCTACAGCCCCCTCTTGACTTTCAGCTCAAGCCTTTAGAGTGGAGAAGGAGCTGAGCCGCCAAGGGGAGAGCTGTTTCTTCTTTGGGTTTAGTGGGGGGATGGCTCAGCTGTGGATTTATACTGCTTCTGCCCAGGATTTTTCTCTCTGAATGGGAGCAAGGATTGTGGAAACCATGTTGGGAAGAGGTTTATTTTCAGAATCCATCATGAAACTGTGCAGATAATTCATTTTTTTTGCTCCTTTTTACATTTTTTTTTTCCCTCCCCTTTTTTTCTTCTTCTTCTCTCCAATGTCCCTCTGTGCTGCTGGGTTGTGGGCCAGAGGAGGCTGTTTCTATATGGCCAGCCATTTGGGGATATGCTGCGAGCCAAGGTTGTTTGCTGATTCGCTTGGCTCTGGTGACAAGTTGGCCTGTTGTGAATCGGATGGACGGAGGTCGCTCGCAAGGAGCCATGGCTGGAAGCTGGCTTACGGCTTGCTTTTTCCCTTCCCCAGGTGCTGATGCTAGCTCTGAACCCATGATCCTGGAGCAATATGTGGTGGTGTCCAACTATGAGAAGCAGGAGAACTCTGAGATCAGCCTCCAGGCTGGAGAGGTTGTGGATGTCATAGAGAAAAATGAAAGCGGTAAGTTCTATTTGCTGCTTTTCTCTCTTCCAATGGTCTGATTTTTTCATTTGTTCCTCTGCTTTCAGTTTCCTCATCACTACTTGTTAGCTGTACATTTGCTCCATCTGGTACAGTTACTATGTCTGGCAGAGGATGTTGAAGTTTCTCCATGTTGATTTGGGCTGGGGGCCAAATGTTGCCTTCTACTGTAAGAATGTTTCATAGGTTTTGTGTGTTAATTAGCCAAGGTACGCTAATGGAAAATGAAGGTGACAGAGAGAAGGATCTGCAGCTAATGAAGCTGATGTATAGTAGGCTGCTATAGTTGCCCTACTGTCTCTTCAAGTTTCTGTCAGTATTTCCATTACTAACTCTCTTTGCAGAGGATTTATGGGATGAGTGTTTAAAAATTGCTTGGGATGAAACTTGGCTTGACAGTTTAGCCCGTGGCCCAGAACTCAGTAGGAGGGGAGAGAATGTGCGTACATAAATACGTGGCCATGCACAGTTTCAAAATTTCTTGCAGAAGTGTTAATTGGGAATTTTGAGGCAAAGAGGCAGAGTCTGTCATGTAAAACCAAGATGAAATCCCTTTCTGCCACGCGTGGAATAACCAGCTTGCATTTGAAAAATGAGATTTTTGGCAAGTGTTTGTATAGATTTCTTTTGTGTACTTTAACTTTTGGATGCCTGGTAGCTTTGTGTTGGGCAGAACGCATGCAGGAGACTGTGTACGTGTGAGTGGTTGGAGTGGTTTAGCAGCTGGTTTGAATAACTGCCTGTCTTCAGCAGCTCCCCCTCCTCCCCTCCAGCACTACTTGTGTATTAATCCAGAGTTGTTGTCCAGGACTGGTTTCCAGCCCACTCGTGACTTGTGTGTCCTCATCCAGAGGAGCTGCTGACATTTGCATCTGTTCAAGCCAAGGCTCATGTTGCGGTACGTCCACATTCAGGGCTCTCACCACTGGCAGACTCTGGAGTGTGCTGGGCACAGCAGAGCTTGGGGACACTAGGGCACCCAGATCCAAAGATCAAATTCATCTTCCAGAGCTTTGAGCCAGGTTATCCACGAAGATGACCATGCATTGTATTTTTTTCCTTCTTTTAATGGAGTGGTAATTTCTCTGTTGTATGAGAGCCTCGTGCTTGTTTGGCTCAAAGTGATACAGTTGTTTGCTGGCTGGTGATTTAGTGTGGAGTCCAAAAGGATTGTGTGTGGAAAGGCACTGGTGAGTGTGAACAGAAATACCCATCTCCTGAGTCCTGACTGTATCACTTGCGAAACTAATAGAAAGCAAACTGTTCATCTGCCCCGCTTTAAAGCAATAGTTATGATTGAAGAGAGAAAAATGTCTTCACTTCTTGAACTGTGTCTGGCCTAGTGGACAAGCATCCTCCCTTCCAAGCCTGCAGCTTCTCATTGTCAATAGTGGGTGTCTCTGCCATCAGAGCAAGCCTGGTTATATTGTGGCAACTTATGTTCATATTCATGATCTCCTTGTCTTGGATAATGGCTTATGGAGCCAAGAGAATTAATTGGGCTGTTAAATAATACAAGAAGTGTCTGAATTCCAGTTACAGTTCCTTTGTGTTTTAATTTTGTGTGGCCTCTCTGCCTTGCACAGTTCAGACCACATTGTATTGAACCACATGGTATGGGGAGATAGAAATGGAGAATAGTCAGGGTTTGGATTAATTAGTGGGTCCAGGAATGTGACTCTTCTCAGGGAACGTCATTGAATTTGGATTATACTTCTTAAAACCATATTCTGATGCTTGGCAGACAGATTCCTTAATGTCCATGTAAACAAGAAAGGAAATCTGAACCCTGGAATTCCATGCTGTGATTTTGCCCTTCATATTTATGGATGTACAAAATAAATATATCTATATCCTTTAAAAAAAAAAGCCAACAGATAAGCTTATGAGTCACAGATTGGTGATAGAGAGAGCATCACTTGTTTGGATGCCTGTTTTAACTGTTCTGGTAGGGAACTCATGGTTTAGTTATTCCAAATACAGGACTCCAAACAGTCTCTTAGTTCTGCCCTAGGTTAGGGATACCACAGGAATGACTTCAATACTGTGTCTCCTTTTCTCTTCAGCTACAGCTGAACCTTTGGATGGCATGTAATGAAACTAGCAAAAGTTTCTCAAGAGTCAACATTCAAAACCTATGAATTATGGCTTGAGTTTGAGTATCTGCTTAGTGTAAGCAAGCAAACCTAGGAGATGTGGTTATGACCTCTAAGAACATGGGGATATAATTTTCAAGAAAATAAGATTATTGGGCTATGCACATGTAATACTTCATTTGTCTTTATGGTTATGTTGGCCTTGTAAATGTTGTGAAACTGTATGTGATGTATAAATTAGTCTCATTTTTCTAATCCATACAAAGGAGATACAAGGTGTTTTGGATGTTGCCTGCAGCAGGGACAGTGTCTTCAATGAAAGGAAGGAAGAGTGGCTGGACAGCTTGCTAGCTGGCAGCTGAGAAGTCCTGTCAGACTGGACAGTGTATGTTGGATGTGCTGTTGGGCCAATATTTTGAACTTCCTTGTATGTATAGGCATGTATATAGCTATCATGTCTTTTTGGGTGATTAAGTGTACTTTGGGGTGGTTAGATGCGTAAAGGCACAGATGACTATTTCATTCTAAAACCTTTACTAAATAGGGCTGCCTGCTGATGCCAAGGACTCTTAAATGGTTCTTTTGTTTTCTGGAGCAGTAAAAACTTTAACTTGGCTTTGTTGCATGGCTTTCATAGGAAAGAAACACCACCTCTTTTCTGGTCAAATGTCCCTATGTTTTTTACACAAGGAGTCTCACAATCAGTTTCCAAATGCGGGTGCATGTTTCACATCCTGCTGGATGTTTTCTTCTGCACGCTTCTAGGGCCTGAGCTAGTTACCATCTTTTCTGATGTTTGCTTCCAAATTGTGTGCACTCCTGAAATGAGATAAGCTGTGCTTGTTCAAAGCCCAGTATATAGGGCAGAGATAGAAGGGGGGGGAAATATCTGGTATTTGATTTATTGAAGCCTTATCTGGTTTTCATCAAGCTTCTTTACCTTCATCTTAAGTGTCACACTTACTGTATACTATTACTCAGTGTTACTTTTCTCATATAAGAGATGGTATTTGAGGTGTCTCACAGGTAGATATGTACAAGCCCATTTGGTAGGGCCTGGTCTCATTTGGTTTTCTCTTTCACTGAAGAGTTGGATAAGTTGTCTTCATTATTGTGCCAGTGAAAGTTATTACTTGGACGTTATTTGAAGTTGAAACTTCTGTCCAGTATTACGATTTAAGAGTAAGGTCAGTGTAGCATATGCAGTGAATAATTTCCAAAACCCTTAATCTGACTTGTGAAACCTTTGGGTCACTATAACCTGGTTGTTGCTGCAATTACTGTGGAAGCAAACCTTGCTAGACTTAAATAAAGCTGTTGTACTTCAGAACGAGTTATTTAGTAGTGTACCAGCTCTCAGGCTCCAGCATTTGGTTTCTGCAGCAAACACCTATTTTGGCTCAACAAAAGTTGTCCTTTAGACCTTAGTTCTGTTTATAAGAGCAAAATACCCAGTGTGCCTGTTGTATCTGATTAATATTTATCTCTTTTTTTTTTCCTTAGCTGGGAGGAAAATCTGCGTGTAGCAATGGTCATAAATGCATCAGGAGAAAAAAGGAGGTTTACAGTCTCTACAGATGTTGTCTGGGAGTGGGCTGTAGTTACAGGGCTTGTTTCTTGCTAGAAGTGGCTGTGATTTGTTTAAAGGCATGGTGTAACCAACCTGCTCTGTCCAACACTATCTAAACATTTCTGACTTGTTTCAGAAAAACTATGTGAATAGTTGACGTAAGTCCTGTCTGTCGACTACATAGGCTTCTTTTAAACCTTAACCAAAAAAAACCTCATGGAATAACTTAAACATGTATTTTTGTTGCAGAAAAGAAATGTTGTGACTTTAAAGCAGGAATCAGACAGATTTCTTTAAGGTGGAAGAGGGAGGGCCAGAGCAGCTCTCTCTCTGCCAAGTTTCGTATGGATGTGGCTTGAAATGGTCAAGCTATAAACTGTGCCAGCAGTGTTTGCAATGGAAAACCTGACAGACAGTGAAGTATGAGCACAGTCCTGAGCACCTCTGCCTCTGCTGCTGCTCTGCTTGCAGGCAGGATGGGAGCTCTTTCCCTGCAGCCCCTGGGCGCTGTGCCTGTAGTGGAGGCGTCCTGGGATGGTGTTTTCAGCTGGGCTGAGCAGGGCTGTAGCCATTTCCTCTGCAATTACATAACTGCTGACCAATGTTAAATGTTGCAGTACATGTAATGTGTAAAACAAGGCTATTATGGTCAGTGTAACTTTATCAGGACCCAGAGGAATCTCTGGGGAGGGAGGCTGCTCTTCTCTCTTTATCTGGGATGTGGGACTTGGCACTGAAGTATCCATGAGGAACATCTTTGCTTATCTGGGCGTCCTGGCTTAGAGGTCCTGGGACTTGCTGGTTGTCCACCCAGTGTCAGGAGATGAGTGTGTGCCTGGCAATGTCCTCTGCTTCACCATTTGGTTCCACTGGTGCTGCTCACTGGCTGCAGCATAGAAAGGCCACAACTCTCAGTTGCTGGGAATGCACTGGCTTCCAAATTGGAAGCTCCCTCTTCTTGGATTGAGGGCTTTTGGAGTTAGGCTTCTGGCTCTTAATGGGGAACACAGCACCCTTTATTTGAAGGTGCTGCTTTCCAGGGTTAAGTAAGTGGATTTATTTGGTACCAGAAGGGGTCAAGATTACTTTCGTGGTCAACTGCTGCATCTCAGCTAAAGGCACACCCTTAAAGTGTTCTAAGAGAAATAGGATTTCTTGGAACTCGTGGACCAATCTTGCATTTTTATATCCCTTCTGCCACGCCTATTCTTGCAAGTAGCATTGATTTTTAGTCACTTTTCTTTAGTGTTGGTGGGGCTTTTATTTAAATTTTGTAAAGGTCATTGTTTCTGTCTTGCATCTACTTTTTCCTGCTCTACCTCTTTCTGGGTCCTTGTCTTCCTGATCCCCTCTTTATACACAAAAGGGACTGTTTGCACTGCTAGCAAATGTCTCTGGGCATTAGTAATATCTTGTAAAAGCTGGCCAAACCCATTACACTTCTGTTTATTCTAACAGATAAGTGGGAGTCTAGCAGCTTTCTAGGTTTCAAATGTGGCTATAGCTCCACACAAAATTGCAAATGCAGTTTCCTAGTTTGCTTGTGAATTGTCAGTAGCTTTGCATCCATTGGTCACATGTGCTACCAGACACAGTAATTGCCAACACTATGCTTTATTTGAGGTGCAATTGGTGTGTGTTGAGTTCCTTTAGAAAGTGAGCTTTTTTATTTTTTTTTCCTTTACATAGCATTTCAAGAGAGTGCAATTCATCAGATATGATGCAGAACTTGATTTCTGTTCGTACACCCAGCTTTGCCCTGCTGTTTGCTCTGAGAAACTACTTCAGTTCTCTGGGTTTCCACTTCTTCCTAGTATGTCTGTGTATTTGAATTTTAAGCCTTGTAAGAGACCAAGGTCATTATATAAAAAGTAAATACTCCCTCATACAGCAGCCCCTTCTCTTGGTCAGTCCTTGAGCTGTTCCTGGAATTTGAGGAGAAGAAACAAACACTTCTGTAGGCTGAACACTTTTCCTCTAGCACTGTTGGCTTTGTCCCAGAGGACAGGTTTGGGTGAGTGGCCACCACTAAATACCTGGGACAGCTTGTCTAGCTGCTTCTGTGTGTACCAGTGTTCATAATTCTCTAGCAAGGAGAGCCAAGTTTAAGGAAGGACCACCCCAAGCTCCTTTTTCAAAAACAAAGGAGTGTAGCCTTCAGTGTCCATTGTGAATGCAGTGCTGCCTTGCCATGTGTCCTGCCTTTCTGGCACCAGCCCAGAGCAGAGGATACTTGATCCACTTATGAATCAGTTCCTGTGCTGCTGCAGTTTCTGTCCAATGTACGTACTAATGCAGTCAAACACAGGCCATCTGAGGAGGCAGGGTGGGTGATGTGGAATTTTTGGCTAGGTGTTACTGGAAAGTTGTTTAATGTCATAAAAAACAGTGTTTGTAGACGTTTTTTCTCCAAACAGGGACAATGCTGGCAAAGCAGAGATGCTTTCCTCCTTCAAATGTTTGCAGCTCAGGGCTGGAGAAGGGCTTCTCTGGGCAGGCAGAGGTTCAGAGCTGTCTGTGTGGAAAGTAAGGATGCTCAGTGGCACTCCCTGTCTCACTCAGTGTCTTTGTCTTCAGGCTTTTTGGAGACAGTGGTCAAGGCTGGTTGTTCTTTTGCTTTGTTCTGCAGCAGTATAAGCAAAGCATCCTTGCTGCATCTGGTTGCAAAGGGTGGGTTTTATTTTAAATTTCAGCTGTCTTGGAAACTGCTATATCTGGGAGGAGTCTGGGTGCCTTGTTTTAAAGTAGTCAATGGAAATGGAGTATTGATAGGAGGAACAGGGACATTTACCCTAACCCAGGTTCTGTGCTGGCTCCAAGGGAAACCTGGGACAAGCTTAGAGCAGAGAGGTAAAACTGGATGTGATGATTTGCTCTCACCAAGTTCTCCTGGAAATCAGCTCTTTTCTGGGAATATAGTGCCTGACCAACCCTGCAAACAGGCACTCCCTCTTCCAGTGCCTGTTTCCAAAATGTTGAATGGATGGAGAGAATTTACACTCACACCAGAAACAGCTGGGTCAGCAGGAGATGAGGAGGAGCCCTCCCTCCTCTGCTCTTGCCCGTGGGAACCCAAGGGTGGGGTGACATTGTCTAATGGCTTTAGCAGATGTAGTAAGCTGGAAGCAGCCCTTGACAGTCTATCCTGAACTCTTTGGTGATTGTTTTGTAAGCTATTTTCTGAACACCTTTTTTCTTGCCTTTTTCCTAGTCTGGTTGAATTTGTAACTCTGTGCCTCTGCACAGATAAGGAGGATGGTAGCTGCTTTCTTTTTCTGGCTGTTTTGCTTTCAGCAGTCAAAACATGTTGGTATGGCTGAAGCCCTCATTTTATTTACAGCAATTAAACTTGAATTTACTGTGCCCAGAAAGGAATCATGCCACAACATTTCTGAAGTAGTTACCTCTGAGCTGCAGTGCAGGGCTACCCTGTACATGGGTTTGAAGGTGTTGGGACTGAAGTTCCTAGGCCTGCCTATTTTTTGAGCATCACCACACCAGCACCTCAGCTGAGCTTGGGATGTTGCTGCAAAAAACAAAATGCTTGAATTATGAATGTTTTGTGATATTTATATTGCTATCTTGTGATGTCTAAATGGCTTCCTCTACCCCACTTAGTAACTCACATGGCAATTGACGTTTGTTTCTGTTTAAGAGCTTGGAAGGCAATTCTGTGTTGGAACCAGAGCAGGGTTGTTATTACTCTGTTTGTTTTGTAGTTGTCCTCTATCACTGTGGAAAATGAGGTTGCTCTCCACTGCCACCCCTGAAATGCCTATTGTTTTGTGGCTGTACCAAGGGATTAAGGTGGGCTCCTGCTTTTCTGCTGGTGCTATTTGTTCCAACCCTGTGACAAGGGGAGAGTGTCCCTTTAATTGTGCTGTAACATTTCCATCTCTTCTGGGAAGCTCTTCTGCATTTCAAAGACATCTGTGCTTGGTTTTCCTTTGCCCAGCTTCAAATTGCAGTTGGTATTTGCTCTGCCTCCTTGATGACAAGCCCATTAAGAACATTTGAAATATGACTGTCAGCTACAACTCTGCCCTTTGCAGTGCCTTTTCTGCTGAAACTTTCCTGGGACACCTTCTGGCTGTTCTGGAGCTCTGCTGCTGAGGATGTTTTGCCTGTTGGGATGGAGTTGTTGGCTGTGGCTTGTGTTATCTGGGCTCCCACTTGATTTGGAAGCAGCTCAATGTCATACCAAAGCGACCTTCAATGTATTTATAAAGCCTTGCAAAAGTTAACTAGTATTGGTGTTCCCTTGGGTTTGTAATTGAAAGTTTCAGAGTAGTAAGAAATTAATTATTATTTTCCAAGCAACACTGCCTCATTTCATTCCTCTGTAGAGGGAAAAGAATGATTAACTAGTAATAGGGACACAAAAGATATTATGGGGTCATGTTTCTCTAAAGCATTCTCCTTTTTAACACTACGTATCAGATCCCTTTTATGTAGTGTTCACTTGTAAATAGTTTTAAAGAAACATCTCTCCAGATTGAGACATGATAAAATAGCTTCCAATTTGAAATTGTCCCTCTTGAACATATTTTTTTCAAATGTTTCGGGCTATAGTGTGTGGTTTATATTAATTTTTCTAGTCTTAGTCCCATTGTTTGTCTTAATCTTGGGCAACTGGTGTTCTGACAGGGCTAGTTCAATTGCGTGGGGTTTTTTCCATTTTGTGGAGACATCTAAGTCCAGCCACTTTGACTTTTGCATTCATTTGGCTCTTTTTTAGGTGATATCATGGCTCTGTGGGACAACTCTCCCACACCTGAATTTCTCCCAGCTTGGGAGAAGAATGATTGCTGTGAATAGGAAGTCTCCAATTATATTAAATATTTATCTCTAGGGCTGGGTTTTTCTCCATGCTGTCTTCTAAGCATTCCACTGAATCAACAGGTTCCCTTTTCAACTTCTGTCCATCTGGCTTGATGTAGAATAATATACTACCCATTTAATTCTGGTTAGATCTTCAATCTTATTGAAGATTCTGGATTAGAGAACATCTACATTTCTCTAATTTTTCAAGAAATGGGAATTAGAGCCCAAAGAGAGGAACTCTCCCTGCCTCACAAGTACCAGCAGGGTGAGCCCACTTGCTAGGGCTAAGCCTTCACCCAGGCAGGACTGAAAGGGGTCCCACTTAGATGCCAGGCCAGCATGTGAGGAGGTTTTTCTTGTCTGCAGACCACAAGAAGTATATTTCAAAGAGGAAAAAAAAAATCAGTGTTAGCCCTTGCAAAGATTGTTTCTCATCTGCATCTGTTTTGATTTCTCCATATCCAAGGCACTGAGACCTCTCAGGAGCAGGAGAGAGAACAAGCCTGTCTGGATTTCATATTTGCTAGCTGTGGGCATGAAATCTGTTCCAGGGTTTCTGAGACTGCCCTGTTAGTCTGTCTGCTGGGGAGAGGGTGGGATGTGACCACTGAAACCTCAGACTTGAAGACTTAGTTGTGCATAAAGGCATTTCAGCTTCAGATGAACAGGGCACATCAGTAGGAGTGAAGAAGCAATGACACACAGACTTTGCTACCTTTAAGTTTGCCATACAACACATCCAGCTGCTCCTGAATAGGAGGATATTTACCAGGCCTCTGAAAACTTCAATTCTGAAATTTCCAGCTGCCTGCAAGTTTCTTCCTCTTTTGCTTCTTATTTAATCCTCCTCTGCTGAGACTTTATGCTCAGGCAGATAGCTAAATTCCCTATTTCTCCTGCATACCCTGTTAGGAGCCCAGGATGGCAGGGTAAAAAGGAGAAAATTTTACATGGCATCCCCTGTTGGAGCCTTTACTCATTATCTCCTCTGTTTATGCAGTCACTGCCAGTTTCGGGACCCTGAAATCTGCCCCAAGAAAATGTATCCAAGGAAAATCTGCTTTTCATATTAGAATGCATACACTTGCTAATGATTGAGTTTCCCGTATCAGCCAAATAGGTCACCAGCTCAGCACTGCTGCAAGAAACTACCTGAGGCCAAGAAGATACAAATATTATTGCTGAGGCCTTCCAGTGAGTCCCATAGTTACCCTGGGAGCTACGTTCCTTCAGATCTGCTTTTAAAAAAACAACCAGCCAAAACCACTAAAAAATAATTTATTTTGAATTATTTAATAGGTTTTTTTTGTTATATCAAAGTTTCTTTTAAGAAAGCAGGTTGAAATATCTTTAAACAAGCCGCCAAAATACTAAATTTAATGCATAATGACTGACTTTTTCTGCCCTTTGTTCTAGTTAATCAAGACAATAATTATACACAAAGACTTTGGCTCTTGGAGTAACTTTCAGGCCTGTTTTTCAAAGTAAGCAAAAGACTGATGGTGCATTTTTGTTGTGTCAGATGAGGACAAGATTAATAAAGGATGGAAGAGATTTTTTTCCCCCAAGCTGCACAGCAAATAAGCAGTTCCAATAATACTTTGGCAGCAAAATGGAAGCTTTAATCATTAGCAGATGCGTTTCACTTAACGACCAGCAACATAACTCCATGCTTTTGGTTTTCTTGTTAAAAAGAGTTCAGTTTTGCCACAAACCAGTTTCTTGTCCACCTTCAGATTTAGCAAAACCTGTAGGAGTAATTGCCTTTCTTAGGATTGCCATAATCCAATGAGATTTAGGGGGTGGCTTGACAAAGGGGTACATGCTGGCCCTTCCCATCCACCCCCTCAGGCTGGGACATCAGACTTTCTGGCATTCTTGATGAAGAATTTAATTTTTTTTTTTTTTGGTAGAAAGATGTTGGCTTGTGGCTGGACTAACCAGAGCAGTTCTAGAAGAGGCAGCAGATGAGATGGGCTCTCTTGGAGCTCTGTTTTGCTGGCTGGCTTCTCCTTACTACATTTACTGGCAAGTTCAGTTTTTTGTATCTTGTTACAGTGTGACTTCATCTAAAAGTTGCACATGCAGTGGGACATCACTTTATTTCAAATGAGACTGGACTGCAGTTGTATTGGTAGTGTAGTCAAGCTTCATCTTGGTGATAACAGCATGTATTTCCCAGACCTCGTTTGAGTCTGTACCTCCTATTTTTCCCTGCAATGTGAATGTGTGCTGGGATGCCCAAACATGTTGCTTTGAAAAGCTGTTGTAATTCAGTTGCAGAGCACCCTCCAGCTGATCTTTGTCCCATCACATGCACACTTTTCTGGTCAGCATGCTGGTGGGATTGACTGTAATGCAATCTCAGCCCCTGGAGAGTAAGGGCAGTGCTGGGTGCACTTGTGCTGCAGACTGAGCTTCACTTTGTTCCTTTATTAATACACCTGCCATATGTTTGTTTAAGAATCACAGACTGGTTTGATACTTAGATAAAACAGCAAGTTGTTTTCTCATGATTACCAGCAGCCTGACTAGCCAGACCAGTGCTGTCAGGCACATGTGGTCTGTGCTGACAAGGGTAAGGTAACACCTTCATGATTTGATGTCCAGGTCTTGAGGCACTGTGCTGGCTCTCAAACTGTGACCATATGTGCAGGTGAAATGTATCCTCCTCAAAGGGTGATAGCTCTTAGGGACCAAGCCTGGAATGGAGCTGGAATGACAAATTTCATTGGGCTGAAACTGAAGTTATGAAAGCCCTAAACATGATTTCTACTCAAACACGATGGAAGTGATGGGGAAGAGGTTGCAGGGTAAATCTCCATGCAGTGGTGACCCTAAGGTTGGAAGAACAGCATTTAACATCAAACCTGAATTGTTGGCTTGAACATTGGTAAGTTCAGAAATGGCACTTTAATCTCCCACATGGACTTTCATAGCCTTTGAATGTTATTGGAGGCCTCCATGCCTGAGGAAAAGCAGAGCTGCTTGGAGAAACTCAATCCATGTGTCTTAACTGAGTATTGCTGGAGATTTAGGATGGGTAATGTGAACTCAGCAAGCTCCATCACTGATCACTGAAACCTTAGGATTAAATTCAAGGCCAGTTTATTCAGTGTCCTGGAAACCACTCTGAAGAGTCTGCACTTCTAGGGTCTGCAAGGACAAAACTGCACACATTGACTCGTGGGAGGGAAGGTGAAGTTGGCTTGTTTGCCTGAAAACAGCATCAGGAGTCTGAGGGACTGTTTCTTTGATGTTTTTTTCTTAATTCTGACTCAAATTCTTCACTGTTACTAAGAAGGAAATGTTCTGCAGCGTATGAAGAATCAAAATTACAGGATAGCTGTGTGCTCAGGGTGAGCTTGCAAGTTATTCCCTTTGCTTCAAGTAGTCTGTGACCAAAATGTCCTTGAATTAAAGTAGAATGATCAGAAATAGGATGCTATTTTCATTGCCAGGTAAATGGGATAACTGAGTCCTGTAGAAAATGCCTCTTTTGCTCCTCCTGAACACAGCAAGCAAAACTGGTTCCTGTACCAGCTACAAGTTAAATTACACATTGGTCATTCCAGATGTCTTTGTATTTTTAGAGCTGACTCTACACTTCCTGGACTGTTTGCCTGTTGGTTTTAAAATAAGAAATGAGCTTCTGAGGCTGGCGTGTGAACCTTTCCACTTCACTGAGAACTGGGAATTTAAGTATCTCTTTCACAGAAGTATCCAGGTTTGAGAGTCAGCCACATGAAAGGGTGTTGCTTTCCCTGTGCCACCCCAGAGACTCCCTGGCAAACAATCCCAAACAGAAACCAACATCCCACAATAAGGACACTGTCTGCAGAATGTGCATGTGGAATCTCGGGATCTGAATGGTCCTGGGGATGTCTTGCAAGATCCCTGCTGCCACTGGCTTAAATTTGGCTCTGGATACCAGGAATTGTTGTGTAGAGACATTTGAGGGAAAACGCTGGTGGTTTCAGAGGAACTTCCATTACAGATGAGATGTAGCCACCTTTTGTAATGCAGTGACCAGTGTAGTGACCTCCTTGCACGGTGCACTTGAGTTGCACAAGGGCCTTTTTTCTACCAGCTGTGTGTGGATGTGGCAGAGGCTGAGTGCTTGGGCATGCACTTGTCCTTGGCAAGTGTGTATAGGAGGAACTGCAGTGACAGGAATTGGAATAGTGACTGGGCCAAACTGACCTGTACCTTAGCAATGGCTGCAGGCTGCCAGATGAGCTACTCTGGCTTCTGTAAACAAACAGTGCCAGGTCCTTGGTACATCAAGAAAACCATCTGTTATAGCTGAAACTTTCCAAACTTACTAATTGTTCTCCATATTCTCAAATCTTATAATCCTTCCTCTATTTTTTCTTTATCTCTTATTTGAGCAGACTCCTGAATGGACCACTTGAGTGGCCCCAGGTAAATTTGGTGGAAACTTAAATGCACACAGGGGGGAAGATCTGAAAGGAGGATAACTGAGTGCAGGTGGAGATTAGTGACTTCCTTCCTGGGTATCATTTATTCTGCTGTGTCTCTAGCTCCTTTTCACTGATCTTCTATACCTTCTGTTGAGAACGTAATGTGATTAATGCTTTTTTTGTGAAAGCTGAATCCTCCTCTAATTTCTCCTGTCAGGAGCACATTCTAATCTAAGGAAATGTAACACAGCATGTTCCTCAGTTTAAGGAAATCAAAATACTGTGTTTCTTTGGGAGTGAAGTTCTACTTTAACCTTGAGACTGTGATGCTGAGGCATTTTTCTGTAGCTGTAAAGTTGTGCCATCTTCAGGTCTTGGTGGATGGACTAGAATTGCATTTACAAGGTAGAGCTCTGGAGTCAAACCATCCATTGGTACTCAGTGTTTTTCTTTTGAGTTGGCAGGAAAGAGCCTCAGTTGCTGTAGCTGAGCCTGACCTAGATTGGTAAAAACAGCCATCACTTCAGAAAGCAAATTTCACAACTTTAGTCACTACAGTTCAACTGAAGCTGTAACTGAGGTCAGAACTACTTATCTTTGACTTATGAAGCTGAACAGTCCTCCTTTCCTGGAGAAAGTGACCCAGTAAGATAAGTTCCCCTGAATGCTCACCAATAGCCAGCTTACACTTGAGACAGATAGCTTCTATTTGTCATACAACAAATAGCTAAAAAACAGCAGAAGACAATACAGCTAACAATGTAAAGTAACTCAGGAGCTTTTATTTTGGTGCTACATATTCCTCTGGAATGTATCTGTAGCCTTAGCAATATCCAGTTTGTAACAAGCCCTTTGCATGTTTTTAGAGAGTAGAGAGAAAATCCGTTATGAGCAAGTCACTGTTTTCTTCCTTTTGAGATTTTAATGTGGGATAAAAAAAGAAAGATGAGTGATTCATCCTACAGGCTGTAGTGTTAATCCCATGAAGTTTATGTGAGCAGTGTGTGGCCAGCATCCTTGAAAACAGTCCAGGTGCATTAGTTGTGGGAGGTGCTGTGTGGCCTGAAAGGCAAAGGATAGTTAAAATCAACTTTTCTTGATGTCTGCTACTCAGATGTATCCTTCTGTCATGCCCTCTTCTCTGTTCATTAATTTTTGCTTCTTGTGCTTTCTGCTGTCTGTGTTAACTTCTAGTATGGAGGAGGAAAATGAGTCTTATTGCAGGTCATGTTTTCCATCCACCTTTCTCTGCTCATTTGCTGCTTTCCATTCAGGAATGCCAGCACTGAGACAGTGATCAACTGATTGACTGGCTTGTACAGTTTGCCAGTGAATGGGTCTGGATATCAGCTTTGTTCAAGTCAAAAAGTAGCTCCTGATCATTCTAGCTCGTACAACTGGGCATGGTGTTTGTGTGCACCTCTCCATCTCTCAGGATGGGCCATACCAGGTTTTTGTTCAGTTGGGTGTTTGTACAGCTTCATTATCTTCCCTGAAATGACTGAGCTGTGTCTCCTGTCCCGTGCACAGGACAAAATATTGCATGGTGGTGACCCAGGCTGTGCAGTTCAAAACCAGCAGGCAGATGGGCCCAGCTCTGTTTGACAGCTCCCAAAACCCATCAGGCAGTGGTAGCCAGGAAGCTCCGCAGTGCGTAGGAGGCTGACCGCTGTTACGCAGTTATCCTTGTTTTGTTTTGATTCTCTGCTGTCCAGGGCTGGAGAAATTGGAAGTGCATGCTGGCAGAAGCAAAGCCTTCTCACAAGACTCTTACTCTGTGCTTGGAGAGGTGAAGTCACGTCGTGAAGTCTAAATCCATAGTGGAATTCAATGATGTTGGTTTAAAGGGTCTGAGAGCCATGGCAGAAGCAGGTTTTAAAAATAAAAATGTAAGGTGTTGACTAGTCAAGGCCTGTAGATACTAGTGGAGTCTTTTGAGCAGGTGCTTTCAATTTGTATTTGGATGTTTGTCTGTCCTCTTCTGTTTCAAAGCAATAGTATTTTGTTGTTGGAATTCTGTCCAAAAGGGTTCAGAAATTACCATTTGAAGGCTGGTAGAAGGGATTTCAGAGGCAGAGGACTTTACAGCATGACCAAGCAGGGGCTGAAGAACTGGCAGCAGTGTAGCCTTGCTATTTCTGCTCAAGACTGGTTTCTGACTGGCAGCCATTCTGGAAAATCCAAGTACAGTTCCTTGTGAAAATGAGGAGCAGGCTTGGGATGAGGTGGGAGCAGAATACCCAGCCTCCCTTCAAAAAGCTGGATTTTTCAAACTTTCAACTTGTCATGAAGTTGCTGTTACACAAAACTGTATCTCTCCTGTGCTGCAGAAGGTCCTTGGTGGGCAGCAGTGGTATGCAATGATCAGTGTTTGCTTCAGTTTACTCTGTGTTGCATTTTGTAGTACATTCTGCTGACGATTCTCACTCTTTTATTAGCTTTCTATAACATTCAAAGGAATAAACTGTAAATGTCATATGGCTCCTGAACTACTCTTAAACAGCTACACATGGGTTCAAGATGAGAAATCAGGTTTCCAATCCAGACTTCCCCAAACTAGGAATGTGGGTTGTGTTCTGTCTAGTGTTTTGTTTTGAACAGGAGACTTTTGGTTAATGTCAGTCTTGCAGGAGAGGAAAACTGTCAGATGTCACAGGATCCCAACTGCTCTTTGTAGAGTGACTACAACCAAAGACACTGGAGTGTTGGGTTTCTGCTGAATTTGAGTGACTTCTTTATCATGTGGTGGCAGCATCAGCATTTCCTGGCAAAAAAAAGGGGATAGTAAGCAAAACCTAATGTGTCCTAATAGTAATTTAGAAAACGAATAAAATGTTTGCAAAAACAAACATTTCCTAAGGTGAATGCATTTATTGGAAAGGTTAACTTGTGGCGGTCCTTCAGCTTTTAGCCTCCAAACCCCTATTGAAACCCTGTGACTTCTCACTGGTATTTTGGGGATGCAACCATCCTCTTTCCCATCAGCTTCTTCTCCCTCCTGCTTTTTTTGCAAGGTTTTTACTATTTTAGCCCATAGTGGTCCACCTTGAACACCATCATGGATTTGATGTCTTTCTGTGGAATATGACAATTTGTTTGTGGCCTCAGTCCCCAAGGGTGACTGAACAGCCAGCTGTCTGTTTGGGTAGGGGCAGTACATGTGCACACAGAGGTTGAGGCTCTCTGTAGTGAAGGGAAGTACTCCCCTCTCCCTGAAGCTGAATGATCTGGAGTGTGCTCCCTCAAGGACAGAGCTCACTGTGAAGTGGCTTCTTTTACAATGGCTCATATCCAAGTCGCTGTGGAAGATCCAGGCATTTCTATTGCTGGCTTTGGCATGCCAGAAGTGAAATTTTTTGAGCTCAGAATGTTCATCTTTGTCCCTCTCTTCATCAAAGATTGCAAAATTAAAAAGAAACAAAAATGAGCCAACAACCCAAAACCACACTTTGGAGTTCAGGTAGGTATTATTGCTGGTTCCTTTACTATAACTGGTATTCTGAAAAGAAGATAGTCTTTCTTCCCTACCCATTCCATACGATACCTCTCTATCCCTTCAAAAACCTGATTTTTTGGCATAATGGCTTCTGGCTGAAATTTCCCTTGTAGGACAAGCTGGGCTCAAGCTATTCTACCACAATGCCCTTTTCAAAATTCTCAAAAAAAAGTGGAGTAGCTGTGTGCTGGCAAGCCTCCTCACAGCTGCAGCTCCAAACCCAAGGAGCAAATGGGCAGCTGGATGGTCTGCTGGCAGCAGGTATTGCTCGAGCAGCAGCCTCCTGTCTTCAGCCTTGCAGGGGCTGTGGTTATGCTCTTGGACTGCACAGCCAGAGAAAAAATTAAGATCCTGATGGAAAACTTCTTGGAAGACTGAAACTGCTCCTGCACATCTGTCCTCCCTTGGAAAAGGTATTACGTGCTGAAGTTATGAAATATTGTTGGAGGGTAAAGTGCTCTCTGCTTGCCAAAGATCCAAGAGCATCTAAAGTGACTGTACTTGGGACTGCAGCGAATTGCAGGGCTCAAGGAGCCAAGTACCATCTTCTCCAGCTGTGCAGAGAACATAGGAGGAGGACTTTGCCAAAGACGGTAAGTTGATATCACTGGCCAACCTCATCTAATTTCATGTTAATGTGAAAAACAAAGATTTATTCAGACACGGTGTGCCTGGTCTCACACAATGAAGTGGCACATGAAGACATCTAATTTAGTGTACAGCTCTCTGTAGTCCAAGTTTCTGTGCATTCCAAATTAATTTGGTATTGTAGATGGTGTGTACCCATTTGGAGTCCCCCTCTGTTCGTATTTAAAATTTGATTGTATTGTTAAAGCACTGAGAACGTCAAGGGTTTTGGGGAGGGCTTTTTACTGACTAGCCTAGCTTTGATGTACTTGCCAAACATCTGTGTGCTTTCTATATATTTTCCTCTTGCCTTCAGAAAAAGGATGGTTGCGTTTATTTGTGGATTAAATACTTTGCTAGGAATGGCTGTAAATCTGAAGAGTTGAAAATTGTCAAGTGAGCTTATAGACAATAGTAACAGAGAATAAGGAATTAAACCTGGTATGCAGTCTGGAAAAACTAAAATTCTTCAGAATCTTTTTTTTTTTCTTTTTCCTCCTGCTGGCATGGGGAGGTCTAAAAATTGAAAATCCAGCAAAGGTTCTGATTTGGAAACTTGAAACCACTGCAAAGTGTGAACATTCTGGCGAGACTAGCACAGGGAGGACTGGAAGGTGCTGGAGTCAGGCTGTACTGCATGGACAAGAGCTCCCTGATGGTAGAGGTGTCTGTTCTCTTCTTAAATCTTCTGGTGCCCCATCAAATTACTTCTGATTTACATGAGCAGTGATGTAACTTATATTTACTAATGTTAAACTGGACATTCATGGTATACAGTTGAAAGTTTTACTGCTAAATGCATGAAAAAGCTATGGTGTATAAACACAAAGGCCTGTTGCATTTCATTTGAGTTTGCCTATTAAACTCTGACTCAGTGTTAATTTTCCTACCTTCTTCATGGGCCAGTTATAAAGTGACTTAAAAAGTTCTGATATTTAAAGAAATGGATAATAAGGGAACTCTGTATATATTTTTATTTTTTCATTAGATTATACCATCACTGTAATAGCAATTTATAATATTTTATAATATGTTCCCTTAAAAAAAAAAGCCAACAACACATTTTAAAAGAAATTGAAAACCACAAAAAAACCCAAACAAACAAAAAAAACCCAAAAAACCAACCAAACAAAAAAAAACCCTTGAGAAATGGTCTATTTGCAGCCCTGTATCTCTGGAGAACAGACCCTCTAGGGAGTTATTGTGTCTGGAGTGGCAATACCTTGATTCCACATGCACAATATGATTGAAGTATTGGACTTTGAGGTGGGAACTGGACTTGCACATAAAGTTTATCTGTTTGATCTGTTGAGGAGTAGACTCCTCAGGATGCTGTGACACTGATGAGCAAGGACTGTCTTTGCTTGCTTTCTGTAAATCCAGCCTCTTACTGAGCATTTTGGTGTGATTCAGAGTAAGGATACTTTTGGCATGTTTCCTGCACTGGGATTCAGATAATCTGAGTGAGAATATCAAGAGTTCAGGGCTGTTTCACAAGTCTCATTCCCAGGGATCTCCATCTGCCATCCTGGGGAGCTGCTGGCAGGGCTGTATCAGTGCTCCAGAGATGAGCGTTGCTGGTGCCTGCAGCAGTGCTCCAAAAGCATCAGCTCAGCCAAGGAATGTGCCCTTAACATGGCCAGGGTGCCCCAGATGTGTTTCATGTATTGGTCCGAAGAAGAGCTGTCTGATCTGCTGTGAGTCTCTCCAGCCATGCGTGTGTTTGGCTTGGACACCACCATTCCTGCTCTCAGAGCTGGAGTGTGTGTTGGCAGCAGGGAATCATTGTCACAGAGTAATTTCAGGCACAGAGGAGTCAAACCAAAGTTCATTTTGTTCCTTTTCTCCAGACTTAGAGCTTTCTTGAGTGAGCACGGGGTACATCAGCTGCTTTTCTTTTTAATCAATACCTCATCTCTTTTGCAGGAAGTCCTTTGCAATATCTGAATGAAATGCCATGCTCCTGAGACTTCTGCCTCTGGCTAAAGACAGGCAGGCATCTCATTTGCTTTTCATTGATCTCATTTTAAATGCTACAGCTACAGGCACAGAAACAATGGTCTGAGGTCACACTTTGCTCATACTTCTGCATATTTATTTTTGTTTTAAAAATAAATATAGGAAAAATCACTGGTCTGCCCTAATGATACTTCTCAGAAGTTCAAGGCCAGAAATATTCCGAAGACCTAATGCAGAACTTAATTGTGCAGCAAAGACATAAACCTTAAGGTACGCTAGCAGTGCTTGAAGGAAGGACTGTGAGAGTCCTTTATGCTTGACTTCTGTTGCTGCTTGTTAACTTCACAACTGCATAGAATTACCAATGTTTCAAAGATACAGTGGCTTTAAGCAGCAGGTAAGAAATCCCTTGAACTTCAACCTGAAACCATTCCCTGGCCCTAGCCTAATGTTTAGGCTGGGTAGGTAAGGTATATTTTAAATTTCTTTGGGCCAGAAGTGCCTTTTGTAATTCCTGTCATAAAGGCTTCATCTTGCTTTATCTTTCTTACATACCATGCAATACATGTGCCCTTTGCACATCCTCATTGAGTTTGGAGAGGAAGCAAATACAGTGCTATTACCTTGCTGTTTTGAAGGCTGTGGAGCTAATTTCTAGGACCTCATCTAGAGAAGCTGACTTCTTTTCTGGCTCAGAATTTGAAAACTGAGCTGCTAATAAATAAGCATAGGCTTGTCCAAAGGCCGGAGACATAGCTGGAGGGGAAAAGGGAGGAGGACTGGAAGTGACAGTGCAAAGCTGTGATGAGTTAAAGGCCTGATGGCACCATGATAAAGAGCAAGTGGCTCCTCACAGATGGGGGTTTTATCTCTTAAAGATGTTGTTCACTCCTTGGCTCTGCTCCTCAGCTGAGCAAAGTGCTTAAGCCTGCAGTTGACTAGAACATGCAGCTTGGGGCATTTCACTGTTTTCCTGCACTACAGCCAACTCAGATAATCCAGGTCAAAAAAAAGTTTCCTGTTTTTGTAAATAAGTAAACTGCTGGGGGAACGTTTTTGAAATTGTAAAACTAGAGGTGGAAATCTCATGAATGATGACAATTCCATTCATTTGTGGTTGTGAGGAAGCAGTGCTGGTTGTGAGGACCAGCTCTGGACAGAAGACAGGTTAGAAACAAAGAGACAACCTCTGCTTGAAGACAGATTTGACTTCCATTGGCCCCTTCGTTGTAAGGGCGTGCTCTGCTGTTGGAGAGGCAGAAAGTGAAGATGAAGTGGCAGTGAAAAATTAGAAAAAATACCACCAATTAGACAAGTGTAACGAGATCTGAATCTTTCCACCTTCCTGTCACATAAATTTTCAGTAAGTATCTTGGGAAGCAGGTTAGATGCCTGTAGGGTAATTCCTGAGATATTGATGGCCAGTGCTTGTGTTTCTGGAATAGCCTCGCTATGTAACTTCAGCTACAGGAAAAACCTGTGTCCCTCAGAAGGAGTAGTCTGGTAAAGGTTATTAGCACAGTGTTGATGAGCCAGGTCATGTGGCATTAATGGCCTGGAAGATGCAAGAGGACAGATCAGACATTGAATCTCCTTTGAATTTTCATTTGTCTTCAGCTTGATATGTGGACTAGGAGGTAGCTGCATATCTTAGCATTGAGATGGTGTATGCCTGGTAGGTGACCAACAAATCTAACCACTTGTAGAACAGATAATTAAGTTTTAATGTTAGTACCATATAAAGCTTGACTTCCAAATTTTGGTAAAGCAGTTCTTGTTACTGTTTGGCATCTGGATTAACCTGATCATTAGCAGGGCAGATTGGAAGGCTACGTGTGTTGGTACTGGGCAACCCCACTCACTGACTTGGATTAGCAGTTGATGGCAAATGTCTCAGCCAAAGAAAGCACGATCTCCATGAAAGTGGCTTCTGAGCACAAAAGACCTGTGCTATAAGTTAATATGGGAGGGAGGAACATCAGGAGGATGCCAAACCTTCAGGTGGTGTCAGTTGCTAACCAGAATATTGACCAAGAAATTCATGCCTGGTGTTAGGAATCCATGCTTAAGTGGAAGTGATGGTTGTCCTTCCCAAAAATGTGTGGTCTTTGCCTCCTGCAAGCTGCATGGCATGGTATATTGCTGAGCTGCAGTCTGAGAGTTTAGGGTGTGTGTGTCAAACAGCCCATGCAGACAAAGGGGGCTAGACATCTCTGAAATGCAATGGGAAAACCCCGTCCCCAGGAGGGACTTAATGGCTACAGGAGTATGCACTTTTCTTCTCCCCAGGTTGGGTTCTTTCCACTATGTAATCCTTGCCCACATGTGTTGGGAGGGAAGCATGCCAAGGAAACTTCAATTTATTAGTCATCCTAAAGTGTGCTAGAAATCTCCCTGGTCTTGCTGGAGGTACAGTGTTGCATATACTTCGTTAGCATTGCAGTGACCTCCAGCTCCCTTTCCAAATGCGCTCATAGTCACTAAACGGGATGTTTTGGAATAAACTTTCAGACCATACAAGCTTTTGTGAAAGCATAGCATTCCAATAGTGTAATTAGTATGTCGGCTAACAGACCTATCTAAAGACTTATTTGCTATCCAGGCTGTTTAACATTGCAAGAGCCATGCTTCTGTGATCTGTGTTTGTTTTTTATGGCAGTGCCTAAGGCCCAGCTGAGATCAGGGTCCTGTTGTGCTAGACATTTGGGCCCCGTCTCCAGAGAATGGAACTGTACATGGGGAACAGACAAAGGAAACGCTGTTCAGATCTGGGTGGTGGAGGAGGGGAAGGGAAGTAACTAAGACTTGGAAACTGGGGAGGGAAAAACTCCTCCCATGTAAAGAATTGGTCTGGTTCTCAGCTCTCTTATGGAGAGCTCCCCAAAGCTGGGCCAGCTCCCCAGATGCAGGACCATCCTCTTTCTCAGTTTGCAGTGAAAGTGCAGCCTCTGTGCTCCATCACTGACCTTTCCTAAAGCAAGAAGGGGAAATCAATATACTTTGAGAGAAGGTGAAAGAAAATAAGAAGAAAAGGGAGTCCCCAAAATGACCCCTAAAAAAAACCAGCCATCAGTCTGCCAAGAGTGAGATCCTGAAAAGTGCAAGATTGCAAAATGCCTGAATTGAAGGTTTTCTGTTGAAGGTTTTCAGAGTGATTGGGGAATAGCAGGAGATACATGAAAGTATAGCACTTGCAGCAGGCTCTTGCCAGGGGTAGTTAACAGGCAGGCCAGCATTTCCTCTTTTGGTAGCCTTGTGCTGGGGAGAGGGAAGGGTTTAATCTGGCATGCACTCATAGGGTAAGCTTAAGTGACTCCCTGTTGAAAAGATAAACACTGTGCCTCTGTATCATCTGTCTAACAGGTTTAGGTAATCCCTTACTGTGCTGCTTATTTAGTTTAAATGGTGCTGTATTGTATAATGCATGTGTGTTTGTAACGAAGAGTCTGCAAATCTCAGCTTTTTGCCCAAGGATAGCATTACTCTTGCCCTTGTTTCATGGTTGATTTATTCCTAATGGAAAGGAATAACCCTCACAATGATCTATTTGTCTTTTCTCAGCTCCTTGAAATGTATGGAGATTGACAGCTCTTCTGTATCTCACATCATTAATTTGCCTTGCTAACCTTTATTTAGCATCAGAAGATCAGCTTCCCTGATTGTTGCCAGCAAATCTGTGCTTTGTGCCTGCTCTGGCTTTGTTTAAGCTTCAGGAGACAAAGAAGAGTCAGAAAATGAAAATGTTTATGTATTGGGACTTTGACTTATTGTGCACTTAACTGTACCTTCCTGGAGGCAGACCAGCATCTGAAGCTGCCGACAGTGTGGTCTTTTTCCATGAGAAAGGTGTTAATAGAAACATTGCTGTTGATGTTCCTGTAGTGCAAGACTACTCAGTGAGGTGGTTTTGGTCTCTTGAGACAGTGATTCTCTGCTCTGAGTCTAGACTGCCTTTCCAGTCTGTAAGGAGCAACCAAAGTATAAACATCAGTCTTTAAAGTCAAGGTCCCAGGTGAGGCAACCAAGGAAGCTGCAGGGAAATCATGTGCTTACTACTATGTAGCAAAACCCCTGCAGAGGTGCTTGAGCCAAGTGTATCCAGAGGCTAATCCAGAATGAGTAGAAATTAATGCTTGGTTACTTGGCTGTGTGGAGAGTATTTTCTGCAATATGAGTGGTTTTGAGCTGGGGGGAAGCTGTCTTGCCTAAGCTTTTTGCCTCAGTAACTTTCCTGTATTTACCCTCTTCTCTTATGCTGCTGATGCACCTTTTTGGTAGAGCTGATGGACACAGATACCCCAGTTATTCCTGCTTGTTTTTTTGAAGTGTACATGGATGATTTAATTTACCCGTTCCTTAAAGATCAATACCCCCTTCTGTTTCACCTGCACAGGCTGTTCTCATTGTGTGGGACTTCATAATGAATAAAGATAAAAGGCAAATCTTTTTTCTCCTTTTTTTTCCCTTTTTCTTCCAGTTTTCTATGATCTGCTCCAAATGGGACCAGTTCAGCTTCGCACTGAACAAAATATAGTAACAAGTCTAAGTTTCTAAATTTTAGAGAAGCCTGGAAAAGCCCTTCAGAAAATGGTGCATTGGGTTTGTAATCTCTTCTGGGGTGTGTCAGTGATACTCTTGCCCATGTATGTCCCTGCTCAGTACAATGTAGGTTATTAATTGGCAGTGCACTAACGCACTGGCTGCTCCTCTTGCCAGCTATTCATCACTCTGGTACTCATTTCCCAAGCTGTCATTTCCTGCAGCCTGTGCAGGCAGCTCTTCGAGGCTCAGCTCCCGAGGTCACTGCAGAAACATGGCTTGAATGGAGCTCAGGAGAAAGGCAATGAGAGAGAGAGCAGAGCATTGGATGTGGCTTACATCAGTGTTTGTGATAATATCCCATCTGGGCTGTGATCTCGCCAGATCTAGCTAATAAATAGAGCCGGACAGAAGTTGTATTTGGACAGCAGAGCTTCAAGGAGCAGCCAGGACATGGAAATGGCCATTTGTGAGATAGTTGTCTGAGTGGGGCTGCAGCAAACTGAGGTGTCTCTGCTTCTTCAGCAGGAGTATTGTGGTTCAGAAGGATCCCACAAAAGCTGTTTGTAAAAGCCAGCATTTTTAATCTGGTGACTCAGCTGTGCTTCAGTCTGAACTAATATCAGTGTTTGATTGCTTTATCCTCAGATTTCTGCTGGGTATTCTGTAGCCGTTGTTCATTGCTTCAAGCTCTTGTGTAGCATTGCTCTGTTCTGTCCTGACATAACCAAAGTGTGCCTCAGAGGTAGCAAATGTGTTTGTAAATGAAATACGGAATTCCTGTATGATCTTGACTCTAGCGCCTGCAGTGCTGTTTAGTACTTGCTAGGTTTTGTTCCTAGTTCTCAGACTCTTTTTTCTGATTCTGTGTGGTTATGAGGAATTCCCAGTAAGCAATTCCCTGTGTTCTCTACAGACTTCAGAATAAATTTAAACAAAAGCAACTTTTGTCAATCTGTATGGGAAGTAAATATTGGCCATTCTTTGCTGCCTGTGAAGGCCGTTTCCTATCAGCTGGGTTAGGAGTCTGTAACTTTTTAAACCGCTAGGAAGTAATTTGTAATCTTTGGACAAGATTGCTATGAGGCCCGTTTGAAAGCTTATTCATGTTTTCCTAAAGAAGGTTTGGACACAAATGTGTTTTCTTTAAGATTGAGTCCTGTGAATGTAAAGGATATTACTTGTGAGCATGATGGTTGCACCCCGTTGGCTGACCACAGAAAATACAACCCCACAACTGGTCATGACTAATAGAGTCTCCCTTGGCTTCTAGGGCTGAGCTCCCCATGCCCCATGGGTGGAAAGCCATCTGTTTGCATGCCTCTACTATAATCAGTTGTTCATGGCTCTGGAAAATTTGCTGCAGAACTGACTTTGCTGGTGTAGTATTTCTGAAGGCAGTGGATTATTTTTCTGCCATGGACTGGATTTTCCCACCAAATTTCTGTATATTCTGCCCTATCTGCTGTAATACTCCTCTCTCTGCACCCCAGCCAAATCCACTTGTGATTGGGAGATTTTGTAAATTACTGATTTATATAAACATGGTGACAACATAAGTTTGGCAGGTTCATTAAAACTTCAAGTCTGTAGATTTCAGCCTTTAAAGGATGGGCTGCTGGAGAGGAGATGAGGGGACAGGCTTTAGGGAGGGTTGGAGATGGATTTTTTGCTTAACTTTCCTACTTGAGAAGCATCTTCTTAACAATAGCAATACAAAAGGAGATATAGAAGTCCTTGTGGAGGAGAAAATTAATGGTTCGGGGCTGTAATATGAAGGAAGGAAAGTACCCCAAGAACTTCGCATGATCAGGAAGGTTGTACTGGAAGATGTTAGCAGCACACAGTATTCTCACTGGTCAACTTCTGGGACTTGCTGAAGTAAACAAAACTTTAGGGAAAGGGAAGGAAGAAACAAAGATACCCTCCAGTACCACTTGTTGCCCACAGAGACTTAATGCAGAACTTTTTGTCCTGCCTGTTCAGTCTGTTTGATCTCCACAATCTTACCTTGCCTTGTCATTAGTGAAATCACAAAGACATCATCTTTGAAGGATCAGTGTAAATCTGTCACTTCCTAAGAGAAAAGAATTCAAGAGAAGGTGAAAATAGATGTATAGTATGACCAGAACTGGAGGTCAGACAGGAAATGTGGTATCCAATTGGATCAGATGGAAAATAAAAGGAAAATCTGTGATCAGTAAACAGGTATTTTCTGTAATAATTGAGTTGGTACTGTGGGTTGGACATACACAGATGTGTTGGACTATGTGGAATGCAGCTGACATTGCACAGATATGAACACCTAATGGTGAAACTGAAAGTAAAGCAGGAAGGGGAAGATTATTTGAAATTTATTTTTAGAAGGCATTAGGATGTTTGAGCCTTAGAAAACTTCTTTTTCCAGCTTCTTGGGTGCTTACTGACCTGTAGAGCTGGCTAACTTGATTGCTCTGTGGATCCCCTAAAGTGAGGGGTCTGGGGATGCTGGCCAGCACCCTGGGCATGTTGGCTGTGTGTGTTTTGGAGTTGGAAATGAGCAGGCTTAGTAAGTGATGCTTTCATCTTCTCCTGTCTTGAGGAGACTGGAGTACTTTACGATTTAAGAGAAGCTGGTGACCTGGAATGTGATGGGAGTTGATCTGGGATTTACAGGCAGTGTCAAAGACTTTTCCATATCTGTTATGTAGGTAGTGTGTTGATTCGCTTGCTTTAAGAACACAATGTGTAATTTGTACTGGATTATGTGATGGCTTTGTGTATGTACTTGCCAATTCTAGAAAACGTGTTTGGCAGATTCCTTTGTTCCAGCTGTGTCAATACACAAATCTGAGGCCATTTTTTAAGCAGGGAGGGGAAGCCCCTGGATAACAACTGGGCCATAGCAAATAGCTGCAGATACAGCACTTGGAGTCTGTAACTATCAGTTTATATTATCAGAACACAAAGATAAACTGTGTGCTGTACTTGAACAACTCCCTATACACATAGACACGAGAAGTGTGTGTCACTCTAATTAGAGATAAATATATAAGTATTTTGCCAAATGTGCACCTCTGGAAGGCTTGTTACCTCCTAGCTTATAAGATTTGAATAAATACTGTAATGTGGCATTTCCTAGTTGTCTAATACTCGGAATATCCATCGTCTCTGCTAGTGATGTAACCCATAAAGTATTAGAGCTGAGTTGTATATTATCCAGTTTTCTCTTTTCCCATGAACTTTTCCCATGTTCTGATCACTTCTGTTTTTTCCAAAAGTACAAAGAAACACAATTCCCATCCCAGCAGAAGACAAGGATAATATGTGTTTGAGTGCAGAGTTCAGGGTGTGAATTTCCACATAGATACATGTGTGTTTATGCATATAACATAATGTGAAACCAATTTGAGCAAGCTAGATATTTCAGCCAGAATCTGTGATGCACTTTGGGACTCTGTATCAAACACTTATGTACACACCTAGTCAGCTGGTTTGGGCCCAGGAAGAACCTGTGTGGCACCAATAACTAGCACGATTATTCACATGTAGGGGGCTCTCCATGCCAGCCAGCTCTGCAGCCGTAGGAACAGCAGCAATGGGATTTGCTAATAGCACAGCTGAGGAGTCTCTGTCTACAAATGTCGCAAGATTGGCAGTACAAGTGTAGGAAGACAGACTGGAAGGAGTAGGACAGCAAATTCAGCCAGTTACCTTAATAACCAGTCACTGAAGGAAGAGTATGTTACAGCACCCAAATTCTGGGATTCACTTCTGTTTTCCTTGTGCTTAGGAACACCTAAAGCAATGGAAGGACTACAATTTCCTATGCTGCTGCTGAGCTCTAAACATTTGCACTTACTATCAAATACTGGTGGAGAAAGCAAACTGTGGTCTCAGCTCTTGGCCTTTTCTTCCAACTTTTAGCTCCATAAGGCAAAATGCTATCCTGTTAATAGCCAAAAAATTATATCAACAAATTTCAGCCTTCCAGAAGTCTCCACCCACCCCCCCCCCCCCCCCCNTCTCCTCAGGAAGTCCTTAAGTGTTGTTTCAGTCAACAAATTAAGCAAAAATTGCTGCAGCCTGTACTCTGATGAGAACATAACTTTCAGACCCTCTCTAAGGAGGCAAAGAAAAGTGTTTCCAGGGAAGTCTATGTGTGCATTGGGTTGCCAGGGTTCCAGAGTAATGCTCTTAAGGTCAGGTTTCTATTACATTTTTGTAGGGACACCTGTAAAATTTTAGTTGAACACAAGGCACAGGAGTGTGCAGCCTCTCATCCTCCTTCAATGTGTACTCTTTTCACTAAATATTAAAACTTTTCCTTAGTTTTAAATATTGAGGGTAGCTTGCTGGGCAGACTGCAGCCTGCGGCTGTGTGACCACTGTTCAATAGGTGTGTGGTTTTTAAGGTATATCCTTCGGATGTTGAGGTTGTTGGTACCAGGAGCAAAATGTTTGCTTATTACCTTCTCAATCTTAATTATCTTCTTTTAAACAAGAACTGCTCTTTAAAAAGTAAAATGGTAGAGTTTCTGTGTTTATAGTTCTTCAGTCATTTTTTTAATGCTGTGGTAGAAGACCTGTTTCATAACCCATATAGAATCTCCAAATTCCCATGCCAGGCTACCGAGAAAGGAGAGACAGGTGTGATCCTTTTTTCACTTTTCTCTTACATGAAAAAGCCAACAGCTCTGCCCTATTGCAGCACTGGGGTATTTCAGTAGCAAATTAAAAAAAAAACTCTTGGAGTTAAGCAGTAACTTGAGGTGGTGAATTTTATTCCTGAGCTCCTAAAGCAGGATTTAGCACCTAGAATACAACTACAGTAGTTGGAAGGCAACAGCCTTTACTCCTGAATGTTAGAGCAATCAGGCACAGACATTTGGGGTGGCAACACTTCCTGTTGGAAGTGGGGTTTCCCATGTGAACCATGCTCCCAGCGTGTAGCTCTAGGACATAAACTGGCTGGAAGGATCATAATAGGTGGTTGATCTGGAATCCTAATCTATGGCCCATAAATATGTGGCATATAAAAGGCTATGAACCTGTGCTGTGGATCTTAGTTGTGTTTGAGTAGGATGTCTTCCACGAACATCTTTCTTCCTGGGGCATGTCTTTGGGCCCTACTTTCATCCCTAAAACAAGACAAACATTGCTCAGAGGTTGAGTGGTGGCTGCAGTGAAGTCTGCTGTGCTCACAGGGTGGGAAGCATTGTGTGTTTTGAGGTGAAAGCTGCCTTTAATATTTTACCAGCTTTAAAAATTCATCCTAAGATGACAGCCTTGGTCTGCCTTGCAGTGAGTCGTTCACAGACTTCTGTACCCTAAGCTGCAGTCAGCTCTGTGCAAGAAAGACCTCTTGCATGTATCTCCATATTTAAAAGAAAGATGCCTCCTCTGTGAGTTGTAAGAATAAAACTCTCAGCAGTTGGACGCTGGCCTTCACATGAATTCAGTGGTTTCAACCTTGTGCCTTTTCCAAGTGTGTGGGACTGAAAAAGCCTTTTACAGAGAGCAGAGCCAGCATGGACAATTATAGTGTCTAACAGCACACAGACACGGGAGTGTGAGAATAAGCTTACTGCAGAAAATCCTTCTTATAAAAGCTTGTTCTGGTGCCTTTACACATCTACATATTCTTCAGAGGTCTGTCAGAGGCAATTACAACTGACTGCCCTACGTGTATCAAATAGATATGTACTGTGTGGCAAGAGCTTTGGAGGGGTGGAAAAAGCAAGTGCCTTCAACTGTGCAGCAGCACCCTTATCTTAGCTGTTTTTAATGAAGTAGATCATGTCTTTGCAGGGAAGTAATCAGCTGTTAGCACGAAAAGGTTTGTGTGTCTGGTCTGAAAGTGACCTAATTGCACCTAATACTGCTTTGTAGGGCAATTTATGTTGTTGGATCAAAAAAACCTCTCAAGAGAGAGTTCTAGAGCAGAAGGACTTAAAAATGAACAGCTCTCTGAAGCCTATAGACCATGTGTCAAATGTACTAGACTGCTGCTTGAGTGGGATTTTTCCAAGACTCTTGAGAGGTGGAGTGTTACTTAAGTATTTGTTTAGAAGAATGTGTAGTCTACTCATGCTGGAGAAATAGCCATGCCCTTTTACAGTGGTGCTATCAGTCCTGTTTACTTTAGTTAAGCTCATAAAATGACAGTCAAAGTCTACAGAGAAATTAATGGTTGAGGAGAGAATTAGAAACCAAAGTTCAGCGTGATCCTGCAATTTTCTATACTTAAAGTGTTTTGTAGCATCTTATGATCATACAGGCTTCAATGGGAATAGCTTGTTCTCCTGTTGATATATGTCATCCATTGAAGTATGGATGGGTAAGGATGTATGCAAACATGAGCAAAACTGGCATGAAACAAGACTCCTTTGACTATGTTCCAGTACTTTCCCATGGTGCATGTTGTGGCTAACATTTGCTTAATTATTTTGCTTTTGCAAAAGCCTTTCGGGAAGAGGACTGGGAATACAATTATAAGCAAGAACATGATTTTTTAGAATCCAAGCCTTTTTGTCATTTAGCCATTCTCCAGTGTGACCAATCCATTTTGCAATCACCATCTTGCCATGTGCATTATATGCCTGTCAAGTGGAACTGGTCATTTCTAGGTAACTTGTGACATGCCTGGGAGTTGTCTGAGCCTAGGTGGACTCTGTGAATGAGGAGATAGCTTGACTGTTGCAGCTTAGGGATACTGACAGATGCCAACCAAAGCAGCAACATATGTGGGGACAAAATTGCATTCCTAACTTTAGAATTTTATGTTCTTGGGTTAGTGTTAAGGCAGTTGGAGTAAGTCAGCAAAGCTTGAGTTGAACTTGGTCTAGACACAGTGGCTACAGCTCCCTTTGTGCCTTTGTGAAGCTCAAACTCCCTTTAAAATCCTCATCAGAGACAAGGGCTTGGGAGTCTCAGTCTAGACATCCATGCCACATCAGCATTAGTTGTTTTGGTGCCTGAGAGACAGGAGCACCTGTAAGGGTTAACTCAAGCTCTAAAGCACTGCCTAATTTTTACAGATGGTGTGAGTGCAAGAGTGAACCTCAGACTGGCTTGGCAGTGCACAGAGATAACTTTACATAATTCCCTGCAGATGTTGCTGCAGAATGGTTTTAATAATGAATTGTGAAGTCAAGCTAAACTCCAGCATAGAGGGAGAACTCAAAATAAATGCAATATTTTGTTCTGTGTTTCAAAAGCAAGTTTTCTGTGGTGCTCTGGGTTGGGAAAGATGGCAGGGAACGGGATAAGGGATGGTTTGCAGAAAGCCAGGGCTGTAATGGTGCAAAATAAGAGCAATCTGTCTAAGTTGTCTGCAAACCATGAATACCCATGAACCCGAGGGGGAAGGGGTGGGTGGTACCAAACAGCAGCTGCCCTAATACTTCTAATGAGAGGATGGTGCAGAGCAAGTACTTCATGATCAGCAGGGCAGAGTTCTGCAGTTTGTGGCTGTCATGCACAGGCTGCATTGGCACTGCAGCCATTTTCTGCTAGGAGTCAGTTCTTGTACTGTGCTGTAATTTCCTTTCTGTAGGGTTATGGCTTGGATGTGCCATTATAATTTAGGTTTAGATCTCATAAGGTATGTGCTGCCTCAACAGTGGCTGCTTGGCCACTCTGAGACTTTGCACATCTTGCTTGTGAGCCCCCCTTTGTGACTTCTGTGCTGCTAGGGCGTGTTGCTGGAAGTTTCTCAGTCTTCTCAGTTGTTGAGTCTGTTTAAGCAAAACACACATTTTTCTCTTGACATGCTATTTCAATGGGTTATATTAAAGCCTTTCTTCTGTCCTTCTGAGAAGCAAGCTTGAAATGGGGAAGAGAATTTCAGAGTGAGAGGCTGGTTTTCTGTGAACTTAGACAAATGCTGTGATTTCTCAGTAGCTGCAGAGGTTTCTCATTTATGTTTTACCCTTGTGCAGCATTTATAAAGGAAAACTTTAGAAAGAAATTATGGCTTTCATGAATTCTGGGGCAATTAGGAGCTTTAGCCTGAGTCATGTTTAGATGGCTGGAGGCTCAGCTACCCTATGGTCCCAAGCAAAAGATCTAAACCTGGCTCTGAGGCTGGTGAGCCAAACCAGAGGAGCTGTATTGTGAAATGGGCTAGCACGGGGTTGGTGTCAAGGAAGTGCAATCCAGCCCTTCAAAGATGGTTTTACCATGGTTTGAGTTTGGCCCAAAAGTACGTTTTTCAGTGTAGGCAAGTCCTTCTTGTGCTTGTGTTTAATTTCTTTCTGAGGAAGAGTTTACGTAAACTATTCCAGTCTAATTAATGTCAGCTGGAAGCCAGCTTCTCGTATTTTGTGCCTAATTATAAGTGTATGTTAAAGTGTGTTTGCTACCCATGTCGATACGTTACTGGTGAAATAAGGAGCAACCATGAAGACGTGTTTCTGAAACGGTCTGGCAGACCCTGGTGTTCACTGCTGTGGGCTTCGTGGCAGGAGAATCCACCTCCTGTGGAGGGAGAATAACTAAATTTAAACTTTCCAACCATGAGCCTCATGAAGCAAAGTTTCCAAACCTCTGCTGGGCCAGAAGATGGAAATCTGTGTCTGAATTTGGAGAGTAAATAAATAGAGCTGCCCAGGGCCATGTGAGGGGTTGTTGCTTGGGGTACATTGTCTCCCAGCCACATGCCCCAGGGAGGGAAGCAAGGGTTTGTAGCTGCTGTTCTCTGGTAAAATCTTCCGTGACAGGATTTGGAATGAACTTGGCTGACTTTTAGCACGAACACTTGAGCATTGTTCCAGCAGAGTGGCTTTTCTCTTACAGACAGTTGCATGTGGCATGGCAGCAGAGCCCAGCAGACCTTCCTTCCCCCTTGCTGGGCTGGGCTGTGGCATCCCAGCTGTGGGAGGGATGTGTGGCCACCTCACAGCTCACTAGTGTTGGTGCCCATCTCTTTACAGCCCAGGCTGGCATCTTTGCTCATCACAGGCAGGCTTCTGTGAAATTTGCTGTGTTTATGACAGCCATCAAAGTCTATAAACTGTTCTGAGGTCCATATATAGAAATAGCTGTTTTCCCAACTCCCTTTGGGGAAGCTGGAAGGATGATAATGGATAACAGTTTGCATGGTTCTGACAAAGCAGCTTATGTTTTCTGGGGAAACTGGGGCATCACAGAAAACAACAGAAGTGGTTTGCTTACCTGTTAGACTTTTTATTTTCCTGTTGTCTTAACCCAGACCTTATCTAAATGGAGGAGAATCTAGTTGTGCTCATATCTGAGAGCAGCAAGTTCTTGGGTGAGCGAGTCAATGTCAAAACCATTGGAGGATTCAATAAATCAGTGTAACCAAGCAAGAAAAGAGGCAAGGATAGCTGTAGTTGAAATGCATTTAATCTGAAACTGGCATGCATGTAATTTTATTCATCCATCCGCAGATATGACCTGAAGGTTATATCCACATATATTGCTGAATACTTAACATTTTTGTAGATACTGGTTGAAAATTGGATGTTCAGGTGGGAAGACAAGTAATTGGCGCTTATGGCCTGAAGTCAGATTTCAGTTGGCTTTTCTTTCTTTATTTCTGTTCTGTGCAGTACTTTCCAGCTTCCCAGGGTATTGAATTCAGGTCATGTTTGTTAAACACTAGCTGTGGTTACAAGTGCTCTAGAAGCACTTTTATATCCTGCTCTGAAATCTATGCACTTCTATGAATGTCTTTGCTGTTTCCCTCATTTGCCTTTTGTAATAGTTCATATTAGGATTTGGGCAGTGTTTGTGCAGTTTCACATAAGTGCACGTGTGCATATTTACACATACAAAGTGTTTTGATGCCGTAGGTGTACATGTAGCAAGAGCAGCTTGGAGAAACTGAATTAGAGAACTTGAGTCACAGTTGTCATGGATGGACTTTGAATTTCTTAAAGCAAATTGATATTTGCTTCATTGCACCCTTTTTCTAGCAAGCCTGCACACTACCACTGGGAGAGGATCTGAGAGAAATGGTGTAATAGCACTAAACCCTTTCTTGTTCTAGGAAGCTGCAGAATATCTCAAACGTGTACCAGGGCTGCTGACTCTGCCATCCTCTCTGTAGCATTTTACAGTTCTTGTTCTTCTAAATATTGACTGAGAAACTTCTTTTGCTGCTTTTTCTAGGTTGGTGGTTTGTAAGCACAGCAGAGGAGCAGGGATGGGTCCCTGCCACATACCTGGAATCCCAAAATGGAACCAGAGATGACTCTGACATCAACACATCTAAATTTGGGGAAGGTATGGAAATCTTTTTCTTACCAAGAGAAAACTGATTTTCAATTGCTTTATACTTTTTTCCCTGAAGTGAGAGCTTCTAATTGGAAGAAGATGCATGATAGAACCAAAGGCCATTGAAAGGAGTGAGATTAACTTCAATGGTTGCTTCTCATTAATTTCCTTTAAATTAATCTTTGAATCTTTGAAACTAGTTTCACTGCTGTTTGCTATGATCTGTGATTGTGTGGAAAGGTAATTTTATTTGGTATGGTCTCATTCCTCATTCTGTTAGAAGTGAGGTGGCATTTGTCACGTATATGTATTTAGCTGCACTGCTTGTATTTAGCTGCACTGCTTTTTTTGCCTTTTTTTTTTTTTTTTTTACAAAAGATACTTAATTCAGGTTCCAGAAATGGAATAGTTCAGCATCGCATGTTCCTCAGTTCCATTATGAAAGACTAACCACATCTTAATGGGCTTCTCATGTAGCAACTGTGTACAAAGGACACTTTTATTATGATTTGCTCCATTCTAGTGAATCTGTTGCTAAATCTAGATTTCTTGACATGACATTTATATAAAATGTATGTGGAAACTCAGCTGACCTTTCCTTAGCACAGGCAGGAGGCTTAGAGATGTGTTGGGGTGACCATCTGCCCGTTAAAATAGCACACAGGCAAAACAGGACTTTGTGCTGGGCTCCAAGGGTGACATCTGCAGCTTGTTGAAATCTTTGTAACTCATTTTTCCCTTCCCAAGTCTACCCATATCCTGGTTTAGAGACAGACTGGCTGTAGAGTGGTAGGCCAGGAACCAGTCTGGTATGATGCAACATCTTAATGGGTGCAAAACCAGTGAGTAAAGTTTTCCTGTTATTAAAGAACAAAACTTTACTGCTCTGGTCTGCAAGCAATGAAGAATGCCTTGTCTGTTGATCTGTAGCTTCCTCCTTTTTCCTGACTCTTAAATACAGTGCATGCTTGACAGCCTTATTGCTTAAACTGCTTTCATTTCAAGCTCTCCTCCTCCTTTCTTGTTGCCCTCTGGAGTGTACTCTGCACAGAGATGCTGCCACACAGCAGTCTGTCCTGGGCAATAGAAAATCCATCAAATATTCCTTATCTCTTTCCTCTCAGTCCCTTTTAATCCATTACATTGGTCTCTTCAGCTATGGTTAGCAATCCTGCTCTCTGCCTTACTCCAAATCCAGATATGCTGAAACCTGAGACTGCCCTTCTCTTTCTGCTCAGTTCCATCTCAGATCTAATTGGCAGATCTAATTGCATAACCTCTGCAGCTGCTCTGGTGTGCTCCAGATTTGGCTTGCTTGCTTTTTAGTAACTTTGGTTTCTGTTATTAACCATCTAAGCTGAGACTTCCTACTTTCTTTGTTTCTTCCCCTCCAGTTCTTCTTTACTTGGGCTATTCTTCTCCATATAATTATTTCATAGGAGAGGAAATAATTACTTGGATTCACTGTCTTTAAAAAGGTGTATCAAAGTGACTGTACTTAGAAAACTTGCTAGCTCTCTCCAAGTAGGCAGAAGAAAGGGGCTCTGATGTAACTGAGGAGGAAGGCACTTTGAGTGGATTAAGTGCCTTAGCCCCAGAATTCAGAGCTTACACAAGTTTGAGTGACTCCAACAGACACTGACTTCCTGCAACTGTGCAGTCTCTGCTCCCCCAGCTTTGAAAGAGCAGAAACACTGATGTAGGGAGCTTTGTGTATGAGCCCCTTGTCCCTCCCCATTTGAACAGGCCTGGAACAACTGCACAAGCCAGGCAAACCTAGAAGTCTGTTGTGGCAGGCCTAGTAAAGATAAGGAGGTCTGGATACATCTTGCTAATAATTCTGCCTCTACATAGCAGTAATATTTCCATGTGTCTCTGTTTAAATAGTCTGTTCCTTGAGAAACACAAAAGTGTTTCCTTCCTGCACCTGAGCTTGCACAACATTTTTGTCTGGATGAAAGCTGACAGCTGATTTGTTACCTGGGCCTGTGTTTAAACCTACACCATCTTGCAAGGCTTGGAAAACAATCAGAAAGCAATCTAGAGAAACACTGAACAGCTACAGGAGCTGATAAAGTAAACATGTTAAAATAATCTCTGGAAAGATGTAGACACTTAATAAGCAACCTTTCTGGTGACTGTGGCATAACCAGCTAAGTCCAAGTGTGGGATCAAATGTCAAAATCCAGTTTTTTTAAGGAGGAAAAAACCCTGGCTTGTACAAAAGCATCATTGTGGTATAAGAGGGCTGTCACTGGGATGGCCATACATTGTGAGGACACGGTGTGGTGGATCTGTATGAGCCATTTTTCAAGGGGTGTTCCTGGATGGCTAAATCCTCCAAACTCCTAGCGTGAGAAGGAGCAAGCTGACTACTCTGTATTGACACCTTAAGCCAGTTTCTACTCCTTCTGCAACCCTCCATCCTACAAGCCTTTACATTCAACATTTCATTTTCTCCTTTCTTGTATAGAAACCTTCTAACATGTGCAGCCTTATTGTAACTTAACTTCTCTCTCTGCTATGATCTGTGTGTCTAGAGAGGTGTCCTGTGTTGTCATTTGTGTAGCATGTGTGTAACTGGCAGTCTAATGTCCTGTTGATTTGAGGAAAGTCACCAGGTTAATTCTGCTTATCCTTTGTCCCTCCATGGGCTCCCAAAGGATCGCTGATTTCCGTGAGCCAAAATCACAGCTATCTATAATCTTGAGATTCAGCTCATCTGAAAATTTGTGGTTGGTTTTTGACCAGCACAGGATCAAAGGGGAAGTACAGAGTACCACAGTCTAGATAATGCACCTGTTCAACACCATTCACCACACCTCCACTTAGGGTGGCGTGGAAAGATTTGGGCCTTACAGCAAAGGAGAAATTGAGGAGAGGGAACTGGATGTAAAAGTCTGGTGTAAGTCCCTGACAGATATAAAGGACAAAAAGTCAAAAGCCACTCTTTGGTGAAGTTATTTTTTTTCTTGTCCAGCTAATGATTTCCCAATCAAATAATTTTGCTGTGCCTGATTGTCTACAGAACACAGTTCTAGAAGACAATGATGTCTACTCCATTATAAGGGTATAATCCCTAAATAAGTGCACACACATGCAGAATTGAATTGTTATTAATGATGTGATATCAAATTTTATGAACAGCTTCCCAGCACCACTAGTAAAATGATTGTGTTTGCACTTCCGCTGTCACTACCTTGCAATATGCTGCATTGCTTTGCAGCAGCACCAAGCACCCATGCAGTAGTTGCCAAATTGAGATGGAAGCCCTTGAAAGGAAAAAATGGAAGTGTTTGTCTGTGTTTCTGTGCCAGTCTAATGGTTCCAGTGTCTTTCACACCTGTGCAGACAGAAGAAGAAACTGAATACAAATCTAAGTATGTGGTCCAGAAAACAAGTGGTGTCCTCTGTGCACAGCTGCTCTCGCAGTGCCATTTCCATAAGTGTCTTGTCTTTGTTTATACTTTAAGCATAAGTTATTGTTTGAATATGTAACTAACATTTAGTCCTGGCTTGTTAGCTTCTTGAGCCTGCTCAGTAATTGCAAGGTTAGTTTTTTTTTCCTTATATTGTGATCTGTGTGTTAGAAGTTTTGATCATGAGAACCATCTGTGGCAATGAATGCAAGTCATGTCTTGCAAGCACGTCAGACACTTTTCACTTGGGTTCAGTTCCTGAGTGCTGCTGTTATGAGGGAACTTAAGTAAGAGTTTGTGGCTTTGTTTATATTGTGATAATTTTTCTTAGAGATGTTTAGAGCCCTGTTGGGTTTGATGTCATATGCAATAGGCTGAGTTTCCCAATGATCATGCAGCTGAATTAGGAATGCAACAGCAATGATGATGTGTCCTGCCACTGCACTCTCCTTGGACAAGTTATCTTTAGTTGTGCAGCTTGTTTTGGAGTGTGTATATGTTTTTGAGGTTTTTATTATAATTACTAGTTTTTAAGAAAAGCTAATAGCAAGAGTGGCAATTTGTGACAGTTCTGGATGGCTGACATTGCTCAAGCTCAAGAAGTTAACTTGTTCCACTGTACTGTATAAACTAAACCAAAACATCTACATCCCACCTAACCCATTCCCACTAACAAGACCAGTGCTTGTAAATACCATGTTTTGTTTTTATTCCTCACCCTCCCATCATTTTTTTTTCTTCTTTTTTTTTCCCCTTTGTTTTGTTTCCATCCACGTTCCAAACTAGTTTCTAAGCGACGCAAGGCTCACCTGAGGCGCCTGGACCGGCGATGGACGCTGGGCGGGATAGTCAACAGGCAGCAGAGTCGAGGTGAATTCACAGCTTCCTCTGGCACCAGCCACTCAGGGGGCACCAAAAGCCACACTGCAGCTTCAGCTGTTGTGTGTTGGGACCTGCATCTTTGCCACTTTGGTAGTGAGGGGCCAAAAGCTCCAGAGTTCAGATGTGAATTTTGTACACGACAGCTTGAGGGTATTTTGGAGCCAGGATTAGGCAGCCCAGCAGCTGGAGGCTCGTAACCAAGGGTAGCTCTGCAGTCTGACTCTTTGTGCTGTTGGGGAAGCTAACATCTGTTGTGTTTTAACTTGGTCATATTTGTGCTCAGTCTTTCCTGCCTCAGTAAGGACAAATGATACTTTCAGGGCTATTAAAATGAGTTGAATGCCAAAAAGCCGTGGTTGGAGATGTATGCACTGGAAAAGTATGTGGTGTGGAAAGATGAAAATCATCCCAGTTGCAGTCCCCTCTCTTCCTTGCAAGCAGTGCTTGGTACTAAAGAGAGACTTAAGAACTTTTGGGAGTTTTGGACATCATTCCTAGCTGTTTAAAATGCCACCAGTAGCAGAATTGTAGTTGGTTTGGTTTGTTCTGTGTTCTTTTAGCTTTTCCTGGTCTAACAGTGAGTATGGCAGGGTAGGGGGGAACACCTTATGTTTGGGTGAAGCTGTGTTTGGGTAAAGTTCAAGGAGCCCTCAAAGTATTTCTTAAGAGCAGGTGAATCATCTTTCCCAGAGCAACGGTATCCCTGTCTATCTCCTGCTTCACTTGGAAAATCATCCAGATGTGTTCGTTGCACTTGGGAAAGGAAAGGTCACAGTTGCTGCTGGTAACGGTACATTTGTACCTCTGTAACTTTCAGACAACCTTACTGAGGGAATGGATCCAAATGTAAGTGCAAGAGATGATTGCCAGTCAATGGAAAGGTGTCTTTTCCTATTAAGGAGAGAATGTACTTTGAAAGTGGCAAATTTACCTTCTGGATTTGATGATGTGCTATGTGCAGACTCCTGTTTCGAGCACATCCAGATTTCAGTGACTCTTTAATGTTGTTTCAAATTATTATTGAGGAAACAAAAGCAGCAAGAATTCTTCTTCAATGTTCTTCCTGCCATAGCTTGAGCCAGCAGCAACTGAAACTACTTTCATAAGACAAGGTCTTGCTTCTCAGCCACCAAATGCACCCTGAAGGCACCAAAAAAACCCTCAAAAGCACACATACTGTCTTGGGGGGAAAAAAGTGTGCTTATTTCTGTGCCCCAACTGTTTGGGAGCTACTTACTTTGTTTTGTCAAACTCTGCTAGATGCTTTCTGGCAGTTTAACTGGGAGAATTTATGGGAATCAGTTTCCTAAACAATTTATTTACTGGTGAAAACAAATGCATTCTTTCATGTTCATACAGTATTGCAAACAAAGCTAAATAAAATATTAAGACTGCATAACCAGTCCCTTAGCAGTAAGCTGGTAAGACTCAAGGGCCTAAGTTGCATTCCCTTGTTATCCCTCTTGAATTCTGATGCCCACAATCTCTGTCCATCTTCTCCAGACCTGCCCTCTGACCAGTGTCAGTGTCCTCCCTGGCAGTCCTCCCCAGTACAGGCTCCCCTAATCTCTTCCATCCTTGCCTTTTTCTTGCTTCATTACAGTTTCTTCCCTATTAGGCCCAAGCAAGGCTGGGGTTTTGAGGGTGTTGGAGAATGTGCTTTATCTCAAACTGAATCTTGGCACTTGGACTTGGCACAAACTTCAGCAATCTATGATTCTGTCCAAGGTTTGGGGCACCCTCTGTAACTGAGCTGCTTCTATAAGGTCTCTCCAATGTATTTCAGCCACAGCTAGCCAGGCTGGATAAAAATAAGCTGTTTAATGTCATCAGAAATGATAGGTTAGGGAATGCTTACAAGAGCAGTCTTATTGGAAGTAAAGAAAGTGACTTGAATAAATGGGCACAAGTTGGAGACAGTGGCTTCATGATCTGGCAGAGCTGCAGCCTGTACAGACATCTGTGCCTTCCAAACTGCAGTTGTTGAAAGTATGAGTCTCTCTGGGTGTCCAGCCTGCTGTTCTCTAACAGAGCACAGTTTATATGAGGTCAGAAGAGATTTTCTCCCATCTTCCCATCCCAGCCCAGAAGACTTCTAACAAGGCCAAATTTGGGTGGGTTTGCACTGAAATGACAGAATGCATGAAGTGTACATATGCACCCCCCCCGCCGACCTTCAAGTCTTTGCTCCAAAGCACAGAAGAACTGAAGTTGTTCAAACAGGAGGTTGCCAGAGTTGTTCAGCACAAGCAGAACAGCTTCCCCTTCCCCACTTGGCCTCTTCCTTGGAAACAAACTCAATTAAACATTTTGGCTGAAATTCTTCCCACCCAGCAATATTCTGCTTGAAATAGTCCTTGCTGCTGGAAGGGTTAGCTCCAGGAGTTCACTGGAGTTTAAGAGCAATCTGTAAATGATGCCTCCCTTTGTATTTATGCTTGAGTGCCACTAATAAGCATTTTTATCAATTAGGCCTGTCACAGAATCACTTCAAGGCCAGAATCAAAGGAATTAAGCATTTTCTGAAGTGAGTTGAATATTAAAAACACTGATAAAGCCTCAGTGCAGAAGGGAAGAGTGTTTGTTTCCCTGTTGGACTGCCTGATGGGGGAGAATTATTAGGGGTAGCATATGGCTTATTTATTTCTACCCTTTCCAAAGCCATTTGAAGAGGCTAGGCATCTCTGACCTCCAGATATTTGGAAGCAATGTTACTGGGTCTGTGAATAGGAAACATGAAAGACAAATTGTTGAATATCATGGTAGTGCTCCTTTTTTAAACCTGAAAAAAAAATCTGCAAAGGGAACAGCTGTAGTCTGTTTCTACAAAGAGAAACAGATGACTTCTGTTGCTGAACTTTTCTCTTTAAAATGGTCTGTGGTGTGCCCAGATCTAAGAGATTACATTGGTTTGTGTTTCTTAGGTAGCTGCAAAGCTTGCGGTTTTTTACATGTTAAATATTGTACATTTTCTAAACCTTTTCCTATACATTCTGAAACTCCAGTAATACAAATATGGGTTGTGAGGAGAAGCCTGAAAGCTTGTAGTTTTCCTCAGACTTGACACTCGTTAGACCTGCAAGCTGCAGTTCTTGTTTTGTGCAGGGTTAAATAGTAATTCTACACATGCATTTATTGGGAACTTCCCCTGGAAGGGAATTTAGGATTATTTACAGGCTAATTTAATGAAAAGTCATTTGTGCTTTTAAAGTTTGATTGGTAAAATTGGGAGGTTACATTCCTGTCTTCTGTGCCAGATATCTGACCTAAGTTATTGCTGCTTTGGTTTTGTGCCCAGTGCGTTCAACTGGAGCTGTTACAATGCAGGAAAGCACTTTAAAGTTATTCATACCAACAATATAGTGACATATGCGCTGAATTTCGGCCAAATGAGCCAATTATTTAAGAGTAGCTCCCAGCACAAGGAATAAGGTATTCATTGAAAGAGTTAAAGTTAGAATTTCCTACTGCTTGCCTATCTGAGGGAGAGAAGGAGCTTGATGGGGAAAGGTAGCGTGTAGAGGGAAGGCAGCCATGTAACCCAGTGGTCTTGATACTTGAACCTCATCCTGAGTTGGTCTTAATACTGGAACCTCACGTGCTAGCCCAGGTGGGTGGCTCTGCAGCCAGTTTTGTACTTGTGGAAAGAGCATTTGATCATTGTTGGTAATCCAGCCTGGCTGATGTGGTTGTGTACTCTTTTTCTTTCCTGCGTCTCACCAGAGCTGCTCTGCCTTCTTTGGCAGCCCCCTCCATGGGATTTCTCCTTTTGTTTTCACTCTTCCCTGCTTGTGCTTGATGGTGATGAAATGTTTGTCAATCACAGCTCAAGGCTGTGGGTTACATTGTTGTGCTAAATGAAACCAGCACAGAGCAGCTTCAGGACTTAGTTTGTTCTCTCCTTTGGTTGGGTTTTCCTTTTTTTCCTTTTTTTCCTTTTTTTCCTTTTTTTCCTTTTTTTCCTTTTTTTCCTTTTTTTCCTTTTTTTCCTTTTTTTCCTTTTTTTCCTTTTTTTCCTTTTTTTCCTTTTTTTCCTTTTTTTCCTTTTTTTCCTTTTTTTCCTTTTTTTTCTTTTTTTCCTTTTTTTCCTTTTTTTCCTTTTTTTCCTTTTTTTCCTTTTTTTCCTTTTTTTCCTTTTTTTCCTTTTTTTCCTTTTTTTCCTTTTTTTCCTTTTTTTCCTTTTTTTCCTTTTTTTTGTGGTGGTTTTTTAACTCTGTTCTCAAAGGAAAGTAGTAAGTGGTTATTGCTTCTTGCTTGGTTGAAGTAAGAGCATGCGCAATACAAAGCTGTTTAGAAGAAATGTCATTATTGTTCTTTTCTATCTGTTGGCATAAGGTTTTCTGTTATTTAAAACAGAAGAGGCAGGGAGGGGAAGAGGGGCAAAGGCTGAAGAGCTTCTGTCTGCAGATGAACACATTTGATAACTGTGGACAGTCATTCTCTCTCTGCATATTTAGGCAAGTAAAACAAAGTCCATGTTGAATTAATGCATTGCTTTCTGGAACAGGGAGACTTTTTCCAGAAGCAGGTCTGACAAAGGGGGGTGGAGCGGAGGAGTGGGGGAGGGAGAACACAGACTGCTGACAGAGGGGAAAGTATTTTGAAAGAAAATTCTTCTGTGGTTTGGAAGACATAAGTTTGGGGCTGTTGCATTTTGCTGAGAAATCATTAATTGGCTAATTTCTTGCCCAGTTCCCCCCTATCCCTTTCCCTACTGGCATATCAAACCAGGATGGGGTCACAGAAAGTTGGGGGCATGCACAAGCACCAGCTGAGCAAAGGAAATTACTCCCTTATTTGGTTGGCTCCTGAAGTGCTGCTGATAACTTCCACGCTTATTAATGGAGGCAGAATAGAGAAAACTCACAAAATAGAGGTGAAGGAGAGGAATGTGAAATGGGGCACTCAGAACTTGGAAGCAGAAATGTCTGAGCACTGGCTGTTTGCCTGGGAAAGATGAGACTGATTGTGCAGGGCTGGAAACGTGTTTGGTGTTTTAGCTGCTAAAAGGCAAGACTCCTGTCCCAAATAGTTTACAGCCTAAACAAAGAGAAGGAGATCTGTGCATCAAAGCAACATGGGCAAGTGGCAATTTGACATGAATCTTATTGCAACCAAAGGGGTTTTCACAGTGTAAAATGATTCTTATTCAGTATTTTTAAAAGCTTTTAGAGAAGGACTAAAACTAAGCTTGTTTGGTAAGGCAGGAAATCGGGGTAGGTAGGGCTTATTTTAGGAAGGATTTGAGAGCTTCAGGTTATTTGATACTATCAAGGATGGAGCCTGCTCAGGTTGATCATAGGTATCATATGAAATGTGTGAGGCTGAGTGGGAAAAGATCACAGAATTTGAAGGAGTGGGAAATCCACATGAACATGTGAGTCTGTGTAGTAGGGCATTAAAGCAAGGCACAGCACATAGGCTTGGAAATTCAAGATGGAACAACTGAATTGGGAATGCATTTGGTAGTTGTCTGGTTGAAATGTCAGAGCACTGCTGTGCCAAGAGCTTTGTGCAAGAGCAGTGTGTGCTGAAAGACTGTTAAGGGAGCAAAGCAGGCAGGAGGTGACTGTAGTGGCTGTGCAAAAGAGTCACTGAAAGGCCAGTGAGGAGCAGCAATGGTGGAGGACTTTGAAAATGTTGGGGCAAGTCTATCACCTTGGTGATAGACTAGGAGGAATCCAAAATAATCAGTGCCAAGGGAATTGGGAAGATAGAATAAGGAAGATTTGGAAAGAGCTACTGAAGCTCTGTGTTACAACTCGAGCTGTAAAACCACAGGTCTGCTTTCCTTGATCTGACATTAAGTATAAATTCAGACAACCAGAGGAGGGACCAAGTTGCCATTTCAAGACACCTCATAACTTCAGTGTCGAGTGTGTGTGTGCACAGTCACACATGCAAAATATGGAATTCTGGTTGGACAGATGGGGTTGGAGGAGCCTTGCAGCCTGTCAGATTTGGTGTCCTGCTTTGTCAGCCAAGTAGGTACAATTTCTTCAGGAGGGAATGGAGCTTCATGTTAGCTGTCCTGAGGTTTTTCTTGTGGGATAGGTGTCCTAACACATCACCTGGTATAGAAAATGCCATAATCAATGCTTAAAAATTCTTCTGAGATTCCTCTTTTACTACTTGACAGAAATACATCAGGTGAAACAAAAGAAAACTTACTAGGATATTAGGTTGTTTAAAGGGAATGTGTTGGAATGTACCCAATTGCTTACTATGCACGAGCTACAATCCTACACAAAAGGAAAAAACAGAAAGCACAGTTGTCAAGGTCTGCAATTATCCAAAAATAATTGTCATTGACATTAAGTCCTCCTAACATTTAAGAAGTCAAATGTATCATCCCTCATTTTCTGCAGCTAGTATGTTGTATCACAGCCAGTGAACAGGCTGGGCAAGGCAGAAGAAATATTTCGGTGCTCTGTGACGGCAGAGGTGACCTGTTGCTACTTGATGAGCTTTGCCGAAGTGGCTGCAGGTCATCTTGCTCTGCTGTAAATCATATCATGGTTTAATAGCTGTATTATAAATAAATTCTTTTTATGTGAAAAGTTGCACTTCATTAAGCGGCATCTTAAAATGGGTGGGACAAGAAACATGGGTGTGCTTGAACTGTCCTAGCCAGGTTTTAGATCGAGTTTTGTATGGGTTGTCTTGACTCTGTTCTGCATTCAAAAACTGGCTTTAAAGTGGCTTTTTAGTTTTAGAGCTACTGCTATTTATGTATAGAAAAGGCTTCAGCTTGGTAAAACACTGTGGTGTTGCTGGAGGAACACAAAATGGTTGTGTTCTTGTTTTGGTGAGTTTTTTTGTTTTCTTTCCTTTTTACTACTTTTGTCCTCTACTAGTGGTCACAGAAGGACATTAGATGTTAATGACCTGTGAAAAAGTAATCCCTAACACTCAAATACCAGTGGCTTCCTTGTACCAGGTCTGTTGTGTGCATCTGTATAGACCCTGTAGTGTATGTGGCTGTAATGCAGGGCACTCTACAGCTCAGATCCTTTGCCCTGTATATGTGCACAGTTCTCAGCTGCACATCCATACCTGTGCTACATTTTCTGGGGGAAAATCTTTGTTGCTAGAAAAAGCCCTCTGTAGTATTGTGGGCTGTTCCAAGGACATAGGTACTGTTCTCTGCTCTCCATGCTATTTTGATCCACCAAGATTTGTCCCTATATTTTGATCTCAGTTCTATACTGTATTTGTTCAGGAGATTTTAGGTAGAACCAGAGCAAAATAAAAGCCTGCCTTCTTTTGGGAAGGAGGAAAGGAAAGAGGAGAAAGATACATTGATAGGGATTAAGGCTTTGGAATAAGTAGGGGACTGAGCAATGGGTTGCCACAGTGACTGGGAGGGCTGGGCAGAGCACAACTACAGCATCAAGGTGTGAGCTGGGTGATTGAAATAGTGCAAAAATTCTGGTTGTGCATATTTTAAATAGTGTCTGTGTATGGGGAGGAGAGAGAAGGACCTATACTAATCCTTTCCTTCTAAGTTAAGTAGGTTGCAGTTGGATAATGCATGATGTGACAGATGTGTATTGTAGCTCTTTGCCAAATGGGCTTTGCTTCTTCATGCATGACTTGTTTGGATTTACTAGGGCAGCTCAAAATCCAGAGAGGAACCTCCTTCAGCTCAGCTGGGGAAGGTGTCTTTGGCCTGAAAATTAGTGGTAAAGAAATGTGAGTGAATTTAGCTAATTGAGCAACTAATAGATCTCTGTATGTCACTCACTAAGAACAGAGCTGCCTTCTTGCTATTTTCATCTCGAAGGGGGTAGGACTTTCATCCCATAGTTTCTAAATGCAGCCTTTTAGCTGGTGTATGTGCTTTGTAGCATGTAGTAAAGTTTATTCTGCCCACTTGACCTCAACACTGAGGTTATGTAACAGAAGCTGCAGCTGGGGAATAAAAATTATCCTTTTGTTTGTCTTTTTTTTTTTTTCCTGGTAATTCTTAAGTCAAAACTTAATGAACCAAAAGTATATGCTTTTGTATTCTAGGTAGATCTGGGCATATAACTTCAATAGTAGGTCTGGGATGGTTCACTGACTTCTGTTTTATACTATTGCCTGTCACAGAAGCTGAATGAAACCAGCATGATATATCAGATTTGTCAGTGTAACTCAGAGCAGTGTCATTCTGCTATTGATGCTCTGCTGATTCTCTCATGAAACCATTTATCTATGTTAAGCCTTTACAGTAACTTTACGTATCAGTCATGAAGTGTCAAATATCTTCTCTTAAAGACTTCTGAATAATAATCTGATACGTTGAATGCTATTATCAGTCCTCTTCAGTGGCACATCCACTGAGAGCTCCCCTGCTCCCTTCTGCAAATCTTGGTTTATACAAAGTGTCTACTGGCTAGAGATAATCTTTGAGAAATAAAACAGAATTTACGCTTTGATTACAAGGAGGCCCATATCTCCAGAATACTGTTTAAGTTACAAACCTCGTGTGTGTTTGTGGTATCTCCTGCAGCACTGACAGAAACCAAATGTGTGTAATCTTGGAAATGTAGTTTTTTCTGTCAAAGTACTTTGCAAGGGGAAATTGTAATGGTGGCTTCCTGGCTTTTATCTGCAGGCTTAAAAATAGAGCTGCTAAACAAAAACATTATGGGACCTTCTTTTCTAGAGTTGATTTTTAACACTTTTGATTGTCTTGCTTCATGGCAGATCCTTTTTCTCTCTCTTCTCTCCCTATTTCCATGCACTCAATTTCTTTGATTTCTTCTGTATAGGGAGGAGTCATCTAAAGGGCTTTTCTGTCAAAAAGCAGTAGTCTTGAGTTGAAAGCCACGAGTCTGAAGATGTAAGCAGTGAAGGTTCTCACGGACAGAATAAGACGGTGGCAGTTCAGAAGAACCTTACTGTTTCTCCTGAGTGATCAGCCTCCGGTGCTGTTGGTTTTGATGGGTGACCACTGTCTCAATTCCTCACACAGAAGTTTAGAAGGTTGTGTTGGAAGCTAGGAATGAGTACCCTATGCATAGTTATCTGCAGAAGAAGGGAAGCCACATCCCTGAAGAGTGGGACCACTCTGCCCAGCAAGACGAGCTGAATAGCTGTCTTTAGCTGAAGCAGAGCCTGGTGTTTGTGTGGAGGAAAAATAGAATAAACACAGCAATTTCTGTGGGAGTTGTAGTGGCAAGGGTGACCTCTGACACCCTGGGTTATAAAGCATCTTTGGTATGGGGGAAAGAAAAAAAGAGGGCCTTCTTCCAAGACTCAGCAAATATATGCTTAGCTCAGTATTACTGTCCTAGCAACATCCCTGGAAGTGTCTGAAACAATGTGTATCTGGACAGAGCAGCTCTGAACTTTCCCTTGGCCCTTACAGGGACAAGATCTAGCTGCTAGGGGTTTTCTACAGTTCAGTTTAGTGCTTTGCCTGCAGTGGAAACCAGACATGGAGCTCCTTCTGCAGCAGACTTGAAAATAGAGGAAAAATCAGTCCAATTCTACCACCCAGAGCAGAAACCTAGCTAGGAAAACTGTCCTGTCCTGTGACTTGTAAGCTGGGATTTCATTTGCCAGGCTTCATTTGCCAGGCCCAGTCTTGTAGTGGAGTATTTCTGTGGGGAATGTGTCATATGCTGATGGTGCTAATTACAAAAACTAGCTGGAATTTCTTACCAGTGATGAGCCAGTTAAGCAGCCCTCCTAGGGGAGAGCAGCAGAGAGTCTTTTCCTCTTGGTAGAAAAGGTTTTGACAGATTTTGCCCCATCAGAATTAGAAGGATCCAAATGTGACCAGTCAAGGGAACTTGACTTCAGAGATGTAGCTTTGCTGAATTCTCTGCCATTAGATGCTCTGTCAACACTTTTTTCCCTTTTCTGAGGTAAGAGCTTAGTTTGTCTCAGTAAGGGCTTTGGTTTATTTTTCATTAAAGTTTCCATGCTTCACCCAGCAAAAAAAAGCAGTTGAGCCACAAAACCAAACAGCTGCTTGAATCTGTTTTATTCTCTTAGAGTGCTCACTTCAAGCTGCTGCAACCTTTTCATAGCTCCTTTGTTCTGCAGTGATCAGGAGCTTTGGATTCACTTCGTTTCCTGCCCATTCCTCTGCACTGATAGCCCTCCATTTGTTCTTTCCCTGCCTTGTTGTGACTGCTGGTAGAAAGTGCTGGGAAGGCTGGCTGGGATGCACTTAATTTCTTGCCTTCTCTGCCTTTAATCTAGCTACAGAAACTCATGCTGTCATGTGCACCATAGTTTGGATTGAGGAGAGGGGTTTTGTGACACTTCCCCATGTCTGCTGCTGCAGAGGAAGGATGGTAGTTCAAGTTTTCAATGGCAGGTGTAATTTTTTAAGCTCCAGAGGGAAAGGTTGACCTTGGGTGTGATGGGAATGCTGCAGTAAATGACTCCTGGGTAGGTGGAAGAAGTTGACAAGTGTCTGTTGTGCTGTTTATTGGCTTGCTCCCAGCAAGTCTGCTGAAAACCTCTGCCCAGCTGGGAAGGGGATAAATGCTGGAGATGAATAGGGATGCTAAGGTTTTGGCTCAAACGCCATACTTGAAATCCAGTCTGCGCTTTTGAAGTGCGTGTCTTAGTTCTGGCCCTCCTTCACCAGTGTCACACGTGCATTTCTCTGGAGTGAGGTTTAGCAAAAGTATGTTTTCAAAACACTTCACAACCAATGGATGCAAACGCTGTATCATCTCCTGTCATATGCAAACCTCTTTTGTTCTTTTTGTCAGATTTTTTTTTTTAATGTTTCGAGCTCGTTGCTGTAGACCTGTGCTGCTTGGGAGGTGCAAGGAGAGCAGTGTGCTGGGCCAGCCCCTCTGGGCTGGGAAGATGTGTCCCTCTGGGGATGCAGGCTCTGGTTTCAGTAACACAATGCCTCGTGCAGCCATGTGTGTGTGCAAAGAGCCAACTGGCTGCAGCTCCCGCAGTGATGCTCGGCTGATTTGGCAGCCGGATTGATTCTGTCAAGTTACAGTATGGGAGTTAAGTCCAGCTTCAAATCCTCTCCCTTACCCGCTCGAGGAACTTGGAGGGGGGGAAGGAGGCAGGAAGAAAAGGGGGGGAAGCTCTCTGGGGACTTTGTGTCATTATTGGCATGGAAACATTTTGTGATTATCAGCAGCAGGGTAGTGGCAAGGGGCTGATTATCTGTCATGTCGTCAGCATAAATAACCAGTGGGCCCCTGAGCAGGGCTCCGCCTTTTGTAATGGCTTCACGTAATCACTGCATAACAGTTTAAAAGCAAGCAGTGCAGAAAAACAGCTGGGCTGATCCTGACCCTAACTGATGTTGCCTTTTCTCCCCTCACTAGAAGAGAAATATGTCACCATCCAGCCGTATGCCAGCCAGGGGAAGGATGAGATTGGGTTCGAAAAAGGGGTCACCGTGGAGGTCATCCAAAAGAACCTGGAAGGATGGTGGTACATCAGGTAAAGAAGCCGTGCAACCCGCAGAAACTGTGACAATGAGCTTTTCTGATCATTCACTGAATGTTAGCATTTAAATCATTCTGTAGCTGGACAGGGAAGCCCAAATTGTTCGTAATACCTCTTGAAGAAATGCAAAGAAAAGTCTGAGGTGATACAATGGTGACTACAGCAACACTGCAGTGTATGCAAAGGCTGTGGACCATTCCAGTGAGGAAATGCCTTAACTTGCAGTTTTAGAGGGTTTTTTTCATGCTTCAAGTTAAAAGCCCATATCTGAGTTAAGATCTGTGAGACCTAACAAGGCTTTCTGTTGTATATAATTTTAATGTGTTTCCAGTACAAGAGTTATTCTGCAACATATTTAAATCTATTTATAGCAATGCTGAAAGGCTGATTGTGATCTCTTGAGCTGTTTGGGGCAGGTAGTTCTACTTTCAGGATACAAGATTGCTGGCTGTAGCCCTTTTGCAAGTTTACAAATGGTTTCAGCTAATTTGCTTTGATTTTTGTCTGTCCACATTAGATACTCCTAATGTAGAGGGACTGTATTCCAAGGGCAGGTGAAGTTCTTACTGTGTATCACATTTTGTTATGTATTTGGAACAGCAGTCCTAGCAGAGAGTTTTGAATTAAGAATCTCCTTTGTAAATGCTCATGGGGAGACTTTAGGTTAGATATTGTCTCAGTGATGTAGGGTGTCAGAATGAGCACTTGATGAGAACTTTCTTCTTCTAGGTTCACACAGCATTTAGGTTTTAGTGCTCTTTTGTGGTTCTGCCCCTTGTCTTGTATCTGTGTATGACATCCCATTTCTCTTCAAACAAGATGTGATACAACAGGTAGTTTAAAATGGAGGTTTATCTCTCAGCAGTGCAGAATATCTCATATAGTCATCTTTTTCTATTCAACATGTAATTATAGTGACTTTTTCCTCTTTCCTTCCCCAAGTTATAGCTTGCTTTTGTTTGAATGCTGCTTGATTTATTGGCTGTGAATGAGGACTGTAAAAATGCTGACTGAAGCAATGGTGTTGTTTTTCTTGATTTCCCTTAGTTAGAAGAAAAAAATACCAGTTTTCTATCTAATGATCCCATGGAGCAAATACACTAATAAAGATAGCAGCGGAGTCAGGAAGGCACTCTAGACAGGAGGAACTGAAAAATGCCTGGGTTTGGTCAGGTCACATTTTTTTCTCCATTAATCGTCCACAGAAGTGGAATCCAAAGTTTCCAAGGATAGGGGAATTGAGCACATAGGTTTTTCTGAGGGGAAAACCATTGCAAGACACCTCTAGTTTGTTTTTTTATTCTCTTTCTACAATGTAGCCTGGTTACTACTGTAGGTTTCCCTTTGCCATATTAACACTCCTACAATTAGTTGAATTTTTCCCCCTTTTTTCTCACACACTCCTTTGAGTCAACCCAGAAGATACATTTTTGTATACACCAGGAATGTTTCTGGAGCATGGTGACACTTGCTGCGCTGGTTTCCATGGCATCTTCATTCATGACAATCTGCTGGAAGGACAGTGCATGCTCCAGCCACTCTGTGATAGTTGGGGATTGCAGAGTGTGCTTGCCTCTTTTGGAAGAGGCATTTGATTTGAGGAACTCCTCTTGCTGGAAGGTGTTATGTGCTCCCCATATGTGTGACAAGTATATGAGGTGCCAGCTGTGCTCCTCTCTGCTGCTTTGGAGCACTGTGCTACTTTCTTGCTGGAGGATTAAACTCTTAGAAACAAGGTTTTTTTATCATGGGCAGTACTTCCAGAAATGTTGGTGATGTGATCCATCCCTGCAAGCTGGTCCTTTGCAGCCTGGGTAGCTGATCCCCAGCTTGTTGTGCTGTTTGTTACATGTAAACTGCCCTGAATGCTGTTAGGTACCCCTCAGAAGGGAAATTTGCTTCTCTGAGTATTGAGTGCCTCCGAAGGAGCAGCTCCTTCTCCTGCTGTGAGTGTGAAGGGGAGAGGGAGCAGGAGGAGAATGCATTTGAACCCTGGGCTGGATAACAGACTGAACACCCTTCAGTGTGTAGAGAAAAACAAATACAGTAGTTTGTAAATGGAATCCACCTTAAAGACATTAGCTTGTTCCACCTTAAATATGTAATTTCTCCAGATTCTTGGCCATGTGCTGATCCTCATTTCCTGTCCTTCTTTTTCTTTTCTTTTCTTTTTTATTTTTTTCCCTTTTTTTTTTTTCCTAGTTTGCTTCCCTCTGGAGTAATTCCAGTGCTCTGGAGCTGGAAAGCAGATGTGACTCTCAGACTTACAGAGGCACTTCTAACTTTTTTAAACATTCCTATGGTTTTAATCCGTTTTTTCCTTCATGTAATATAAACAGGGAGGGTTTTGGAAGCATGAAGGAACCAAATCACTGCACCTAATTCTGAGACCCTCCCAATTCAATGCTGTACATGCTAGAGCCAATATTGGTGTCTGTCTTTATTTTGCCCCACATGCATTATGACTCTAAAAAAAATCAGGACTAGGGAGAAATGAAAGAAAGGCTCTGTCCTGGGATCCTGCTTACTGTTGTATTGAGTTCAGTAGATCTGTGCTTCCCAGTGTGCCCATAGCTGGCATTAGCATCCATCGTTTACATCTTACTTTGCCTCAAGGTGACAGTACTAGATACAATCTTGTGGTGCCCAGGTGGACTGGCTGCAGTTGGTACCAATATGCTAAGGAAAGCTTTTGTTATTTGCCTTCATCTCCTTCATTTTGTGGTTGATCTGAGCCTCAGCCCATGAGAATGAAGCACAGCTAGGAGGTGCTGGCAGCACTGAAATGAGGAGGAATCTAAGATGGGGTTTAGATAGTCTCCAGTAGGTTCTGAATATAAAGGAAGGAAGGAAACTTGTGATTCAACTCTTAACATGTGAAATGAAAATTGTTGCTGGTTCAGGACTTTGCTGAAATTGATTAACAGTTGTTTTAGTTCTTTCACCTATAAAATGGGAAAGATCAAGGAATCTTCTAAGGTTACTCTTCAAAGGGCTTAAAGATTAACAAATTCAAGGACTAAGGTAAAGAATATAAGCATATTTCACTTACATAAGTAGTTTTTATTTGTGATATTGCAGAAATAAACTGATAGTTTCTGGTAATTACTGCTCAGCATAAACTTCAGGTTGAATTGGCTAACACAGGGAGAAGTAGCCTACAACAGCCTCTCTACTGAGGGTATGATGTTGCCCAGAGTTATTAGCTGTCCATCTGTTGCTGATATTCATTGGGAGAAACTATGTGAGATCAGAGGTGTTTTGTAGCAGTGGGGTTACACAGCCTGATCCAAATACATACAGTTGGCAGGAGAACTAACAGGCCAGCACAGAACCTGCCTGTGGCTGCCTTTTTCTGATCTTAAACATGTTAAGTTTCCCACAAACTAAGATGGATGTAAACTGTTTTTTCTTGCTGATTTTGCACAATCAACCTCTGTTGAAAGTAACCTTTAGAACTGGAGTGCTGAGTGCATTGACTACCGTGGCTTTCTCACAGAAGGAGACCTCTACACCTCCACGTGGTATAAACTCGCAAATGTTCTTTAAAAAACTTACTTGGTGCAATGGCAGCAGAGAGCATTGGTCAGCAGCTCTGCAAAAACGCTGTCGGCTGCAAAAGGGAATTAAACCAAAAGTCTTCAGGGCTGGAAAATGGCACTGGGTGATACCTTGACACAACAGGAATTGTGGCATGCATTAAGACCTTTTTTCCTTTTTTGGCTTGGTTTGAGGCCTAGCAGAAAAGCCTCAAAAGAGGCAGGATTGAATAGATCCAAATTGCTTCTTGACATAGTGTCCCACAGTAGATGCTGTGTATCTTTTTGAAGTCAAATCAGGTTAGCACCAGGTTGTTTGCTACTTCTTTTTAGTCTCCATGCATCACACAAAGCTCAGAGCTCTTGGGATGCTTTCCTTTGACATCAGAATCATTGGAAAAACTTGTCACTAAACTCCCTGAGCAGGAGAAATCCTACATCTTTACCTTCATGTGTGACAGAAGGCAAGCATATAGGGAGAAGCAGAATCTCTAGTATCTTGTCTGGTCTAGGTGGGTGAGGAGGAAAAGGCAGGATTTTGGGCAGAAAGATCCTTGTAGTCATTGCTAGAAGTACAAGAATTGTATCTGCTTTTATATAGGAAGAGTAATAAAGAAGTCTAGAGAATCAAATCTACACTGCATTTTCCTGTTCTCCCTGTGAAGCCCCAGAGGCACTGTCAAGTGTGGGGATGTGGTGAGGGAGACCAGGATGAGATTTGATGCAGAGATCTCACTGGAAACCTCAGAATCCAAGTGTTGTCATGACAAAGGTGCTCACCTGCCAGAAAATGATTTGCTCATATCCCATGTGCCCCAGCTCCTTCCTCTGCTGTCTAATGAGGTTCCCTTTTCAATAAAGAACCCGAGAGTCCTACTGTTTTAACCTTTGTATTTCCTGCAGATTTCCTGAGCACCAGGATTTTAATGATGGCTGCTTTCTCACAGTTCAAGTGCCTGCTTTTGTATCTTGAGAGATTAGAGAGAAGGTTTTCAGTGACTCACTGTAGCAAGTTAGGATTTCATTAGGGAAAGCAGAGTTCCTCCACATGGTTCTCCCTGGAGTCTGATTGTAATCTGAAATCCATGCTGAGGTGTTAGGAAAAAAATCTTCCCTAAAGCCCAGCTGTAGAAGAATTACCTTGGTTTGCAGTGTAGTGTGATCAACTCAGGATGGTGTTTCAGGAACACGTACTGGATTCAGGTGTCTATTCATATTTCCCAGTTTATTTCTTCCAATTGCCTCTAGCTTGTTCAGGAAAACAAGTCTCCATCAAAGCCATTTTTCCTCAGGCAAATTGTTTCTTGATCTTGTGGTGCTAGAAGAAGCTGCAGTAGTGTAAGGGTCCCATGTGCTCCATGACAGAAAACTGCTCATGCAGAGCTGGGAATTATGGAAGGAGGGCCAATGTTCTTTTAGATTCAAGGAGGGAGGCTGGCACAAGAATCTTAAACTGCAGGCATGGTTCTCTGTACTAGGTGCTGTACACCCTTATTTTAGCCCATTTTCAGTTTGAGTTGCCGCTAGGAATTTTAAAAACTATTAAAATATTTTACTTGTTACTTTGCTTTTTTGCTGTGGGAAAATACTGAGTTTGCCTAGTACTGTCTAGGGGAGGCATAAAACAAATTGTTGAAGCTCTTTACCTGGTGTGTAACTATTTCTTGTCCAGAGAGACTCCTTCCTTAGGATGATTAGTGGCTTTCAGCTACACAGTTCACTGCGGGCTCAACTGACTTTGATATTATGTCTAATCAATAAATAATAAATTAATAGAGACTACAAAATCTCGTTTGAAAACTGCAAACTTTGTTTGATGTTGTCATCCATCACTTTTGCTTTATCTATTCTGCCTGAACTGCATGAGAAGGCTGTGTTTGATGTGATGGTGTTTCTTTTTGCCTCTCCAGGTATCTGGGCAAAGAAGGCTGGGCCCCAGCTTCATACCTGAAGAAGGCTAAAGATGATCTTCCATCTAGGAAAAAGAACTTAACTGGGCCAGTGGAAATCATAGGAAACATCATGGAGATCAGTAACCTGCTGAACAAGAAATCATCTACTGATAAGGAATCTCAAGTAGAAAACGAGTCTGCAGAAACCCATATCACCAAGAAGGAAATCAGTTTGCCCATCCTGTGCAATGACTCTAATGGCAATGCCATGATGACTCCAGACAAGCAGGCTTCCAAACTGGCCCAGGGATCCCCAGCCATAGCAAGGATAGCACCACAAAGAGCTCAAATAAGTAAGACAGTAAAGTAGTCTGGGTTTTCACAGGCTTGCAATGAATTCTTGTTCTCTACCTTTCAGGGCTGGCGTTGCCTGTCCCACACAAACAGACCTTTGCGTAGCCTGTAGATGTATCAAGAGGGACTCCAGAAGGTGGTCCTTCACTAGTAGTGATAAAATTTAACTTCACTTTATTCACAGGCTGACTGGTGGTTCTTTATCTTAGCCTGCATGTGTTTACTTTGTTAATTTTTCCAGAGAATACTTTTTCCCTTTTGAATGCTCTAAAATGTGCTCTTTTACCCCAGAAACGTAGATGATGTGATAGCATGTTCAGGTTGAGGAGACCACCTGTGTCTTCTCTTGCATTTGTTCTGCTGCTTTCCTGGGGGCAAGTTGCTATAATGTTTTTACTACTTCATCTGCAAAATGCAAATGCTGGTGCTGTTCTGTGCAAAGAATGGCAAAATACTAGGAGAGAGGACAGTGTGAATGTTTAGTGAATTATTTTTACTGCTTGGGGGAAAATAGGTATTAGGCCAGTCCTTTTTTGGCCAGTCTCCAATGGAGCTGGTCAGTTCCAGCAGAAAGTACAATCCAGTGATTTCCTCTAAAATTTGCTTGCTTAGCAGAGATGAATAGCTAAGGTACCTTGGTATTTCTAATATACCCTCATAGTTTCCTGTCTTGTTTCATAGACATGCCTTAAATATTGCAAATACTGACTTCTATTCTCAAACTGTGTAACAGCAGAGAGCTGCTGAAAAATGTGTTTAGCAGTACTTGCAAAGTTAAATAAACTCTCCCTGTTCTCTTTCCTACTCAGGTTCTCCAAATCTAAGAACAAGGCCACCCCCACGAAGAGAGTCCAGTCTGGTGTGTATTGGTTTATGGTTTTTCTTAGCAGTGGGTAGGTGTCTGGGTGCTTTGTGAGACTTTGTGCAGCTGTACAAGGTGGGAGGGATCCTTTATTTGTGTGCCTGTTCATTTCATTGTTTAAGTGTTGAGCAGACCTCAGGGCATCCTAATGATAAATCAGGTTTTCTGTTACTCAAAATGTTGCCCCAACTAATCAGGTCTGAAGGAAGAATATGATAAAGCAGCTGTGTTCTGTGCATGAGCATTAAAACTTGTTTGGCTGGCTCAGTAGGTTAAAATTTCCTCTGGGTTTCCTTAGCCCAGACTGAAATTTCTGACGTTCTCTTGTCTTGAGCAGCTGGGAATGTGTCCCCTCCTTCCATTGCTACCATCTTTGAGGTGGCTAAGCTTCACTCTAGTGCATGTTTAAAGTGGCTCGGAATCCTGTGGAAGGATGTATGCTACAGGAACTAGACCCCCTGTGATTTCTTATGCCCAAAGCTAGAATCCTGGAAGTTTGTATCAATTGGAGATTAGAACTGTCATCTTCAATAGGAACTACTTAGTAGTGTATTTATATAAAAGTCATGCTAATGGCTTGTTTATCTAGGCAATACATAGTGTTTAATCTTTGCTGTACCCTTTATGAACAGTATGCGACTTATAATTTTTCTGTCACCAGAGATGCTTCTTTACAAACTATATGAATAGCATATTAGCATTTTCTTCCTATTTTTCTTCACATTATTTTCAATTAGACTTGTTTTGGCAAGACTATGACACTTAATCCCATGCTAAAAATAACAGTGATATTATATGTGAAAGCCTGAGCGTATCTGCTGTGTCCAATTATCTTCATTTAATCCAAACCATCGTATTATCTGAAGGCATTTTATTATGCTGTGCTTCTGCTGTATTTCAGCATTTATATTGCAGAAACAGCCAATTACAACATTGTTAGACACGGTTCCTAAGGTGCAGAGATGCATTCTCTGTGAAATGCCACATGCTGTGCGTGATGAAACATCAACTGTTAGTTACAGAAAGGGTATCTTAGAAATGGAGGAGCAGGAGAATAAAGCACAGTATGTGATTTGTCCTTCTCCCACTGATGGCTCAGGATCGTTTTGTATCTTTGTCTGTCCTGTGTTTGTCTGACCTGTGGTTCCTTCATAGAACCCTAGGTAGTAAAGTGCAGAAAAACTGTGCAGCTTCACCATCATCTAGCTGCCCTACAGATGACCACTGTGCTAATCTAAAAAGCTTTCAATATTGAAATTCCTGAAAGGACCATTTTCCCATTTATCACCTTAAAAACTAATTGTAGCAAATTCTAAAATGTGTCATCTTAATGTAAAGGCCCTTAGCTTTTAGAGGAGTCTGATATGCTGCCGGACTGACTGTAAATAGCAGTGTCCCACTTCTCATAGAGCCTTTACCAAGGTTGTGTTGAGATTGAGTAGAGGTTCTGGGTCTGTTATGGGAAGGAACTGGAATTGTTTTGATCAAGTGGTAGAGTCCTTCCCTTCTAGCACTTTAGCTGGGCAAAGCTAGGAGGTCTATGATATTATCCTTGTTTCTTGCTACAAGAGATGCCCATCAGCTTATACCACTAATTCAGATTGTTTAAAAAGTCCAGCAGCAGATTAAGAGCAATAATTCATGGAGATTACATTCTAAGGTAGTGTATTTAATGATAGGCAGAATCTGTTAGGGGTCTGTTGCAGTGCTATTTTCTGCAGTTGTGGCATGTCATCCAGAGCTGGGTCTTTCTGGGCAAAATCTCAGCGTAAATGGGCTGCTCTTTATGTGACTGCAGTGGCAGCTCACACTTTATCACCCACAAGTTAAACATTTTACTATTCAGGTAAAGATTATTACAGTTTTAATAGCTGGTGAAGGTGGCATGAACAGGGCGTATGTTGAAAGGCCATATCAATACATCAGCTCCCACTCTGGAGAACTGGGCAGTTACCATTAGGAAGTAGCACAGGAAGAAGGAAGAGTCTTACTGAATAAAAGCAATTCGTTTTTCATACTGCTGTTTAGCTGACTGTTTCTTTGGTTTAAATGAACAAAGCATCCTATTTGCCATAGGGTTTTCAGTTACCCAAGCCACCAGAGCCACCCTCCGTGGAAGTGGAATATTACACCATTGCTGAATTCCAGTCATGCATCTCTGATGGCATAAGCTTTCGTGGAGGGCAGAAAGCCGAGGTGAGCCTTAACAGTGGATCTGGAAAAATTGTGATATATATCTCTTTCATGGGAATGGATTGGAAGGGGAGGAGCAGGAAGCAGTAAGTTGAGATTTTTGTCTAAGTAACATGTTCCTTGTTACCTCTTAGGTTATCGAAAAGAATTCTGGTGGCTGGTGGTATGTGCAGATTGGAGAGAAGGAAGGATGGGCTCCAGCATCTTATATTGACAAGAGAAAGAAACCAAATTTGAACAGAAGAACCAGTACTTTAACCCGCCCAAAGGTTCCTCCCCCAGCACCTCCCAGTAAACCAAAAGACTCTGAAGAAGGAACAGTTCCTGGAGCAGTTTCTTCAGGAGATACCCAGGACTCTCCCCACAAGCTGAAATACGAAGAACCTGAGTATGATGTGCCTGCCTTTGGCTTTGACTCGGAGTGTGAAGTGAATGAAAGTCACCATGAAGACAGCACTCCTGAAAAGCGACTGTTTCAGCCCCTCAAGCCCTCACCTGTGTCATCACTTCAGAAAGCTAAGTTCAAAGTAGGAGAGTCTTCAGAAGAAGTTGCTCATGAAGAAGAAACCATCTATGAGAACGAGGGGTTCAGGCGTTATGTGGAAGATGCTTTATCCAATAAGGAATCTAGTGGGGATTCTGATTCTCAAAAAAGCTCCTCTCTGTCCTTGATCCAAAAGAATTCTCCATGTTCCAGCTCTCCTAAATCATCACTTGTAAAGCTCAAGACAGGCAAAATCGTTCAGCCTGATCTTGGAAAATGTCACTATTCCAGGAGTGAGGAGACAAAACCGAGATCAGCTTCAGATGTTGGCTTACGTAGCGTGCCGAGAACGGGCATGAAGAAAGATCCTGGGCAGAGTCCTTCCATAAGGGCAAAGCCAATTGTTAGGCCCAAACCCTTCCTGAGCAAGGCAGACTCTCAGAGCCAAGAAAAGATGGATATTAGCACTTTAAGGCGTCAGCTGAGGCCAACTGGGCAGCTCAGAGGTGGACTCAAAGGTTCAAGAAGTGAAGAGTCTGCGAGCCCCCCCTGCACAGCTTCTGAGAGCCAGGATGACCCTGTTCGGAGAAGCTCTGCTGATCTCATCACAGCTCCTTCCCGTGGCATTTTCTGCTCCAGCCATGCAGCCAAAACTGAGCAAGAAAATGACTCCAGATGTTTCTATGTGACCACTGATGCATACCAAAAGGTACAGGATTCTGAAATTTGCTTCCCAGCAGGAGTGGAAGTGGAAGTTCTGGAAAAGCAATCCAGTGGATGGTGGTACTTGAAGTATGGAGACGTGGAAGGCTGGGCTCCTTCCCATTATTTGGCTCTCCCTGATAACCAGCGAGAAAGTACATCAGCAGAGACTGATTCCTCTTTTGCTAAGAACAGGAAAAATGAAAACAAGTCCAACAGTTTAGAGAAGATAGAGAAGAGGGTTCAGGCTTTGAACACCATCAACCAGAGCAAACGTGCAACACCACCCATCCCAAGCAAACCTCCTGGCGGCTTCTCAAAAGCATCAGGGCCAGTTAAAATGAGGAATGGTGTGAGGCAGCTTGCTGTCCGTCCGCAGTCAGTGTTTGTGTCTCCACCACCAAAGGATAACAACCTGTCGTGCTCCTTGCGCAGAAATGAGTCTTTAACAGCTACAGATCAGCTTAGGACCGTCCGTCGGAATTCCTCCTTCAGCAACGCGTGGGCACAGCCTGGTGACACGAAGGGAAAGCAGCCGGAGCGGCTGGGCACAGAGAGCTTGGAGACCACCTCCAACCTCCCCACGCAGAGGAATGGGATCCCTGTGTCCACAGTCAGGCCAAAGCCCATTGAGAAATCCCAGTTCATCCACAACAATCTCAAGGACATCTATGTTTCCATTGCAGACTATGAAGGCGATGAGGAGACTGCGGGGTTTCAGGAAGGTGTCTGCATGGAGGTCCTCGAAAGGAACCCAAATGGCTGGTGGTACTGCCAGATCATGAGTGGTGTGAAGCCGTTCAAAGGCTGGGTGCCCTCAAATTATTTGGAGAAAAAGAACTAATATTGCAGTATCTTTAACCTCCCTAATTTATACTGTTCCTGCTGTGTACATGTGGAAAAAACAATTGCTACACAAAAAGACGTTTCCCTGTGCTCCAGTTTGTACAAAGGAGTCTATTTGAGGACAAATCTGCCATGTTCTGGAGAGGTTTGTGAGGTTTATGTGTTGTAGGCAACTACAAGGAAGATGCAGCATAGTCAAATGCCTTTTTGTGAAGTTGTTAATAATCTTGTATGTGTAACAGGGTAAGACATCCCATCCTTCACATTATTGATAGGAAACCAAATGTGTGCCTTTTGTGAGAGAAATACACATGCGTCTGCCTGGGGAGTTCTGTGCCAAACTGTTTTACAATCTTGGCTCCCTTTCTCCTCATTTTTGTCCATATGTGGAATACCCAAGAATTTTGAATGCTTTTCCACAACTTACAGTGAGAAGAAAATGAAAGTTTCTGAAACACAGAGGGACTCTAATCCTTTGGAGATGTTCACTTTTTTTTCTGTTACTATACTCAACAGTTGGTAGGTCCAGAGTTGGAGCCTTTTCATCATGGAGAGTTTTGGTGTCTGTCTTCAGTGTTGTTACAGCTAACTCATTGGAAAAGGTCATCAGGTGGTGTGGGTTGGGGGCTTTTTGTTTCCTTTGATTCTGTCTTGTCCTTTGAGTTGGGATTTCAGGTGTTCAAGGGCAGTGATGCCTACTGGTGCTTGTAAAAACAAACCTACAAACCCCTTGCTTAAGCACGTCTGTTACTGTGTAGGCTTTGTGTTTGGTTCTGTGCCTGACTCCTGCCAGGTGATGCTGGTTGATTCTCTTCCCAGAGTTGGGTTTCTCAAAAGTTATCAAAGTCAACAAAGTCCCTTAAGACACTAAAGACAAAGCTGTCAGATGTGTTAATTCTTGTTTTGCCCTCTGGTCCAAATCCAAGGATGCTGACTGCTGGCAGGGCCCACCAAGATATTAGTGAGAAATATTTGTAACCTTCTGCAACATCAGTGTTTACAATGAGTGGGAAAAAAAAGCCATCAAACTCAGTCTGCACATAATTTGTATATTTTTGGGGAATTGTTTTGTGTTTTGTTTTTGTCTTTTCTGTGCATTCTGGGTTTACTGTATTTTTTTTGTGTGTGTGTATCTGGTTTTACCAGAAAAGACTTAAAACTGAAGTAGGAGCTAAATACGTGTTTCTGTTCCCACTTGAATCCAAAGAGTACGTTTGTACTGGAAAGTGGGCCTGGGCTTCTCAGGTTCAGAAATTTAATATCAAAGCAATTTGGTCTACAATGCATCTAATCAGGAAGCTGCCTCTTTTAGTTCCTGTTCTGTTTGCCTTTCTTAACTCATGTTTTGAAATGTGGCACACGGTGTGGATGGTGTGAGAAATGGAAAAGGTATCCATTGGAAAAGACTAGGAATATGGAGTTATTTTTGAGGTAGCCTTGTACGGTAAACATAATTAACTAAATCCCTACTGTGCTTAAGGAAGTCATGCTTGGGGGTTTTCCTTAAATGGCCTTGTTAATCACTCAATATCAATATCTAATTCCTTTAAATAATAGACAGCATTGTAAATCTGTTCTGGGGGAGGGCAGACCATTTCACCACTGGTTTACACAAAGCATTACGTGTTCTTTTTTTCACCAGTTTAGTACTGATTTGGCTTGGAAGTTAAAGGTTATAAAGGCTTCAAAATAGCTATGATCAAGGGGCTGAGTAAAACAGCACAACAATACCATATGTTACTGGGGATGTTTCACTGCCAAAAAAAAAATTAGGAAATTTATATGTCGTTCTTGTCTTTTTCCTTTTTTGTCTTCTTTTTTTTTCTTTTCCTTTTTGTTTTTCTTTTTGTGTGTGTGTGGTTTTGGGGTTTTATTAATTTCCATGGTAACACTTAGAGAGTTGCCTACAGCTAGTGTGGCTGATGTCCTTTCGGTAGCTGAAACAACATCCAGGTGCCACAACTACAGGCTACAAACAGTGCTGTGGTTTGAGCAGCTCTCTGCATGCAGGTGGGGAGGGGAGGCTGTTTGTTTGGGATCCCTTTAAATTGTGGTGGCAGGAGAAGGAGGTGTAACTGCACAACAGCTCATATCACAGTGCAGGGTCCTCTTTGTACCTTAATGTCTCACCATATGATGTGGAAGTATATGTCCAGTTGGCTTCATCTCACTGGATGTGTAGCTGAGACATTGTGGCCCTGTCTCTCGTATTTCTCCCCATTTTTAGTTGTACTAGTATGGTAGCAGCCATAAAAGACTGCTGGAGCTGTTGTGAGATTATAATAGAAGTATTATATTCTTCTGCTGGACAGTATTAAATAGAGCAATACATAGAGTTATCTGCTAGATTGCAGTACTAATAGTAGTGACTTAGTGATTCCTATTAATGTTATGATTTATTTTAACAATAATGATGCGGAAGTGGTTCATTATTTTGAATTAATGCACTTTAACAATAAAAGAAACCAAAATGGAAGCCAATGCAGAGAACTAAGTGCATTATTTAAAGGTGCAGTATATAATTATCATTTTCTTGAAGCACATATTTATTAAGAATTAACTTATTATTTAAAATATTCTAAAGTTTTGTTTAAAGACATTCCCACTAGGTCATCTCTTTGGGGGGATGTAAAGCACAGCTCCCAGATGTTCTGCATTGAGCCACTGAATTCTCTGAGTGGTATGGCCTGACATGAGCCCCTATCCAAGGAGGGAGGAGCAGCAGGAAGAGCTCAGACTACTGGGAATACTCACATTTGCATCCAGCAAAGCCAGGTCCAGGGCACCTCTGAAGTGCAGGGTCCTTGCAGATGTGGGGTGGCACAGGTGTTTTTGGCAGACAGTTCCTGTGCTTGGCTGCTGTGTGCCTTGCACAGGGCTGGCCCTGGTGGATGCAGGTTCTCCATGAGGCTCAGGTTAAGAGGCTTCAGGATCTGCCTGAGACAGCTCTGTAAGAGATGTCTGTCCATCCCACAGCTCCTGTTCCATCTTGCTGGCTTGCTTCTGCAGCTCTGGCTTTTGCCGGGCGGTGGTTTGCAGTGCTCCAGGCAGGGCAGGGTGACACAGTGTGAGCAGTCCTGCCAGGGTTTTCTCACTCACACAGCAGCTCCGTGGCTCTTTGCTGCTTTATCCCATCTCAAAGGCTTTGTGCCCTCCTGAGGAGAGGGCAGACCCTGCAGATGGGCTGCAGAGCCCATGGCCTCCCTCTGCCCTCACCTGTACCAGCAAAAAGGATGGGGTGCACATGGCCTCCTTGGTGCCAGATATTACTGCTGGTCACCGCTTGGCATGCTGGCTTCCACCCTGGTGGAGAAGCTTCCATTTGGGCTTCCCTTCACTTGGTAGTTTTGGCTGCTTGTGTTTAAAAGGGCACTTTTAAAACAAATACTCCCAATGCAATTTTTCCCGTTCCTGTCTTACCATTGTCATAGTATCTCTCACTGAGATGCTCTCTCTTGTTTTGATTTTTTCAACTGAGAGATATCAGGAAAATAATTATTTTTTTCCATTGGTGAGCAGCTAGTTTTGGTCAGTTCTGCTGATACCTGAAATAGCAAGCCCTTCACTATTAGCTGTGAAACAGAAGGAAAGGCCTTAAGCTACATCAGAAAAGCTGACTGCAGGGCAGGAAAACCTGGCAGAGTACTCAGAGGACAGTGTAGTGCTAGAAGTATTTTAGCTCTTTTCTAAAAATGTTAGCATTGCCTTTTATTTACTAAATTTGTCAGAATTGACACTGGATCAAGAGCAATATTTAAATGTAATGTACACCTCAGTGAACACTCAATGCAGAAATCAATAGTACTGTTTAAATTTCTCTTTCTGGTTTCTTTCTGAACCAGATTGTTAAGAGGAAGAGTCTGCAGGGCTTGAGCAAAGCCATTTGCAGCTGAAGGGGGCCCTCCTCTGGGGGGAGAGGCGGCTACTCTTGCTGTCTTGCTCTCACCCACTCTTTGTATTTACCCAAAAAGTCTTGAATTTGGACCAGCAGAAATTCCAAACTCCAATGCCAGAGAACAAAATTAAAGAATGTGAAAAGTGTGTCTTGCTGTATACTGCAACTTTAATAATAATGAGCACTTCTGAGTTCGTTATTGAGGTTTATATAATGCCTGAAAAGTTTATTTGCTGGTTTCCCTTGTCTCCCCTTTCAAAACACTTTCTCATAACAGCAAGAGTCATGCATTTTGTTAGGAGTCCTTCCCCATGGGAGGCAATTTCTGTTCATTGTTTTAGCTGTCACCCCGTGCAATGAGTGAGTGTAGTCATATGTACCAGTCCTTTGCAAGCCAAACCTTTCAAGATGAAAGAGATGATGGGCACATGTTGGGGTACTTAACTGATGTGTCAACAAGAAGTTTTTAAATTGATGTATTCAATAGTAGCAAATACACAATAAGGAAAGATTGGAATTGTCTTGCAGCTAGACTCTTCAAAATGGAAATTCACATCTGCATGGGTATAGCTAAAAAATGCATTTGTCCCTTGTGGATGTGAACCCCAAAGACTCCTTCCATTATGATGCTATAAAGTTTGACGAAGGCATTATATAATTGTTTTCATCACTTTCAGATCTTAATGAATCATATTTTATTGTAATATATATTCATTGCTTTCCTCATTTAAAAAGAAAGTTACTGCTTTTATCTTATATGAAAAACAAGGGAATTTGATAAAGCATTCATTATTTTCATATTACTAGTATTAACAGAATAGAACTAGTACTATTTAATTTTAGATCTTCATAGCTAGCTTGTTAATAACTCATATTTTCCTGTGTTGTATCCTACTATTTTTTCTATTTTTTTCCCAGATATTCTGCATTCTTGAGAAAAAGCAAATCCAATGAGTGGATAAGTGCAATATTCATAGAATAAACAGGCCCCTCATCCAGGACTTGGAGTGGAACGTGCAGTGTGAAATGTTTGCAATTCTCTATTCATGCACTCTTAGGGAAGGGGAAATGCAGGGGAGGGGGCAACTGGATGAAAACAGGACCCTTGGGTAGGTAGAGACTGACAGCTGGGGTGGCTTGGGCTGGGAATGGCTGCTTTCCATAAACAGGTATCACCTGTTAGTGAAAGTATAAGGATTATGCAGCATGTTGCCAGGATTCTGTATTGATAAGGATGTTAATGCACATTCTTTACATGACTTCTGAGCTATGCTTGAAACACTCTGTATGTCATCCATGCATGATTCTGTCTTCTTGTTTGTCTCTGCTGGTTACATCCTCCGTTGCGCTTCAGAATTGGTGGTAACTTCAGAAGGGAAAATAATTCTGCTGGTGCAGTCCCAAGTTTGGATACTGTATTGTTACTTGTATTTATTGTAAGAGCTATGGGAATATTTTTACAGGTCCTTTCTTTTCTGTCCTTATTGTTGATCTAAGAAGAAAAAGTCTCCCTTTTATCTGGGTTAATTCTCACCTGCAGAATTTCACAGATGTTTTGGATATTGATTTCATATTTCTTGGCTTGCAAAGGTGGATATCTCAGGTCCTAAATAAAGTTGGGCAGAAATTTTGCTCTTCAAAAGAAGTATTGTCTTAAATTCTGTTTGAATGGAAGGAGAACTTCCATCTGTCAAAAATAATGTGACTTTACAGGTAGCAGCAAAATCTACTACCTTTTAAAAACTGGACTATTTTTGTAAGGTGCGAGAGAAATGTGAAAGCCAGAGCACTTGACTCTCTCAGCTCTGGGAAGTACATCTCCTGTGGCTCTAGTTCACTACTCTGGAGAGGAGATGTACCTCAGTTTTCTGCTTAATTTTTGTCCTGCTGTTCTTCAGTTTGTCAAAAATCCTTAATGTTACCAGAGACCTTTGCATTCAAACAGAAAAACTGAATTCTGCAGCTGTACTGAAATAGCATCAAAATGTGATTTTGGAAAACCTCTAATATTTACCAATTAGGAATCTGGTTTTGAGGAGCCAACTTAATTCTTTCACATGCTCTTGTCTAAACTGGCAAGAAGCCCATGAGCATCAGTAGAGTGACACTGACAGAAGACCCTTGTGGGTGCTCAGCATGGACTGTTCTCAGCAAAAGCAAGCTCTGTGCACTCCATTCCTACACCTCCAAAGGGTGCACAGGACTGCTTAGCCTTGGTGCTGCCCTGCCATGATCCACTGTGCTGCGAATCTTGCAGCTCTTTAAAACCAGCTGGAGCTTTGCTGCTATTTGCTGCTGGTTTTCCATCACCAGCAGCTCCTTCTCTGTCAGCTTTAGATGCTATTTAGCCACATAGTGAATTGCTGTGTATCAGTGCAGTGTTTGATAGCTGCCAACAGTACCAGTATGATGGTCTGAGAGCGTGTGTTTGTCTAAGTTATTTTGTTTTAATTTGCTTTTCGTTGCTTGCTCGAAGCAGGGACCAGCACTGCGGTGATGCATGGGGAATGTGTCCGCACACTTGAACTGTTTGATGGCCTCTGCTAATGCTGCCCAGTGCTTGTGTTGCTCTTTCTCTCCCTCTGTGCTGCTCAGTAGTTGTGTCTGTTGTGTGTGTCTGTAATTTCCAGATAAAGTACTGTACATAAGGCCGGATCCAGAAGCCCCCAGTCAGCTGACTTTGGGTTGGGATGTAGGTTGCTGTTGCTGCTTTTCCTCCTCCATCTTAGACCCAATTTGGAGCAAAGCAGAGGTGTCTGTAAAAAGTCACCCATAACTCTACTTTGGGGTGTCAGTTTTGCAGGGTGTGCCAAGGGTAGGACGAGGAGATCTTTTCTCTCGGTGCCCTGGCATCAGGGCTGGGACTCTGCAGCAATTCCTGGAGCGGGAGCTTCGCCGCACTGTGTGCGGACATGGCTGGCATAGTCAGAACAAATTCGTTTCCCCCATTTTATATTGTCAGGGCTGGGCTGGTCCCATCAACTATGTTCTTCATTTGTTCTTGCATCAAGGTAGTGTTGATTTTAGTTGGAGAGTGCAATTTTTTTTTTTGTTTCGTGTTTGGGTTTTTTATAAATAAATTTGGTTTAAAGCTTCACACTGGCGTTTTACAGACCTGTTCTTGTCGGCATAAGCCACTACTGTCCTGAGTTGAGACTCCTGTTTGTTACTGAATTAAAATTATGGGAATTATGTTGATCATTTGGAAAGAAATTAGAAAAGAAATTAAAAGTAACTATATTGGCAGGGAGAGATAGATAAAATATGAGGAAAAAGATGTTTCTAATAAGGCCATGAATTATTTCGTCTGACACTGCAGGTGCTTTCTCTGTATAGATGGTTTAAATACATCACTGCTCTGTGATAGGATTTTTTGTTATTGAAAAAAGTTGGTTTTTTTCACTCCCTAATATACTATGATAATCTGTATCCTGAAGCCACCAATCCACCAGAAGAAGACAAACATAGATTACATGTTTGTTGTAGTTGAAGCAGTTTGCGTGTCTGGGAGTTTGCATACACTGAGGTTCAGCTGGTGGAGTGGGCAAGCATGGCTGTTCTAGACCTGTCCATGTTGGCAGGAGTAGCACTGTGCTAGCAGTGCTTCTGGAAAAATGTTGGCTTTAGTGACCTTGCCCTGATGCTCAGGGTTATTTGGTTACAATGGTACCTGTCTTGGTCTCTGTTTGATGGAGGTGAAAGGGAGATCACTTGGCACTGTAAGAAAATTTTTAAAATATAACATTTAATATTTAGATAAATATTTCCGGCTTCTCCAGGTATTTCCCATCAAAGCTGTTACTGACTTTGTATTTGGTGACTGAAAGGTAAGCAACATGGTGACATTCTCTGTGCAAACAGTTCTTTTGTGGCTAGAGATCTTGTTCTTCAACTGCTTCTGGGTCACCAGGGAAGCAATAATAAATAAAAAAAATCCCATCATCACCCTTGGGTGATGACTAGAGGGGCATTGAATTCTGTCCTGACTCTGGGTCCCCCATCAGTGCTGTTCCTTTTAAATTGCAGATTTAATTGCAGACAGCAGTGCTTATTACTCTGCTAGCAGTGTTCAGGCAGAATCATGTAGATGAGCCTCCTCAGTTAAGGCTCAGTATCAAATGTCATGTCAGGAAGTCCTGCCAGCAGCTTGATTGATTGCTGCTTAGGCTAAAGTTCAGGTGCAGATAACTCCAGGTGGGTGTTGAAAGCAGCTCTGATGGCTGTGTACAGCTGTAGCTGTTTCCAGAGCTGTTAATTAGCCAGATTATCTCTGCAGACTGTGGGTAGTGAGTTACTAGGAGCCTAAACTTGTTGGTGAAGGAAGACTGAAATTTGTTTGAGCTATTGTGCTCCTCTGCATTAGCAGAGCAATGGCACATGTCTGGACCGGAAGCTCCTCAAGGGTTTGCTGACCCAAATCTTTAATTGACCAAAAAGAAAAAAAAAAAAAAAAAATGGATCTAGGCCTGGTCTAAGTGAAGTTTTCCAGTGGGTTTCTTGGGTGGTTGATGTTCTTCGTGTGACCTTGAAAACTAGATGCTGTTGTCATTTCTGTGTTGGTGTAGAGCTCCATATTTTAGTAGTTAGGTGGTGGGAATGTACCTGGTGGGAGCTTGGAATCTTGGGAGAGTATGTCGGTGACCAGAGATAGAGAAATGTGTGGCTGGTCTTAGTGTGTGTGTGGTCAAGTTGGTGACACTTTTTTGTCTTTCGTTTGTTTTGTTTTTAATATGGGAACCAATTTGTCTGTTCTGCTTGGGAAAAGGTCTAGAAGTTGGTGTGGTTTCTGTTGCAGTAAATATGAGAGGGAATTAGCTGAGAGCTTTGTTTTTTATTTTTTTTTTAAGAGAGATTATGGGCAGGAGACCATTTAGTTTGTTTTGGGTTGCAAGTGAAGCTAAGAGAGGAAGAAGATGAGTCTGGGGAAATCCTTCTTTGTGGTAACAACTGTGGACCATATTTTGTTGTGGCCTCTGATCCAACTCCACTGAAGGCAGTGGAGTGAGTATTGTTGATCATGTCAATGTTAAAACTTCTGGTCATTAATTAATTCTTAGAGAGGTGACAGGTATCTTGACATTTACAGCATGTCATAGCAAATGTGAGCTAGAGACAGAAATAATAACTGTAGCTTCAAGCATTGTTCAGTTTTTGTTCAGTGAATTTGAGATGCTGACCAGTTGGATAAAATTGTACAATGAACAACTCCTGCAGGGGTCCAGATGTGCTTTGGGCTATGAGAGGTTTTCCTAGGAAAGGAAATCATATGCATGATAAAAAAAAAAATGGCTTTCTCAGTCACCTCAGTAAAACTGAAAGACACTTTCTGCACTTAACAATATCTTTTGCCATTGATGGCAAGAGTTACTCTTAGTGAGGGATTAGATGCCCCAGTCTGTCTGAACTGGCATGAAACAGATCTTGTGACCAGTCCCTGGGTCTGCGTGTAAACATTTGTAAAGATTGGATGCAGATTAGAGTACTAGTTAACAAAATGAGCAATTTTTCTGTGGGCCAAAACAAAAGATGTATTAACAGTGAGGAAAACACAGGTCTCCTTTTTGCCAAGTGACTCTCTAGAAATTTCCCTCAGGCTTCAGCACAAATCAGCTGGGACCTGTGAGGATTTAACTGATACATATGGTACTGGGGGCCTGTTTCTGTGACTGGGACAAGAGAAGTGTGGCTTTGTCCCAGCAAGAATTAATGAAATCATCATAGTACAATGTTTTCATTTGCTCTGGATATGACAGTGGTGGGGAGGATGAGATGTGAAAATCACAATCTTCCCCCTTAATCCAGATTTGCAGACTTTGACTGCCCAGTCCAGAACTATTTCAGAGCTGTCCTCCTGGCTGTGCCCTGTGTGGGACAGGGAATGCACTCAGGGGGGCTGCCCTCCTCTCTGTGCCATGACCAACTGTTTGCTCAGAGAACTGCAGAACAATGTAAAGTATTTGAGGTTTGGGATTTTTCCCTAGAGCAGTGTGTTCTAAAACAGTGAAGTAAAAACAAGTGCTTGTATGAGAAATTTTAATCATGTCTCTGTCTGTAAAGGTGGAAACTCTGTATGGGTCTCTCAACAAAGGATGAGAAATACCATCTGTCTTGGGCAATTGTACCTGTGAAGATGCAGAACAAAGACTTCAGATTACTGTGCCTAAAAGTAGATCTCAGCATTTCTATATAGGCATTTGTTAGAGATATTGTTACTTTGGAACTGAGCAGTATTTAATAATGGTTAATCAGGGCTGCTCAAAAATTCCTACAGGAAAGGAAAAGAAAATTTGAGTTTTGGACGCTTATAGAAGAGAGAGTTGTAAGAAACATAAAATATTGCCAGGTACTTTATGAACCTAATTTTTCTTCCAGGTCAGCTTCTTATCACAGGTCCTTGTGACTGTGTCCTGGCATACACTAGTGCTGTGGCACAGCAACTGGTCAGCAACACCTCCTTGCAAAAATTCAGAACCATGTGTCTGATGGGCATGTGTGTTTTGGAAAAGATGAGCCTGAAAAGGCCTTGGAGTAAACTACAACTGATAAAAGAGCTCCTGATTTGCATGTTCCAGATATGCTGAAGTAACTGAGGCAACTCCAGCTCCTTCCAGGCATCTGCCATCACCCACCCTGGCAGCTCACAGGTGCCGCAGTCTGACAGGTGGTGGAGGGTGGCAAATGTTAGTGGAAATTCAGGATGCACGCTGTCTCTGCTCCTCCTGGTCCTCAGCCATGCCTGAAGTCAGAGCTCTGCTGGGCCAAAGCAGGACCAGACCCTTGGCACAGTGTTTGCCATGTCCCACAGGGCTCTGCCAAGTACTCTGAGTGATCTCTGCTGACCTGGGTGCTGCTGCCCAGCCAGGATGCTTCCCCCTCCCTGAGTGCAGGACCCTGGGAGGTTGTGAAGGACTGCCAGAATTTGAGATACGTTTTCTCAGAGATATTACAAGTTCTTGCAATGTGAACTTCTAATGTTTTCAAAGACTCAGGCAGAAAGGACTTCCTAAACAAATTGTACCTGTCATCTCCCAGTTCGTTGATTGCTTGGACCAAAGGTGGTGCTAAATCTGATCTTTGTCTGTAATATTTATGTTTTGTTGGTTTTTGGGGTTTTTTTGGTTTTTTTGGGGGGGTTTTTTTTTTTTGTTTTTTTGGTTTTTTTTTATTTAGTGTTTGATAAAACAGATGCAGTGTCCTTCTTACATGAGAAATTTAGTCCCAGCTTGGGACAGGGCAAAACTCCCTGGACCTTCAGGGCCCAGGCTTGCTGCCTGTTACCATATGAACAGGCTTGCAGTGTTTGGGGGGAGGTGGGAAAAGGGTACTCTATCTTCAAATGCTTGCAGACTGTAAGAATTGACTTGTGATTTGTTTGTTTGTTTGTTGGTATTTTGTTTACAATGCCTCTTATGCCCTAAGGAAAAATAAATTTTTGACCTTTTTAATTGTGATCCAGTTGGTTTATTATGTTGGGGTTTTTCTTCTAATTTTTTCAGTACTGTTTGGATTCCACTTGAATTTCACTGAATTAATCTTTCCCAGAACAACTTGTAATTTGTGTGTTCATGCAATTGCAAATTTCATCTTGGGCTAAATGGATAGAGAACCTTGTCTTGTTTCCTTGGCCAAAGTTGTTACTATATGCTGTATTTTTTCTATTCCACAAAGTTTTTGGAAAAGTCATCTCAGCCCTCAAACATGAAGAAGTTCTGTCCATGTTGAGCAAGTTCTTAAGGTTTATAATACTCAAGGAAGGATGTTTTTTGGAGAAGGATAGTTTCAAAATAAGAAGAAAAGCATACTTTTACACAAGTCCTTTGGTTCTGTGATTAGAGTTGCTCAGCAAGATGAGATGAGCCCTGTGTGCAGTCTGCAGAGCAGGTGGTGCTTGAGCATGGGATACTAAGGTCTGATCCTGCAAGGTTTCTGGGCACTGCTGACTCGTCTTACCTGTCCTTTGAAGGTTGGAGGCCCAGATAGCTCAACAAGTAGAAGGTCATTGCTGTGCAAAACAGCAGATGGGTAAAACTGAAGTTTCTGGTAATGTATCCCCTCTCCTTATGCAGAGGAATATCTTGGGGATGCCAAAGGCAATGGATTAGGGGATATATTGGGGGAGAAGGTTATAACAAGGGATGTAATAGTAGAGGGGTAACAAGGTTGTTTTTTAGCTCTTCAGTTCCTAGCCTGACTGTAGGAGATGTTTCTCTGTGCTGGCATATGTAGGTGGATGGTGCACGAGGAGTCCTGTTCAGGCACCCCAACTCTCCGAAGGATGCCAGGAATTGAATCTGATGCAGCACACAGTCCTGGGCACAAACAGTGGCAAGTGTGACTGGAAACTGTGCCCCCTCTTCCCTTTGTGCTGAGTGAGCCAACCAGCTTGAAAGGGTTTTTTTGGGCTGATGCAATCACTATTTACTAATGTATCCCCTTGTACACTGTAACTCACTGTAATTGCTCCCCTCTTGCCCGTTTTTTCTCGGAGAACCATACCAGAATTGTGCTGCACTCAAGACTGAATTTTTCTGGTCCTCCTTTAGTGTATTTGCAGTGTTTGTTAAAATCGATCTTGGGAGGAGCAGGGACTGAGTTCCGGGCCGGGCACTGAGCACCAGGTGGCGATGCGGGACCAGCGCTGCAGCTCCTGGACCACTTTGGGAGCATCCTCCCTCTCATCTTCCTCCTCCTCCGCCTCTTCCTGTCCCCGCCCGCCGCGGGCCGTGCCGTAGCCGGGACACCCCGGGCACAGCCCTGCATGGAGCAGCGGCTCCATGGGCCGCGCTGCTGGGACACCCTCGCTGGGCAAGGACAGTTCTGCACCACAGCTGCTCTTGGTGGAGAATAGCTGGGGAGCAATGGCGAAACTGCAGCTGTGGTTTGGCTGTGGTGAGGTGATGGTGATGGGCTGGGGAGGAAGGGCAGGGCAGGGTGACTCCTGCGATGCTCAGCAGGTGAGGATGCAAAGCTCCCTGGGGCTGTTGCTTGTGGCAGCTGCACAGGCTGAGGCTGGCAGAGGGGAACCTGGCAGATGTGCCACTGTCTCTCTTGCTGATGCCAGGGAGCGGTAAGATCTGAGCTGGGCCCAGAGCTTAGTACTTTACTCATCCTAATCTGTGGTGGTGCTTGGGCTCAGCACACCCAGCAAGTCAGTGCCGCCAGTTTCTAGGGCATTCTGTGTTGTGCAACCCTGCCCCTTGCTCCTGAGGGAATGAGGAGGCTTTCCAGACCCACTAGAGGTCCTCCTGTCCCAGGCAAAGCAGGAGCTGGAACAGCTCTTGGAGGGCAGCACACAGCTGTGCAGACTTGCCTTGTCCCAACAGCTGCAATCTCCTCAGGCTGGGTTGGAGAAGTAGTTTCACTTTACCCAGCCTGCAGTGTTTTAGGTACTGAGGAACATTTGAGTGGCTTCAGCTGGAGAGGCTGGGGACACCACTCCTGGGATGTCCCTGGCCCTTGGCAGATGAAGCACCCACACTGAGGGAGGAGATGCCACTTCAAATATGTCCCATGACAAGAATGTGATCCAGATAGTCTCTCATCTACTGAATAGTTAAACAAAAAGATGAGGAGAAAATCTCACATTTGTTGTATTATAGGTGTGCTCCAGAGCAGACAGCTCCAGCAGAGGATTGGTTTTTAAGGGAACTGGTATGACCTCTGGAGAATCTAAATTCCCTTTGGGTCCTTGTGCTACATACTCAGGAAGCATCTGCATCTTACCTGAGCATCTCGCTTGGCCAGACCACAGATTGTCAGTGGGCCTTCTCAACATGTTGCTCAGTTCAGGGATGGGATGATACAACTCTGCCTCATCTTCAGCCCCCCTACCTGCCCCCTCCTAGGCTGAGCAGCATGTCCTGGGTTTCTTCACAGCACACGTTCTCTTTCTTGTGCTGGTGGAGGGTGCTTTTTTGTGGTTACAGAAGAGACTGTAAACAAGGCAGTGAGAGTGAAGAAGCTATGACTTCTCTCTGGGGAGGGCATGAAGAAGCTCAGGAGTGTGGGGCCTAAGCTTTCAGGAGTTCTGTTAGCCCTTGCTTTTACTACTGTGCCTTCCTTTATCCCTTACATGTGTGTGGTGTCTGCCAAGGGGATATTAATACCCACCTCCCAATGCCCTCCCATCCTCAAGCACTAAATGAAAGTCTGAGATCTCTCCACACATCTCCCCCTAAAAAAGAGGCTCTCATGCCACCCTTGCTTTTACCTCAGCCTCTCACTGTGCTGACCATCATGTTTTGCTGCTGTTATCAAGTGGTAAATACTCATCACCCATGCTGCTGCAGGATATCTAAATCAACTTTATTCACTATCACAGTTATCCAATTTTTCACAATGAATTATTCTTGTCTTTAAACAGAACACAAAACATCTTAAAGTAAAGCAGTGAAATGCAGATGACACAACACAGAGGTACACGGGAACCTACACCAGTCAAACAAAAAGATTAGGATTTTTGTTATTGTTGTTGGTTTTGCTGGTTTTTTTTTCTCCCTGGAGAGAGCCTTTTTCTCCTCCCTGCTTACAGCTGGAGGCCAGCCTATGCAGGGGTAGGACTGAACCCCAATTTTTGAACTCAGATGCTGGGGGAGCTTTCAATTTCTGCTAACTCCTAGAGTTTGGTCCACAGTAAAACAAACATAATTAATATATTAAAACACTCTCAATTCAAAAGGTGAAAAGGGAATTTACACCACTGCACTGGTACCCATGGATGGAATTTCTTGAAAAATAAAATTTACCCCTTGGCTTTCCCTGCATGGAGGGGGACTGGTCCCACTGGTGTGGTGAAGGCTTGGGAGGCTGCTTATTGCACGTTTCCCCACATCCACTATTTCATTAATATCTCCTTACCCCTTGCATTCCTCCTTTTTGAAATCTTTGCACTGGAGTTTGTGTAACTACTGAAAAAAGTTCCCTGTGTGTGCTGGTCACAGTTGGAGCTGGCTGTGTGCCTGAGGACTGGCTGTGCTCCTTGCAGGGCTGTTCTGACTTCCCGCAGGTTGTGCCAACCAGCCTTCTCCTGCCCCTCAGTGAGGGCACCTGGGAATAGGAGCCACGAGCTCTGGAGCTTTTGACAGCTGGCCTAGGGGGCAGGACTGGGTTTGGATTGTACATCAGAGGTATGCCAGGAAATAACATAAATCCCTGTCACCAACAGTATCAGTGTTCAAGTTAGTGCTGCCTGCAGGGCAGGCTGGGGGGAGCTGCAGCCCCCCAGGTAGGCTGCAGTGATGGTGGCACCTTCAGAGAAAGGCTCTACAATGTGCTCCCCAATGAGTAGTCTCTTTTTGCATCTCCTTGAGAGACAGAACAAGGATGTGTTTTCCAGGAGCTTTTAGGAGCAGCCTCTGCCAGTGTGGGTGGTGAAAATCCACCTGCTGCTGGGGGGCAGGGAGGTTGTGCACAATGTCCCCTGCAGTAAGTGCATGTGTGCATTAAATGCTGCTATCCCTACACCACACTGTTCCCCCCTATCCTATCAATGGCCAAATGCTAGGGTGCAAGAAAAAGCTCAGCAGGAAGGGTGTGACTCCATGGCCTTCCCTGGTCTGGCCAGATGTGTGATGTGGTGGAGGCAAACTCCATTGCTGTGGCACCCTAGTTCTGCCCCCCGTTCATGACCCAGACACAGTCCCTCCCTCCCCTGTAGCCCAGGAAGGCAGCAGGATGGGTTGGGAAGGTAGGCAGACAGCTCCTACTGCTGCCAAGCTGCCCAGACCCAAGGGCCAGCAGCCCTGGGTCACACCTGTGGCCATGGCAGAGCAGCAGTTGTTTGCATGAGAACCATGGGAGTCACTATTGTCCCTGCTGGGCACAGCTGGGTTCCTGGCTCAGGCAGGAGAGGAGGAGATCTGTTTAAATAAACCAAAGCAAACCAAACCCATCAAGTTATTTTTTTCTCATTCCTTACTTCCTAACATGAAAGGACAGCCGTGTCCTGCCGGTGTGGCTGTGAAGAGCTGAGTACCACCTGGCTGGTTTTGTCTTAAAGCACAGTGATAAAGTTACTAGTAAAGGTAACCCACAGATGTGTGGGTTTATACATTCTTCCCCGGTGAGGCTGGGGATTTTCTTCACAAGTGCTGTCTGGATGGTAGGAGGAGAAAGGTGAGGGAGTTATGACTCCCTCTCCCACAGGCCCATGGGAGAAGAGATGCTGCTGAATCCCTTATGCTGCGTGCAGACCACGCAGGTTGGTGGTGCTGGGGTTTGGGACCTGCTCATCATGCAATGGGGTGGTGACAGGAGGTGGCTGATGCTGCTGGGAGGGAGCAGAGCTCTTGCCAGTGTTCATTGCCAAAACCACCATGAAAGCCTCTGTCAGGGAATGGCAACAGAGGAGTTGGTGACAGCCCTCGAGGGGCTGCCATGGGTCTGCTCTTCTCTCTGCAGATATGGGGTGGGTTTTGCTTCACAAATCCTGTGTTCTTTTCTGCACTGGCCCCAGCCTCTCTGCTGTGAGTGGCTCAGTGCACCTCCCTCGCTGGGCCTATGGTTGCCTTGCTCCATCCTTCCTAAGGAGCCTCCTCTGGTCAGGCTGGTTGTACACAGAATCATGTTGCTCATTTCTTCTCTTCTGCTAAGCTGTCTCTGTATGTGGGGTGCCTCTGGAAGGAGATGTGTAGCACTGAACCTTTTACCACTTGCTGTCTGTGCTAAAGAGGGGAGACTCTCCTCTACTGTGCATGGTGTAGAAAGGGATGATTGCACCAGCTGGCATTTTTTGAGATCAAGATCCACAAGGGAGAGTAGTCCATCGCAACTTCCCTGACACTGGAGTTCAGCCCCAGGGCTTGCCTGGGGGGTAGAACAGCAGCATCTAAGCCTGTCTCATCTGATGTCCATGGAAGAGGAGGTCAGGGTGGTGGTGGGTGATGGGTTTTGAATCTCTTGGGTGATGAATAAAGACCAAAGCCTGTGTTGTTTCACAGTCTCCTCCCCACATGCCCAGTGTCCACCACGGTATCTGCTGCTGCTTTAAGTGCTGCGGTAAGTTTTGATGATATCTTTGATGGCCCGTCTGCAAATGGGGCAGCAGGCATTGGCCATCTTCTTGAGCTTCAGCCCACATGAATAGCAGAGACACATGTGTCCACAGGAGTAAATGACTGTGTCTACCATGTTCTCATAGCAGATGGTGCATTCATCTCCCCAGGGCCCTGAGACGGATGGGGAGATGGGTGACTCAGGCAAGCTGCTTGGAGAGTCGGGAGCTGTGCCTGCAACACAAAAATACAAAAAAACATGGTTACTCCTCTTGCTTCCTGACATCTCAAGGTAATTTCTGCCCTGCAGCCACAGAGGAAGGAACCATGCCCTAGCAGAAATGCATGCTCCAGGACCAGGGTTCCTTCCTGTAACCTGCTGTCCTGGTGTGACCTCCTGTCCTCACTGAGTCCTGGTTCACATGTCAAGGCTCAAGGCAGCAGAAGGACAACATCTACTGGGGTCTGCTGCCCACGAAGACCAAGCCAAGAGACAGCTGTTCCCATGCCACAATGATTTGGTAAGTTATGTATCCCACCATCAGTGCCTTGGAATCGTGCAGGTGTCTGGAGTTTTAAATTGCTGCAGAACTACTTATTTACTACACTTATTTACTGTGTGTGCATTCATCTAAATATCACTGTACTTCATTGGCACATTAGAAATAGCAATACTGTGTTTTACTGAAGGTGTGTGGAGGGAAAAGGGGAAGTGTAGGCAGACCTTTAGCTCCAGTCCAAGCTAGTGTGAGATGTGTCAGTGCCACGCAGTCTCTAGAAGGAGCTCTGCGTCACAGGGCCATGCACGCAGCAGAAAATCCGCTGCTTCCCTGGGGAGCTTTCACGACAAAAAGGGTTAGAGAAATATTGCTGTCTAGGCATCCAAGTGGCTTCCACATAAAACAGACTGAAAATAGCCCTTGCAGAGGCTCTCCCTTTCTCCCCAGGGGAGCTGATGGGATAATAATAATCTGTTGATTTTTGTGGTTTTAGAGCCCTTCTGGGAGACAAGTGTGAGACTATGAAGGGAGGCAAAGGAAAGGCAGCAGGGGATCCCACCACTCTTACCACTGATAGAGCTGCAGAGGGGGCCAGAGCCACACGTAGACAGTAAGGGCCCAGAGACACCACTGCAGAGGACAGTGGGGGAATTGGGTGTTGATGTGGGCGAGCTCGGTGTCGACAATCCCAGCCGCTCTGCTAATATGGTGGAACCTGCACCATGAGAGAATGTCGTAGTTACTTTTAAAAATAGAGGCTGACAAGGCACTGGGGATATGTGGCAGGGGTTGCAGCTCTCAGTGCTTGTCAGGATTGGTCTCAGCAGCATGAAATCTAGGGAGGAGATAAAAGAATCCTCATATGCCTTTGTTTAGTGCTAGCAGCTGGTCCTGAAGAGACATCAAACTCCCACAACCCCTGAAATTTGCTGGAGCTCCCTCAGCTCCTATAGCCCTTTGTTTCTGCCCTTAAATGTGTCTCAAATAATTTAGTGAAGTTACTTCCCATGTGGTTTCATGCTCATATGTGCCCCCAGTACTAGAGCCAACCATAGGCTTGTAGCAGTAGAGGACACAGCCTGCAGAAGGGTGGGCTGGACTCCAGCACAAGAACACATCGCTTTGTCAAAGTTCTCTTTGCTAACCTAGTGCAAAACTGCACCATTCCAGGCTTCAATAAATTCATGCAAAGTCACTCAAGGACTTTCCAGAAACAAATAAGAGGGTCTGGCAACCAGGAAACCTTAGCTATGCTCACTGCTCTGCCTCTTTCTTGGGTGGCTTCTGTCAGAGGTAGGGATAAGTCACCAAAATGCCTTTGGATCTAGGATGAACAAGGACACCTCTCCCTCATTCAGGAATGTTTTCTCCACTTGCATATCTGGATGTGATGGCTCAGGAGTGCAAAGTTTCTTCAAGTCTCTTCTAGATGTCCCCAGCTCCATCACGTCCTGCTCTCACTGCCCACCATCGACTCCATATTAGTGTAATCTCTGCTAGAGAAGCACCTCTGTCCCACAGCCTGTCTGGCACCCTCCTTCCATCTCAGCTTCTTTCTTCTGCTGTTGTAACAACACATACCTTAAAGCCCCTTCCAGAAGGAAAAAAACTGGAATGCTTAAAACTCTACCTTCTGCAAAGGTTTTGTAGGGGACTTTCATTGTTGCCAATGCAGCCTGATCTTTGCTAAGCCAGTGGTGAGACAGCAGCACACACGTGCTTGAACTAAGGGGATGGTTTCCTGTAAGAACCAGCTTGCCTAAGGTTTTAAAGTTTCTAGTTGCCCAGCTGAGAAGACAACCAGGGTGACTCCAAATCAGAACTAAAATGCTCAGACTTCTTCATGTTACCATATAAGGAGCCAGAGACACGGAGGGTTTGGATCCACAGTGTCCTCAGTAAGTTGGAGGCTATTCTCCAGAGAAAAAACAGCAGTGGGATGTCAGGAAAACCCAATATCCCAGAAAGGTCCTTCAGTTGCTGTTTGCAGGGAGGCTACTGACCAAACCTGGGAGACAGGGACTGCAAGTGCCAGCTGTGGATTGTGCAAAACAGCAAAAGCACAGGTTCTCCTGCTCTTTTTAGCAGGACAAGACTGAGCAGTGAAAGGAACTGGGGAGGGGTCATGTTTGAGTCAAAATCTGTTTTGAGGACTGTGTATGAGAGAAGGAGCAATTAGCCTCAGCCTTCAGTCCCTCAGTTTCACTCCTCTCCAAAAAAAAGGAGCACTTTTCTTCCAGGCACAAGCTGAAGTTAAATTAGACTCTATAAAGGGCTTTGGAGCTCTTACACTTGAGATACTGTAGAGAGGTACCTCCTTTATCACACAGATGGGAGCAGAGGCTGGAGCTCAGCTCAGTAAATATGCAAAGAGAATGATGCAGCCTCTAATGACAGCTACTAGCAAGAGCCCTTCCCCTCCAGTCTGACAGATGACTGAAGCAGAAAACTTGCCCTGTGGTAACACACACTGAACACAGGCCCAGCAGGGGCACAGAGTTCAGCTCGTTCACTGCACACACAAATATGAACACCCAGCAGCTGAACAAGTTTTTCAAGCCTTCCCTCTCCTCCCTACAGCCTGGAGACATTTCTTCCACTCGGCTGACACACAGCACATTGCATTTCTAACACCAACCTGGTCATTTCATTAAAGGCAAAATAAAGGCTGTTAGGAGCATTTCTCTTTTGGACTAATAGGAGAATTTGGAGGTGCCCCAAGTATCACAGCATATGAGCTGATGAAGCATGCTGGCAGCAGGGCAAATGGCCTTTCCACAGTGCAGGGAGAGCTCAGCAGTGTAGGAACCATGGTTTTCTCTGGTTGTAGCTGGTCTGAGACCCAAAATGGCCTTACCCAAGGGCCAGCAGACACCTTGCCAATTCTTCCTCCTAATACAAGGCACAGCTCTTGACTTTTCTCCAGCGTGAGTATAGAGCTTTGTTTAAAACAATCTGAGTTCCCTACCAGACCAGACACATTTCTCCCTTGGTGACAGAATAATCAACATAAGACATGTTACTCATGCTTTAATATATTGCTGGATGGTGTGCAGATACCATGACAAGGAGCATGGAATGAGATCATGAGCAGAGTGGAATGAGTGTGGCCAGCCTGGCTTAACTAAAACCAGATACATGTGCTCTAGGCCAAACATGCTCATTGTGTGCACAGAGTTCCCATCAAGAGCCAGCTTTCAAACCATGACTTAAAAAACTAAATAATTCTAAGTAAATCAACTTAAACATTCTTTCTCTCTCTAAAGCCTCCAGATCAATTGTCTCTGCTGCTGACTTGTCTCATGCTTGATCTCAAACGTGCTGAACACACTGGAATCACCCTTAAATAGATTTTGAATCAATTCCATTTGCTGTTTTATCTTTACAAAGTCCAATTATTAGCAAAGACCAATGCATATTGATTCTTTCTCTACTGCATCATGATGCTTTCTGCCTTCTTCTCATCATTGCTCTGGGAGAGAGGTGCAAACAAATTGAACCTCTATGTCCACCTACCAAAGAAGAAGAGAGCTTTCCAGAAGAGAGATTTACCCTGGAATGTACAGACAACATCATGCCAGGATAGGCTGCTAGTATGCTACAGGTTTGTAATTCAAAATGGCCTGCCAAACCAGAAACAGAATCAGAAATAAATGGTATGGTATTCAATCTGATCAAATGCAAAATCCAGCACTTAAGCAGAGATAGTCAGCTACCTAAACACGACAGGGAATTAGTCCATTCAATTGGAAATACAGACATCCTACAGAAAAAGGACTGGAAATTGCTGGAGGTCACCAAGATGATCATAAACCAACAATACCATCCTGTTACAAAAAGGTTGAGCCAATCCAGGGTCATGTGAGGCTGATTAAGGAGGCTGGAGACACTGTGGTATCTTTGTCCCCAGAAATACTCAAAACTCAACTGGACAAAGTCTTGTGGTACTTTGGAAGTTAGCCCTGCTTTGAGCAGGAGGTTGGATTAGGCAATTCCATGAGGTCCCTTCCGACCTAAAATACTGTAGGATTCCATGATTTTTATATGGCAATATTTTTCACAGCCTGATGAATGAAATAAAGGAACAATCTGTTCTTCATGAATGTTCTGGATAAGACAAGAAATCATGGTTAAGACTCCTAAGGTGCTAAGGTTAGACATTATGCAGATAGTGAAGCACTGTAAAGCAATCAGACTTCCCAGAGAGACCGTGGCATCTCTATCAGTAGAGCTCTTTCAGGACAGGGAGCTGAAGTAAGAAGTCTCTTGGGATCCCATACAGCATTTATAATTTTTATGAGAGTAGCTATCTGAATCCATAATTACCCTTTTATAAAACACCCTGTGACTGAAATACAGCAGTTGTGGCTGTCAGAGATGCTTTTGATTCTCTGTAACTATTGTGGTGAACAGGGTGATTTCCCAGAGCACTGCAGTCCACTCTCCAGGGTATCTCCTGAGGCTGTCCCAACTTTCAAGCATCTCTTCTAATGGCATCTCTTCTGTCTGGGGAGAGCTGTACTGCTGGAGGACTTATAATGGTAAGAAGACCAGATACAGTCACTGCTCCCTAAAACCACAGTTTTCAATTAACTTTCCCCGTCAATTGTTTTATAAAAATATTATTTCTACATACATTTCTATAACAATAATGCAGAACCAGTTGTCTACACTCCAGAATCATCCTTTTTTCCCCCTTTGAATCCACCCCACTTAAACTTTATTTTTCCTGATTTACAGGACATAGTCAGTGAATGTCCACTACTATACAACTCACAGTTCACATAGTTTGATGATCTTCAACATTTTTATGGGCTTTCTTTACCCATAATCATCTTGACAGCTATTCCAGAAGCTTAAATAAACATTGTTCCTAAAAGACAAAGTACAGGAGCCTTCTTCCATAGTTTCTAAGGAAGATAAAGTCCTATGCAACATAGTAATTTGCTCATGCACTGAGTTTCATGTGGAGCATATTGTCAGCCTCTTCTCTTTTATGAGGCATTTGCTGCATGAATAGGACAGATAATAAAGATCAGGTAATTATCAACAGAAATCACAGATTTTCAATATTGTTCCATCCATCCACAGGCCCCAGAGCTTCCAGCACACAGTGGAAAAGGTTAGTACAGCTGCTCAGGTCTGGCTGCAGCATATTTAAGGGAGCATATTTAAGGGAGCTCAAGAGATCTCTGCACTTCTCATACATTTCAGTCTAGTGAGCATTGGGTACCTGACAGTCATAGTCACTTAGATGTCTTTTAAAACTCAGTGTGATTTCCTTTTGTTAGGAGACAGATTGTTTAAGCATGTCAGCTAAAATTCTTACCCCTGTCTCAAAAACTGTTCAGTACCCCTTCTCATATTTAACATGCTCAGCGTATCAGAGCCATTCATTTTGTTATCTAAACAGGATCCAGGTTCTTTCAAATATCTGGCACAAATGTGGACTATGAGCTCATGTGAAATCTCTCTTAGGAGGTCTGTCCTATAATACATGAGCTGCTCTAGAGTGAGTGGGCTGTGATGTTAGTGAGACTGGATATTGGATCTGGAGCATCCATATTCTCTCCAGATTTTGTTGCTTCCAGCTAAGGCTGCAGGAAAGCTACTCTGTTCCCCAGGACCACTCAGGTCTTGCCCAGCAGGGACTTCTGAATCCATCATGCTAAAACAAAAGAACAAAGCGCTTGCTGCTGCCTGGTTACGTGGTAGTTAAAGATCAACGATAATCTTAGGGAAGGATGTGAGCATATCCATCATTTCTGAATGCTGTAAAATACATGTATTTACACATCCATTTGTTGTGTTCCCACGGTAATGGGAACAATACTGCCCTGGCCAGAAACCAGAACTTCCTTCCCCTTGGGCTTAATGGTTTTTGGCCAACCATGCTCTCAGAGCCCAGCCTCTGTGTTGCTCTGCCTCTCAGGTACATGAGTACCTGTTGACCCACATCAGCTGATGATCCACGGGCTTTTTTGCATTCAGGTATTTTCTAAAGCATTAAAAAACTGTCCTGGATAGAACAATAACACATCTTGTCCTTCACAGGCCCAGGAAAACATAAGGGATTTTGCATTATGCTAAAGAAATATCTGGAAATAGGTCAAAAAGCAGCCTGGCAGATTTTGCATGCAAAACCATAAGGTCTGTGTTTGCAGATGGGCGTCAGACAACCACTGTTTGAGGAAGTAAAAGTTAGATCCAAACCACATGGAGAACAACAGTTCAGACTTTCATGAGGAACAGAAAAGGAGTGTACTTTATGGCTTTACTGGAGCCTTGCTGTCTGCAGTGTCCAGAAGGGCAGCGGGGCACCAGCACATCTATTACCCTCCTGCAGCCACAGGCACACTCCAGCTAAGCAGGGGAAACATGAAAACTCCAAATAACACAAACATTTCGGATTCTGCAGCTCTCACAGCCCAAACCCTGTGTTTGCTCCCTGGAAGCAAAGAGCACACAACAAACTTACAGGGTATCTTTCTTGACCTGACAGGTGAAGCTCAGTTCAGTTCAGTTCACTCAGCATCCTGCAAAATCCTGAGGGCATGGACACCATGCAGTGAATGTCTGGCTGAACTGAAGTGAAAGAGTAACAGAGTTGGAGCTCTACCTCTCAACCTGAGAAACACTAGAGCAACAAAGCACCAAGACACATGCTTACATCAAGAAGAGATGAAAAAAATAAGCCTGGATTGAGTAGCTGAAATCACAAAAAACGAGAGTTGGTGCTTTTATCATGTTTAAGAAAACCATATCAAGGGTATTTGGGAGCCCACAGCAAAGATAGTCCTGTGAGCAAAAGGAAAATTGCTGCCTAACCCAGCCACCTCCAAGCTGTGTGCTTTTCCAGGAAGGACAGGTATAAATAGGATGGTAGATGCATACAGGAAAAAAATACTTTCACTTTTTTTGGCCAGCACTCTCTGGATTTCCATGGGCACTGATGGATGCAAAGGGATCTGACAACAAATCAAAGAAAGAGTTTAGTCTGCCATGTGATGCTCACAGTAGTCAGAATAACTAACTCACACCAGTGCTAGATCAAAGAACAGGCAGATTTTATCTGTCTTGACAGACAAGTTGCAAGGCAAAGAGGCTGGTATGGAATCCTATATCCTGTATATTTGCTGTAGGAAGGCAAAGGTGTTACAAGAGAAGGGAAATCTATACCTCACTTACTATGAAAATCTCACTGCAGCCAGTAATTGTTTCTTATACTAATGATGATAATAGTCCCTACTCTTGTCAAGGAGAATGTGCAGAGGACAAGACATTTGGGAGCCCTGTGGTTGTTGCTGGAGGAGGTGTGTTTGTTTTCCCCAGCCTTTACCCAGATCCAGCTCATACCTCAGAACACAGGCTGATGTCACTGGCCACCTCTGGCAAGTGCAGTTAATTATGTGTCCTATGTAATGAGATCTTCAGTGGCAAAGATGCCACGAGCAGGTATTAACACTGACATTGCTGGCACTGACCACAGCAAAGTCAAGCATTTGACTGCATCCACCTCTCCAATTTTCCAAGGCCCAAGTTACAACTTGTGTCCTCTCACACAGCAGCTTCTCCTTGTGCTAACTCTCCTTTGAAACAATTAACATAAAACAAGAAGTGAATGGAGAGCTCTGTGCAGTGCTAGAATCAACACAGCAGTTAAGGATGCTGTATTCTCTTTGCAGCTATTTCAACTTACTATCAGTAATGTGTACTTCACTCAGAATGAAAGCAAACCATACATGATAGGAGTATTTACAATAAGGCATCAATTAATACAAGTGGATTGCCTTCCAGGAGGCACAGAATATTAACTCTCCTCCTTCCCCCTTTATGGTCTCTAACTCCATAAAATACCCTGTACCCTGCAGTGCATAGGAATTCCAGGCTGCTAAATGACACACAACATGGGACTGTTAGATCCCAATCAACTTAAATTAGGCCATTTTCCATACAAATCAAAACATGGAAGATAGAACTCTGGGGCATATCTAATTGAAAGTCTGTTAAAGGAAGATATTCATTATGTGCATCTCTGTGCAACAATGTCTAGGCATTTGTCAGGCTTCTCTTGTGCTGTGTTTAACTCAACAATTTCCACATCACTGGAATGAGCCAAGCCGGAGAAGGATCAAAATTCCAAATCGATAATGTACTGGCGACCTCAGAGATCAGAGATGAGGGGGTGTGATTTGCTACTGCCAAGAATTATCTTCCCTCAAACAGGAGAGGCTTCTAAACTCAGAGCTGGAGAACCAAGATCCTGGATGCTCCTCACCTGTGTGAGATACTTTTCTACAAACTTACCTACAGTCTGTGCTATGGGCAGTGTGTAAAGCAACTGCACATATCAAATACCATTTAAATAATTTGTGTGCTCACTGCAGTAATTGCACATGCAAAGTAAGTATCAAAATGCACCCAGAGAGGAGAAGGTTTTTGGAAGGGACAGAATCTCTGCCATAGGATGCTGGAGTCCTGTGACAGTCGAGGATCAACCATAGGATAAAAATCTTCTTTACACAGGAATGGACAAAAGCCTGGAAAGACGAGGTAAGATGAGATCATCTCCCAAGAAGTCCTACAGATTTTTAGGAGGATCAGGCCAGACAAATGCCACAGCAGAGACAAAAGAGGAGAAAATCTCCCTAGGGGATGCACTGGCAACAGTAGTTGCAGGAAGAGTATCAGCAAGATTAAGTGAGGGATTCTGGGACACGGAGAAAAAATACTGTTTAGAAAGGAGAAGGCAGTCTCCAATGGCTGTGAATCATTAGTGGTCTGTGGTGAGCTGGTCACTCACCTTTGACAGAGCAAAAGTCAAGGAAAACCAGACAGGGCAGTGTGATGAGCATCACAGAAGGAGACAAAGTAATTCCCTCTGGTAAACCATTGCTCTTTGACACCTAAGCAAGACACTACTCTGCTCATCCACGAAGTTTCAAGACTTTCCAGTGAGCCCCAGGAAAAAGCTGTTTCAACAAGGGCAGCACTACCAGGGCTGCTAAGTTTGACCACCAATAAGAGTCATAATGGGCACAGCTCTGAGTAAGCCTGCTTGTAACTGGGACTGAGTGCAGCTGGCAGTCCTTCAGACTGGTACCGAGGCCACTTCAGATCAAATTTCACTGTTTATTTAAAGAGCCCTTTGCCAGCAAATTGTGTCCCACGGTATTTCCAATCTGGTGCATTGCCCAGTGCTGCTGTCAGAAATCCCGAGGAACCGAGGACACCTTGAGCTGCTTCCTCTACAAGTCCCATGTCAGATCTTCCTTCCTCACCCCCTCAGATTTCAGCACATTGTCCAATTTCAAGAAAGTCTGAAAGAAGGATGCAGACCTCAGCAACAATCTATATCTAAATATTTTTCAATGGGCAGCTAAGCAGGAGTTCCAGCTCATGTCCATGGTAAAGGAGGTGGGAAGGTATCCCACACACTGCATTTATCCAGCATGGATGTGAATTCAGACTTACCCACACCAAATGGTGGCTCTTGGGTTGTTTTTCTCAAGCCTAGGGTTGGCTCTTGGCCAACATTAGGAGACATCCAGAAAGCTGCTTTATTGTTCAGCTGTTCTGGTGGGGCTGGAGTTATTGAAGTGCTTGGAAAGAAAGGACACAGGTAAGTTGGCAACTTGGCTTCATTAGTGTGACTGTTGATGGAACATGTTATTTCATTGTTCAAAAGAAAGCTTCAATATTATTGGAAAGGATGAAATTCACAAAGGAAAACCAAAACCACAAAAAAAAAAAAAGATGAAGGAAGTTGTTTTACTTTGTTTTACTTGCTAGAAATTCAACTCTGAGACAAAAGAAAATGAAAGAATATCCCCAACCATTTGGATACTCAAACATTAAATATATAAACTTATTGCTGTGATAGCTTCTCCAGACATGAGTCATACATTTTGAAATCTTATGGGGTCAATCAGTTTAACTTCATAAATGAATTACACCACCAAAACCTGACTAAAACCAGATCATTGTATCCAGACTGGCTCATATCAACCTTTCAGACCTGTCAATAAAACTGTGTGAGCTGAAATGCTTACCAGCAAAAGCTGAGAGCAGTAAATCAAATTTAATAGGCTGGTTTTGTTAACTATACAGCAATGATTCCTGAGAAAAACCAACCCAAGCCTCGACTAATGAAATTCCTAAAGGATACACAAAGACTGTTTCATTTCTACATGCCTAATGATCTGGGTTTCTGTTTGGTTGTTTTTATGTGCATAATCCCCAGAATTACTAAATTAAGACCAGCATTTAACATGTAAAATATTTAGAAGGGCTTCCCTGACAAAAAAGATCTATTGCCTCCCCCAAAAGCTGGCTCCCATAGTTAATTACCTGCATTTATGTTCAATTTAAATTTCCTAGCAGCTTGGTTTTTTTTATGCTATTATCTGCTACATTAAAAGTGCCCTTCTCCTTCATTTATCTTTCCTCCATTTGGTCAAGTTGCCTTTTAAACTTTTCTTTGTAACAAATTTACATTCTTCTCCCTCTCCTACAGATGACTGTGGCCTCTCACAGCATTATAGTGGGGCTTGGGTTTAATTTATTTTATTTTGCTGGGATGGTATGAAGAATAATAGTGTTTCCAACCTCATCTTTATTTTCAGCTGTTTTATTTCTCTTACAGCAAATATATTGCCAGTATACAATGCCAGATTGATAAGAGGAAAACAGAAGTCAGAATTCTTTACTATGCAGCTAACCCCCACTGCCCTCCTCTCCTACAGAGTCTTGTAAGATCACCAGCCTAGCTAGAGATGGTCTCCCCTGAAATTAGGAAATGAATGTTGTATCTTCAGCACTGTGGAATAACTGCAGTCAGCAAATGTCAGCTTCTATGGACAAGTCACAAGCCAGCAGAGACCTGAGCTTACTCCTGCTCTGCATCAGGACCAAATAAACAATGTCCAGGCATGAAATACAGTATCCAGTGATCAATACCTGGAGTCATCTTCTTCTCTGAGTCAAAAATAAACCTTCTCTAGGTGCAGAAGTGGCTGCCCATTCTCCAAACAAAACTGAAAAGCTGGAGAAGAAGCAAACCTAGCAATTTCATTCTATAGTCAGCTGTACTGCTGATGTTCCTTTAACACTGTCTAATGTCACTTTGGTTAATCTCATAATGGTGTGCCCCAGAAACAGAATGACATCTGCTATTTAGGATAGGTTTGGTACAATTAGGCCTTTTGCACTATCTGTGTCTCATTTCTTTCAAGGATATGTAACTTCACTTTTTCTATTTAAACTAGAAAAAGATGACTATAAATGTCTTCTGCTGTGATATAAAGCTCAAATCACAAAAGACAGATCTCACAAAATTACTCGTTTGCATTCTGAAGATGGAGCTTGTCATTAGAAAGATGAAAAATTTACATTCTTCTTACATTTTTCTAATGCTAAATGTTTTCCAATATTAAAAAGATAGATATTATGGCAAGCACCATAATCTGTTCCACTGCAGTGCAAACAGTGCACACCTCCCTAACAAAACTGCAATAGCTAGAAATGGGAGTTCATTATTTTCTTTGCCTTCTGTCAGAATATTGCTGATCCATGTAGTTACTGCAGTTGCAGAGACGCAGTTGGGGCAGCATCAGTGTTTTTCTCTGGGCAGTTGCACTACACTGATACTGGAGTGATCCTGGGACTGCACTGCTATACTGGAAATAGAGGTACAAAAAGCTCTATTTCTATTTTAATATCTGTTAAAAATTACAGGCAAGCTCCAATTTCATAGCATTTAACTTGGAGATAGCAGCTTGCTGCCCAAGCTGATGTGTATAAAGATATACACTTTCCTTGGGAGAGGCAAGGTCAGCAAGTTCAGCTCTTTTCACTTACATCTCACTAAGGAGCAATAGCCCATTTTCAGGTTCTTTTCCAGTGACCGAGGCCAGAAAAGCCTGTCATGGTCACAAACACAAGAAGTGAGGGGTTTTCCAACTCTGCACATTTCATGCATACAACTGTAGATTTATCTAGAACATGCACTGGGGATGTGCTGCTTTGGGCTGAAGTTGTGATCAGGCAGGGAGGATCTTTTCAGGGCATGCACAGCAGCAGGTTTACACAGGAGGTCTGTGTTCATGTCTGTTCTCTGTCCAATTCAGCTTGAGGATGTGATTCTGTCCCTCTGGGGAGACACATCCTTGCTGCCCTGTTTCAGAGCTCATTGCTAACAGGCTGCTTGCCCTGTGCCACACTGCCAGAATTACTGATCTCATATGAAAGGAAGCGCTGGTAGATGATTTAGTTTTACCAGCAGCTCAATGACCTAAGTATGTTTTCCTTCTAACGTACACAGGAGCATTTAATCTCCTGCTTTACTGGGCTCTGTTTGACTTCACTTACCATTATCACAATGACATGTCAGTGGAGAGCAGAGCTAGCCATGGATTATGTACAGTACCCACAAGAAATGTAATCAGGCTGAATTAGCAGGGATTGAATCTCAGGCTCTGGGAAATAAATTGCAGTATTACATTTGTCTTCTGTGAGCCTTTAACAGCCACAAAACACTCACAGCAGAGGCCTGTGGTCAACTTCAAACAAATTATACAAGGCATTTCATACTGTGATTAAGGTGAACTGGACCCTGCAGACAAATGTGTGTGTGTTCACAATTTATCTTTAAAGACTGTCTATAAATCCTAAAAAAGGAGGTGTTGGTTGGCTTTTGAGTTTGATGGGGAGGCAGGTTGTTGGGGTTTTTTTCACTGTTACATACGAGGAGGATTTGAAGCAAAATGAAATATAATATACTTAAAATTATATAACAGTATAAACAGAAAGGAGCATTTTTAAATATTCTTCATTTAGAATGATACCAGGAATTACACCATGTTCTCAGAATCCATCTTTCCCTGTCTGACACTGACACCAACAGAACCATGATATGGTATAAATTAATGATCAAACACATCCTATACTTGGTCTAATATACACACACGAAGAAGTAAATTTGATCCTCAGAAATGTTATTTCAAAGCTTTTCCCTCCACACCTTCCAACTGTGACTTGCAGCATTTCAATGAAGTATGTCAGCTAAAAGAGCTGAAAAAACAGCAAAAATACCAAGAGGTCAGCTCTCCAGAGGTCTGTCAACCTGTGTGAGCTACACTGCCTTAAAAAGGGCTGGAGGACAAGGAAACCTTCCTTGAGATGGTCAGTGCCATGCTCTGTGAACCACCGTGTTTCCTCTCTGCTCCCTGGCTTGCCTCTCACATATAAGCCTGGGAAAGCAAGGGCACCCCTCTTTTGGGAGTCCATCATCCCAGATATCCAACACACAAAAAAGGGCATCAGATCTCTCGTCTCCTGCTGGCTGTGCCTTACATTAGCTCAGCCCAAAGCACCTCTCCTCTGCCTTCCTTGCTTCTCCTAGGTCAGAGATGACTCATCTGTACTTCAGTAGAGGTCCCTCAGGCTCAATTCATTATCTGAAAAGAGCTTTGAGACCATCACCTTTGAGACCATCACATGAAGGGTGTTAGAGAAGTGCAAGGAGGTTAAGTTTTGTAACTCATAACCATGTGCTCTGTTTGTGTCGTTGCAAGTTTTTTTTCTTTTTATAAAACCAAAATTTGTACATCATCCTACAGCAGGGAGGGAGCTGTTCACTCCCTCTCCCATGATGTATCTACCCCCCTTGCATTCTTGTGCACAAGGTTTGGAAAAAGGGGTCCAACATACCCAGCAATCGAATTTGTATGATGGTGCCGTGCAAAATGAAGAGCATCCAGAGGGGCTGGGAACAGTCTGTGCACACCTGCATGCCAATGCCGGCACCGTTGTGGCTCAAGTGCAGCTCCCCATCAGAATTCACCATAAATCCCAGGATGTCTCCACTCTGGAGGGGCACCACCACTCGGCAGATGGCCCAGAACTCCTTTCGGTCGAGCAGGGATTCGGGGTTATAGGGGAGGTCACTGGGACGCAGGGTGCTGGGGTCGCAGGACGTCACCCCGTAGGACAGCGTCCCCGTGCGCACAGTGTTGGACTTGTTGATTTTGACAAAAATGGTTTCGTTGATCCGAAGGGGTCTGCTGGTGAACACCACAGTCCTCTCCTCCCGGGGGTGCTCCAGGCGGGCCACGGTTTGGTCATCGAGGATTTTGACGTGGGGTCCCCGAAGGTGGTGGAAGCGGAGGTCGCTCTCCAGCTGGGATGGGAGGAGGTGGGAGTGCTGGGAGTTGAGGGAGTTCTGTGGGATGGGGCAGGTGGTGGCTGTCACGTGGAAGGTGTCCTCCTGCAGGTTGAGGTCACACAGGCTGACCGAGAGGCGCGTGTCCTCCGTGTCCCGCCGCAGCGACGGCCGGCGGATGGCCGTGAAGGAGCGCGGCCGCAGGCAGTCGGGAGGGATGAGCTCACTGTCTGTGGGGAGAAAGAAACAAAAAAGGGGTCACTTTTGGAGGAAATTAAAATGTCCAGGAGCTTGAGAAAATATGGATTTGTTTGAGATGTTTAAAAGGGAGAATCAGAGACCTGCTGCCATTAATAAATTTTCTCCTTTGAAATACAGGAGCAGAGTATCATAAAATGTATTTGCAATCAATTGCTGTTCTTGTACTTTCCCACCAGCAACAACATTTCCAGCTTCTGAGCAGGCAGACTCAAAATCAATGGCAAGAATTGCCCAAGGGAGGCTCTCCTTGGAGAGGGAAAGCAGAGGATAAATATCTGAAAGACACCCTCAACATACCAATCAATATCTATACAGGCTCCAAGTTTTCATGCCCTCTTTATTGTCTACAGTAATTCTCACAGACTTATGAAATAAATATCTAGCTATGCATTTTTTTTAATTTAAAAGAAATTGCTATGTTCAGCTCTATATTATTAATCACTGTATGAAATTTAATTAATATTCCTGTCTATAAGTAATCATTAATGTTCTGGTTCTCACTGCAGAGCAGTACAGATATGAATTTTACAGTGCAGAATTTGAGAATATGCAGGGCTTTAGAAATACAATACAATATAATAATTTATTTTTTGCAAGCCAAATAATTAAAATTCAAATCCACAGATATATAACTAAGAAAGATGATTCTCAGACATTCAAATCCACCAGTGGAAACAAAGTTACACCTTATCCTCTTTGTTAGTATACCTGCTGCTTCAAGAACTAATCAATTTATTGGATTCTTTTTCTGAGGGGCATGCTCCCCTGTCTTTAATGCTGAAATTACTTATATTTCATACATCCTTAGCTGTGCTGTTGTCTTAGAAATTTTAAAGAACAACATACTGAGAAAAAAGACTCATTTAAAAATTTTAAGGAAAGCTGAGATAATGCAAAAATTTGTTCTTATGTCCAACTTTCTGAACTCTTAGAAGCGCAAGGAGACCATTTTCACTTGTGTGAAAATTGAGTATGTGGGAAACTCCTGGGCCGGTGTAAGAAGCTGTGACCTAACTGGACTGAAGTCTGCTGTGGCTTTGAGCCCAGGTCCAAATATAGGAGGAGACACCAACCCATACAACACAAATCAACACACCAGTCCCCAGCGTGGGAAGTGCTGCAAACAGCACAAGGTGCAACAAGAGGAGGAGGCAAAGGTGTCCCTAAAGCACATGCTAGGCCCTTGCAGTGGACACCTCTTCCAGCCACATATCCTTGGGATTTTCTTTATCACAACAAAGAGCAGGACATCAAGTTATCTGAGGATTTTCCCAATGGGATGTACTCTCTCCCAATACACCAGAGTAGTAGCTCTGTACTGGTATGCCAAGGAATAATGCCAGCTACTGAGTAACCAACATCTCCTGCAATATCTGAGGTCTGACTAACAGCTTTTCCTGTCCTCCTCTTCTGGGAGCCCTGACAAGAGCACACCCACACAAGGTTTGGCTTCAGTTGAGCTCTTTGCTTTGCTTAAACTGGATTATTCCAGGCTCCTCTTTAAATAAACTACTATTACAAGGGAAGCAGAGTCCTAAAATAAAAATGGGCTTTGTTTCTCATATTTGATTTTCTGCGTACTGATATTTCAGCCTCTCAGAAGTTAATTGAAGAAAAGGAGGAAAAAACAAAATCAGAGATTACCCCAAGTAATCTAGAAGTGGGTCGCATTAATGCTTTGAAATATTTGGGCTAGCATTTGCATTCCAAGTGCTCCTGCTGGATAGCAGGACTGGACTTATTTTATTCTCCTTTAGCCGGAAACCTACATAGGAGAACAAATTAATACTGGCAGCTGATGACAATCCTTTTGTGTAGGTGAATGGATAGAGATCTTTCTGAATAGGAACAGAAGGTCCTCTCTATTTTATTCCCTGTAACTATGCATGTGCAGCCTGGCTGACAACTGTGATGTGTGGGTAGCTTGCAGCCAGGGTTTTGAAACAGCTTGTTTTCCACCAGGATGCTTGCATTTCCCTTTGGCTGCTGGACAGAATATCTTTTTCCAACTGAAAAGAGGTTAAGAGAGATGGAGTTCTGCAGACAAGACACACGGCAGTGATAGCAAACCAGGGTCACATATCCAACTGTTTTACTTAAATCCCTCAGTAGCTCAGATGCATGGCTACCTAAGGAATAAGATGTCTCTAGCATACAGAAGCGATTGTGACACCTCGTTCATTAATGTTTGCAAATAACCGTAGAAGAAGGGATTGCAGTTTACTGGCTTCTGAAGTATGTTTGTGAAAATTTAGAGATGAGTCTCTAAGAGATGCTGGCCCACATCACAAAACATCCAGCCAAAGGAAAAAAAATATCCCATTGAATATAAATCAAAACAAAAGTGGGATTCATCTTTTGGGGTAGTAGGTAGGTTGGAAGAAATGTAGAATGCCATTTACCCACAATAAGTGATAATGGCCAAGGGCTGTGAAAGAACAGTTCTGGTGAAATGTGGAACAAATGAGGTGACTTTGACCACTTTCTTTCAGAAGAAGATGCCCAGAAATTAGTTGTTTTCTTCCCCTAAAGCTTCAGTTCTCCCTTTTTAAAACAGACCAAACAAGTCATGCTGAATACAGATGAAGCTCTCCATGCTGGAGTGGCCCATAGCACAGCCTTAGCCCTGCAGAACATTTACAAGCGATCTTTAATGCCTACACCGGAGAGACTCCTTTGTTCAGGAGCATTTATATTTACAGAGGCAAATCTGGGGGGCACATCAAACAAACTGAATGACTTCATGTGACAAGACTGTAAGACACAAAATGGGTCCAACAGCCCATTACCAAGGACCACCCAGCTTCAGCCTGAAGAATTTAGGAATCATTCCTCTCTTCGTTAAACATCCAAGGTTATAAAATTTCTTGTATAAGACAGTTGGCAGTGTTTCTTTGGGAAAAGTCAATTGATGGAGATCTCCTTGGGTGAGAATAGATGGACTTGTGAAGACCACAGCTGTCCCCAGGCCACCAGAGGAGGCGTAAACCCAGTGGCTGGGACACCTCCAGCAAGCTGGCTTGACCATGGCAGCTCAGTGGAGCTGGCTGCTCAGGTAGCTTTCCAGAGAGGTTTTGCTGAGCTCTGCACCAGTGCAGTTACAATGTTATTTCTGGATTTTGAGACTTAAAGTTTCTCATAGCAGTACAGACAAAGCCAAAGTGGAAAGGATTTCTACTAAATACAGATTTTCTGCTTCTCAGCTGGAGAATCTGAAACACTGAATTTAAAGGATGCCTATCTTCACAAATGCCTTTGTATTTTTTTCTAGCTTCGTTTAAGAAAAAAAGCAAGGAGGGGTAATTAATTTATCTAATTAGAAATGAAGGGCACTTGAGCAGTTCAGCTGCCTTCTGTTTTCTTTTTAGTGGAGTTCATCTGCAAAATTTAGATTTTCAGCAGTTGATTCCTTTCACATAAAATAATTTGAAGTATCTACCTCCCTCTGGGCTTCAAAGCTTTCCATTTTTCTGCTCAGAGGGCATGGAAGAGCTTCCCACGTTGTGCAAGCTCAATGCATCTGCAGCAACACTCTAAAACAGCTTTTACAAGGAGCTGGTGAGCAGACAGATGCAGCTGAAATCACTGCACTCAGATCAAAAGTATTTCACTACCACCTTTCTTTTGAGCCACTGCCAAATGTTGTCTTCTTAAAATAATTTCCTTAAACATGTGTTATGTTAATATGTAGAATACGTATTTATTATAGAGATCACACGCACACTGAATACATGAGCACAGATCATCTCAGCCCCACACACGCCTGAAGGGGATGTGTTGCTGTCAGACTGTCAAATCATCATTTCCCTCCTCTTTTTCAGTACTGTCTGTTATTGCCCAAAGGCTTGACTTTCCAAGGTCACGAGCAGCCAGTATTCATGCACCTGTAAAGGATCTAAGCAGAGCAAACTCAGCAGGATGCACACACAGGCTGGAAACTCAGTCCATGTTTAACTGCAGCTCAAGGGACACAGACCTCCTCTTGATCAGTTTCCTGAGATTGGTGCAACCCGACAACCTCCATGAATTGTAATTCTTCAGAGTATGAGGTCTGCAACCAGTCTCCAGAATGAGCTATGGAACACCTAGTGTAAATAAACCAGCTTTGAGACTTACTACTACAAAAAATAACTTATAATTTGGGGAATTAGACCATTCTGTAAGAACCTTAAGAACATATCCCACTTCTAATGATCCTCCCTACCTCCCAGGAGACAGAAATGCTGAGAAGTCAAGGAAGTGCCTAATGATTCCTTGCATCTGGAGAACATTTCTGTCCTCAGCTACTAAGCCAAGAGTAAAAAATTGGCAAGGCCAGAACTTTACTGGTATGATGCCTCCCTTTCTGTGTGAAGACTCATGGTTTTCCTTCCTTCCATTCTTTGCTTTACTTTTTCACAAGTGCAATTTTCTTCTCTTAATCCCTCACTTCACTGGGTTTTCAGTGGCTACTGGTGCTCATGGTATAATTTCCATGACCAAGGAACCTCAGGGGTACTAAGCCACCAAAAGACACATTGAAGTCAGAGGCCCCTGCAAGAATATTCTGTGTAAACCTGCACCTGCAAAAGGATATATACTGTGTTATTCCCACCACGTTCAAGTGACTCCATTCCCACTCAGGAATGCAGACGAAGGCTCTTTTTCCCACCATCAGCTCTACCTGTCACAAGGAGTTACCCAGGGAGGAGAGCTGCCCTTCCAACACCTGTAATCTTGCAGTACCTCCTCCATGGTCTACAGCAGAACCATGCACCAAACAGTCCATTTGGTAGGATTTTGACACTGCAGAGAGAGGCGTTGAAATATGAGGCAGATGTACCATGCTGTAAAATAGCATCACACTCAAGGGCAATTGGGGAAAGCAACCAGTCATAAGACAAGAAATAAACCTGTGCTTCTAGAAGCCTTCTGTCACTCACAGGCTCGTACTCCCCATTGTGGGGGTGCATTAGTAATCTCAGCTCAGCTGCCTTGTGTCATGCTGTGGCAGTCTCTGCTCCCTCGCTGGCTTAGTCCTGGCAAGCTGATGTGCACTGCTGGGAGGCTGCCATGCTACAGTGCAGAACAATTTCTGTATGTTATTTACAGCTCAACTTATTACGTACTTTAAGGTGACTGAGGGTTGAAAATGTGGTAAAATTGAAGCAACTTATATTCTCATTTATCCCTCCTAAAGTAAGGATGGAGATCACTGCAACTAGTGGCAAGGAGTAACACCTGTTCTCAAACTCCTTTGGTTGCCAGCTCGCCTGATGTGTGTATGGCATCCAGCCCACAGCATCACCTCCAGTGGAAAGAAGAAAAGCATCTGTGAGTGGGTCTGGGAAGAGAAGGACCATTCTGTAGTCCTGAGTTCAAAATCCGCCCAAACTAATGGGTGACTGGAAGCTGATTTTTATGCAGCCTGCTGTACTCATGGTGTAAAGACATCCTCACCACTGTGGGATGCTTTGCTCTAGACTCCCTCAGTCTCTGCCATGTGTATCCTAACTGCTTTGTTGTAGCAGGAGGAGCTATGCAAGCAGGAGAGTGAAAATCATCCTTACTTTAAACAAACACAGGAGAAAAACTGAGAAGTGAAGAATGCTGAAGCCCTGCTCACAGTCATTAAGAGGTAAAGCTCCACTCACAGAGCATGTCCAAGTGCTTTTCCCTGCTGGCCATGTGAGAGGAGATACTTGTAAAACTATTTGTTTTTCTACGAACTCGTACTCTCCATGTGAGGTCTGGAGAGGAGACTGGGATCTGCCAGGCTCAGCATAATGCTGCAGAGACCCACGCTCCCAGCCAGGTCCTTCTGCTCTGATGCTGCACACAGGTTCTCCCCTTACTGCTGGTACTGTTAAATTGGGAATTTATATTAACCAAGGCAACTCCATTGTGTTTATTTCTCATAAACCATCAGGCGCCAGAATGCAGCTTCTCGGACCATACAATGAAACCACTTTCAGAGCATTATTGTAGCATGTGGGAGGCAAATGTTTAAAATCCCTCAAAGGAATGATTCAGAATAAAAACCTCTTTTGCCATATACTTAGGAATTCACTTCTACAAAGTACATTTCTCTTTATGAATAACTGAGAAATCAAACTGCCTGAATTATTGCCTCTGACCAACCATTCCTTATTGAAAACACCCACATCAAATCAAGGACATCAGTTAAAATCTACTTACACAACATTTTGCTATGTGCATTTCACTCCTTCATTGACAGTATAAATATACCATTTCAAATGGAGGTGCTCCCGTTTGCTCTCACTGCTCTGGCTCCTCCCTTTTCAGAACTACAGCCAACAGACAATAACACTTGTAGCAGATATTTATGAAATATGCCAGGCTGCTCTTTAAGAGACAGTAAAATCTGCTCTGGGGCAAACTGCACCTGAGATCAGAACACAGCTGCTGGGCTTTGCAGCCGAAGACACTCCTCACCATGTAAACAGGATATATAAGAGGTGAGTGGCAGGCAGGAAGAATTAATCGTCTTATTTTATAGACTGGAAACTGTGGGATGGATTGAGCAGTCCAAAGGGATAGATGGCTCCTCTGGCAGAACTCTTAAGTGAAGCCCCTTAGGGTTTAGCTCAGTGCACAACAAAATCACTCCATTTTCCATGGTACACCCTCTCATTTCCTCATTCTTCATCAACGCATTATTCTCTATCTGCTGCTCCTCTGCTTCTGTGTGCAGGTAGCTCTTCTCACCTCAAAAATCAATCTTCTTGGTACTCCTCATCCACTACAGATCCCAGTAGAACAGAAACCTCTATTACAGAATTTCTCCTTCCCCAACACACCAGTTTGGTATCACCACACAGTCAGTGGAGAGCAAACACACATTTCATGTGCCTCGACATGGTAAAAGCAGGAGTTAATTGCTACGTGCAAATATTGGCTTCTTGCCCACTGCAGCCTGGAAGGCAAACGACCTGGTATTTCCTATCAGCCATTTTCACTGCAGGAGTGGCAGATATTTAAATCACCTGAGTCCATTTGTTTGCCTGTGGCCAACACAGTCCCAATCAACTTTCTGACAAGATACTCAGATGTTTTTTCCAATATTGATGGAAGCATTTGAGAGACATATCTACAATAACCAAGAGATAGAAGTCAAAACTCAAGCCAAGAGTTACAAAGAGTCCAAACCTGAAGTTCTGTGCAAGAAATAATTCAGATCTACATCAAAAATTGTCACTAGATTTTAAAGCTGGTTTACAAAAGAAAGCAGATCAGTGACCCTGTGGAACCAATTGCAAGGCTACAAACATCTGCCACTTTAACAAAAATAAGTGGGAATAAACAGTGCTTACGTTCATCTCCCTGGACTCATCTTTGCTTTGTGTTTGCATTTACTTGGATAAAAATCAGCATTTCTTTACAGGCATTTTGGGAGATACTGAGCACTAAAACTATTTGGTTTGCATGACTCAGTTTTGGCGAGGTGATAAAACATAGGATGGAAGAGAATAAACCTAGTCTTTAGTTGTTACCAACAGCTAGGTGATTGATAAATTTATCGTGTAGATCTGGTGGCTTCCTGTGGCCATTCAGAACCAAATCCTGCTTTGAGGTAATGGTGCTTTTAATGCTGCATCAGGCAGCTGGTGTCCTGCCAAATGAATCTCAGGAAAACCCTTGGGATCTGTTCAGAGTACTTTCCTAAGAGCACAAATACGGCCTTGGTTTGCTGTGACTATCACAGATTTATTTTCATGGGTCGTCAATGTTGTACCAATAGTACAGATAAAATATCATAGCAAAACAAAACATAAAAAAACAAACAAACTCTCTGGATTCTAAAAGGATGTGAGCTCATGTGCTGCCAGTTTCCAAGCTGAAATATTCAGAAAGGGAAAATAAAAATCCCTGAGCTTTAGACAATTGTGGTTGTTTTTAAGCCAGAGTGAGCAACTGCAGTTCCCAGGCCAGCTTAGTAATTGAATTGATCTGCATATTCTTCAATAAAATCTAAGGAATGAAAGCATACAGTCTTACATATGGACCGATAAATTGTAGTTTTGGGGCATGTATTATCTAATAAAGTGCTCTGAACCATTCTGGTTTATAACAAATATTCATACAATTCTGCCTAACATCTGCAAGCATGTCAAATTGATTTGCACATGTGAAACAGCACAAAGAGCATAACTAGCCTCATAAAACTGAAATAAATCACTGTTCTCCTTAGAAAATACGAATGTTCTGAAAGAGTCTGACAGTAGGTTATGAAGAACAAACTTCCATATGTGTGTTATAGTTATGTATTTGTTTTCTTTTCCACAAAAGCTGATGCTCAGAGAGAGTCTGCAGGGTATTGGCAACATCTATGTTGCAAACACCACATTTGAGTTTCATTCAGGGTTTTCATTTGGGGTAAATTCATTCTCCCCAGCCAGCAGTTTTGAAGACTGACAAACATCCTCCAGGTTGAAGATATGCCTATCCACTGCCACAGCCACCTCTGGATATTGGCCCCTGGTCTGACTCCCTTTATTGTGTTCATGGGTTTTCTAATGCCACTTAAAGACAGAGAAATATGGTTTGAGCAGAAACCATGTGCCCTGGGTTTTGTGGAGACAACCTAGATCCAGTTATTCACTCCTTAACCCATCTCCCACTCACATATGAAGTTTTTTACTCTCACCCCAACCAATGATTTTCACCTCCACGCCTCAGGCCTGCTAGACTCCATGATCAATTATTGTTATCCCTCTTGGAAACCACAGAAAAATAATCACCACTATTAGGACCATACCAATGTTATTTTAATCTCAGTCCTGCCTCTCTCTGTAGGGTGACATACATTTTCCTTCCATTTCCTTTGACTATTTCTATAGATGGAAAGCCTTTTTTACTTGTTTTAATTACCTGTAATAGACTTAATTTTCCCAGGAGACTGTCAATTGTCACTTTATCTGATGTTTCCTCATCTTTAAAATGTAAATTTCTCTGTAAAAAAGCTCTGGGGTTTTGGTTTGTTTTTTTGTTTTGTTTTGTTTTGTTTTTCATTCTTCATGGGAAATTAGGGCAATAATTGCAAGTCCTTATTGTCTAATAACTTTATAGAGCTGTCTTCTCATAGCTGTGACTCTGCTGCTTACCCTGGCACTGTCATCCCTTTTACCTTCCTATCCTCCTAGGAATTTTGACCCTCTTATCTCACCTATTCAGGTAAGATCACAATTGCATGCAGTGTTAACCCCACAGCTTCACCTCAACGTGCTCTGTAGCAGATTGCTATGGGCCCTCCCACAACCCTATTTCCAAACCTTATGTTACTGTGCAAACATTTCCATAGCATCTCTGTGCTCACAGCCAATTTCCAAGCTGCATCAGACACATTCCCTCACCCCCTGAATCACCTGACAGCAATTTTCTTCAAAACAAGCACTTTCTGCCTCCTTCCCACATATCATCCTCCCTTCCTGCATCTATCCTTTTTCCCTCCCTTCCATTTACCTGTGCCTTCAGGCAGCCATGGAGATGATGGCTCCTCCTGCAGCTTCTCCTCACATTTCCCAGTGCCAGGCTCCTGCCATCACTGATGTCTTTGCAAAGAGCTGCTGAGGGAGAGTTCAACCCTGCAACAACCACTTTGTATCTGTCAGGGTCTCTCCAAGGGCCAGCATTTTACCCAGCACCATTGTTTATTGAACTGATTTAAGGCCATTGGGGAAGACTCGATTCCTTAGGAATCCCAGGAGCCTGGGCTCGCTGCAGTCCTGTTTGGTTCAGAGAAGCACTGCTAAATGATAGACTGCCTGGACATCACAAGGATTTTGCTGCTAACTCACCTACCAGGGCTAAAAGCACATTTTCCAGTGAAGATGCAGCCTGTGAAATGCAGTAATAATACATAATATTTCATATCCTGCCTGAAAAGAAAAAAAACCAATTTAATTGTGAAGATACAGTATTTCAGGCTAACCTGAAGCAGAGTGTTCAGTTTGTCTAACTTCCTTTTATAAAAACAAATGACTGTTGGACCAAGAGCTTCTCCAGTTGGTTTCTGAGGCTTGTTTGGAAATCACTGTTGCCAGGGATTTTTCAAAATTAAAATGTTATTTCAAGACTCAACATTGAAATACAGAATTTTGAAAATAGGGAAAGAAAACAGCTAGAGTTTGCCAAAAGTATTTCAATTTTTCAGCCGTGACTAAGTTTACAGATATCTCTCCTCCTCCAAGCTGGTTCCTCATCAAAAGATCCAACAAACATATATCTGAAAGAATGCACATAGTGCTATTTGTCCAGAATATTTGATTTGTTTTAATTCTTTTACTATCTCCTTCTTGGAGAATTTCCACCCGTAACCCAGCATGAAGGAACTCTCAAAAAATTTCTGACTCATTTTCCACATGTACAAAATGACAGTACAGCCATTACACCCCATCCACCTCACTCCTATTCCAGGGCTGGTGGAGTCTGTGGGATGCACTCTCACAGCTGTGCATGGAAGCACTAAATCAATGCCTTGTTTGATGAGCTTGTTTTAAAATAGCACAATTGCTGCTGTCAGCACCAATTCATGAAAGTTCTGTACATGTTTAGGCATGTTCCATGTCACAACAGCATTTCAGCATACACTTCTCTAAACAAGTATTTACATCCCACTGAAGGCAACAGGATGTGCACATAAGCATACCAGCAGTCCCAAACCAGGAGCACAGGGTAAGGTTTAAAAACTACATTCCATAGAACCAAAAAAATTCTTCGCTAAACTACACTTTCCATCTGTCCTTTTCCATTGTGCCAGTGGAGAGAACAGCAAAGGAGATTTCCTGAAACTAAGCCTAGATCTCCCACTCTAGCTGTCCCCACTGGATAAAATTATGGGGGAACCAGAGAAAGAGTTCATGCTCACTTCCACCAAGGTATATAACTGAGAAAGTAATCTCTTTAACAAATGCCCATTAGGCTTCTGATTTCTTTAAAAATTATTTTGACCCTCTGATCTAAGAGAACTAAAGAGTTGAATCTTGCTACCAGAGCTTCAGCCAACTCCTTAAAAGGCAAAAGACAAATTTCACTCTCACCTACCCCAGAGAAAAGCTTCAACACCTTGCCTATCAGCAAAGATAATCTGAATGCATTGATCATAGGATCCACTTCATCCAGATTATTTATCCGCTTGTCCAGTTTCAATCTGTTAACCATTCTGGTAACCAATACAGGGATGACTCTCCCAAACTCAATAATTTGTCATTCCATTAATTGACTCATTTCTCTTCAGTTTCTGCCTCCTTCAGCATCAAAGTTTAAAGCAATAGTTGGTGAGAATGTTATTGTGAACCTTTCTACACCTACTTTGAACTGTTGTGGGAAACTATCAAACCCTTGCTACATAATAATAAAAATTGAAGTTTGATGTTCTTACATGAACCAAAATGTCATCACCAACACCAGTAATGCCTTGCTCAAAGAAATCTGGGACTGATCCCAGGTCTCTCTGGGACCTGGATATCAGCACAAAAAAACCTCTCCCCACTGTGCTCAGTACTGAAGGCAGAATAAGCACAGGATATGGTCAAATTCTCCTGGTATCTAAAACAGAGAAGAAAGGGTTACTACTGGCTGTATTTCTGTTCTGTAACTTTTTTTTCATATCAAAGCATGCAAAAGGGAAAAAAAGAAAAAAAAAAAAAAGAGAAGAAATCCCAATGAGGCATGGAGATGACTTAATGCTCAGGAAGAAGTCAATGGCCACATGCAGAAAGGGCCTCAGGAAGTTGTGCACACTCTGCTCCAGGCTCGGAGAAGCTATGTCCCCAGACCCTTTGTTCTGTGTCCACAGAAGACACAGAGCACCCAGACAGTGGTTGTCATAGCCACCCCTTTATGTTCCAGGCTCATGTTTCCTTCTGCACAGAAAGATTATTTATAAGGTGGCTTAGGTGTGCCTTGTGCCTGACAGTTAAAAATGGGAAGTCCCATCCCAGGGGATCTTATGGCTTTTATTAGACATAACACAGTGAGACGGTACAATAAACACAGGGAAGAGGGTCAGGGCAAGATGGTGAGATGCTGCCTATATGCCCTGTCAGCTCATTATTTTTCCTGTTAAACACTCTGAGGGTTCTGCATTCCTGCTCATTTTGCAAATGTCTTGCTGGTCTGTTACACTGCAGCTGCTCAGGGATGGCACAGCCCTGGCTGGGATGGATTCCTCAGCTTCTCCAGGCCAACCTGAACCCTCCATCCAGGAGCAAACAGCCCTTTTGAAGAGCTGTGAAGTCTGTGAAATCCCTCCTGGCTGAGTATCCTTCCCTCCACTAGCCCACGGTGCTGAACATGCAGGTCCTGCTCCATGCTGCCAACAAGGAAAATGGGCTCCTCTTGGCAATCCAACCATTTCCAATAGGGCCTGGCATCTAGGGGAAAATAAGGATGAGAATTTACTCCCTAAACTGGCATGGAGAAATCATGGGGCTCATCAGGATTGCTGGAGTAGGCAAAGAGACACCTGAATTACAGAGACTCCAAGTCACTACAGCCTTGTCCCCACACCCAACACACCACACACTGTTACTAGCAGGGGGACAGAGTGACAGCACTGAGAACAGAAATGCTGTCTGTCTGCTGGCTTGCTGACAGCCAGCACAGTGCATCTGGGATGCTGCATCCTGCTGGGGAGAGGTGAGGGTCACCCTGTGCTGCAGGCTCTGCCCTCCAGCTCTGTCACATCAGCTCTGTCTCGTCGGCTGCCTCGCAGCTGGAAGAGCTGCCACAGCAGAGAAACTGCCCTGTCTGCATACAAGTGAACAGGGACTGCCACCATGGCCCAAATCTGCAGGAACAGTAATAAATGACAACTTTGCTACCACTGCATTTCAGTGATTCGTCCTGCCAGAAGCATTTCTTTCACTCAGGTCTGCCAAAGCTGCTGCAGTCACCCGCGATCTCACAGGCTCAGGCAAAGCCAATTCTTTCCCAAGTGAATTTTGCAGCACCTTGAAAATTCATATTTGTGAGCAACATGAAGCAAACAAATAACATAAATAACAGGATAGCTGCTGGGTTCACTTTTACATCTACAACAAACAAAACACCTTTGGGGTTACCAGAATTTTTAACCATAGGAGAAGCTGCTCTCACAGTGGCTTTGCTGGGGCACAGACAGCTGCAGCACCTATGGGTGTAATTTAGAGGGACAGTGTGGCTCGTGTGCCTGCCTCACCCTGCCCACTGCTACCTTAACCCTGCCAGGAGCTCCCTAAAAGCTGTGATTAGAAGACATCATCCTTCATCTCTGTCCCCAGGAGGACAGTCACATCCATACTCATGTCATCCTGTCAATAGTTGCCCATATCCCAGAGCCCAGTTTTGGGAGGTGAGTCCCACTCTGGGTGTCAGGGTGGCCCTTTCCAGAGGCACCAGTGCTATGTCAGTGTTCATGGTCCATTTGAAATTAGCCATCCCAAAGTAACCTCCAGAGTTTACTCTCTTCACCTCTCAGCCCTCTGGGAAACCCTCGTCTCCCCAGAAAATTTGACATTTCTTAATCTTGGCTTGTTTTCCAGGTCAGCAGCCTTGTTCCCTAGCACTCCCAGCCATTCAGCAAAGGCGTGTCAAATGCTGTCACTGCCTCTGTGCCTGTTTGCCATCCTGCTGAGCATGCCTGTTCTGTGGGCAGCTGGAGGCAGAGCCTGGACCCAGCTCCTTTGGCAACAGCTACACACACACTCAGGGTACACTCTGCCAATGTGGTACCTGCCAAAACACCTCAAAGCCATTACCAGCACAGATATTGCTGGTCCCAGAAACTGGCAGGAGGGGAATGTGTCAAGGAACAAGGAAACCAGGCACAGCCAGGATTAGCCACTGAGCCCTGAAGATTCCATCCATTTACCACCCTGGGCATCCCAGTGCCATGCCCATGGCTGTGCCTTGCCTGCCTGCACTGCACAGCCACCTCTGCTTTGCTGGATATTGCAGCCCCCGCAGCTGAATTCAAATCTGGGTAATCCAGGACCATCAAGGAAAAGGATCAGCATGGTGCCAGACAACATTCACTGCAAAAAATTGACACTGCTGCAATAAGAGCACCCAAACTTCAGCCTGCCAGATCTGAGGCAGTGCTACACTGAGATTGACTGCTTTCTCAAAATGAAAAAAGAATATTTTGCCCTAAATTAATCTCCCTTTATTAATTGTCACCATTAGCCCAGGCAAACCTCATTGTGTCAAGCCATCTAACTCTGTCCTGTTACAGATCCAGGCACTCTCCTGCCCCAGAACTTCTTAGGTAATTAAAAAAGAATCACTTTTTCCCAAAAAAGAACAAGACGCCTGTGAATTCATGTGCCTAAGCACTTCCCATCATCAGACTTCATTTCATCCCTAGACTGAAAGCACAGCTTAGGCTGCAATTTAAAGCAAGGACCATTTCTGCCTTGCAGCAGCTCAGCAGCATCATCAGTTTTCCCTATGCAATGAGAGTGTAAATGCTCATAACTATTCAGCTGGTTGTGTGGTTTTACATTGAAAATATGTTGCTATGGAGAGCACAGCACGGGAACGTGCAGCTACCACAAGGCACCATGACACGAGCAGCCCACAGCTTCTGCTGATATTTTCAGGCTCTCCACTGCCATCCACACAAAGGCTGAAAATAGACTTAAAGCTCAAATGAAGCATCTGTAATACTTCATTTCTGCCCATCCCTCCCCAAGGCACTGAGACTTTTCACAAAAATCCTACCAAGCATCCCACATACGCTCTGACGTCACCTTGCCGATTTCTAATTCCTCGCTGCACACATGCCTCAAAAAGGAAATTCCCTCCAGCCCCATTTTCATTCTATGTCTTATGTCTGGGAAGCAGGTTTTCCTCTGGAGCCACCTTTCTGCTGGTCCCCAGAGGGGCTGCTTAGTCCTTATTACTTTTTAGCCACAACATAAAGCAAATCCCTTGTGCTGCTCTACCTTGCTGCTCTGCTGACTGGGAAGGATCTGATTTCTGTCATTTAAAGCTGACCTTGGGAAAGGTCAGCAGCAGCAGCAAACTGATCTGCAAATTCAAGGCAGGGAAAACTTGTCTGTGTTGTTGAAACCCCAGCTTTCACAGTGTCCAGAATGCATGGGCTGGGTCCTGAAAGATGGTGAGCATTTCCTGATCTCACTGACTTGATGAGACTTGGGAGAGCTCAGCCAAGGCAATGCAGACTTGAGCCCACAGCACCGTGAATGAAAGATACCTTTGGGGTTTTTCTTTTCTATGAATTTTTAAAATATCTGAAATACTGTTTGTTTTCTATCTTATACTCTGGAGGAATTGATGAATCCTCAACTGCACTATAAACATGTAGTCATCAGCCCTTGATTTCTAAAAATGTGTTTGTATTAAGCCATGAAATTATTTACAGTGGCCATAAACATCCTCCCAGCATCTGGCAGCTGAGAGAGGGCCTTGGAACTCACTAATTTACTTACATTGTAAACCACTTTCTAATAAATAAATAAACTCTTAATATCTCACCCACAAGAGGCACATCGCATACAACACTATGTTTAGGGGTCCTTTAGAGGTCAAGGATTCAGCAGCTAAATTTCTCTGAGGATCTTTCTTTGGTGACTGATTGTTTATGCCCAAATGAATGTCTTTATTTTGAAATCGGTTTAAAATTCTCACATTGATTTGAATGTTGGAGAAGTTGCTGCTTGTTTCTTCTTTACCCTGAACCAGGGTCAGATTCTGATCCCAGGGGCCCAAAGGGCATTAAAATATCGAAGTAAATGCTTGCTGATTCTTTATAGTGACCTTCCTTGCAGGGACTATGGAGCCTCCAGGGTGGGGATGCTCTCCAGGCAAGAAGGATGCCTAATGCCAGAGCTTGTAAAGAAAGGAGGTCAGCACACCTTCCCTCCTGGATCAGCATTTTGCAGCTCACCCACTGTCTGCCAGGTAAAGGGGACAGAAGGGAAAACAAATATCTTACACACCCCGTTGGCTGCTGTGCAAAGGAAGAGCCATGTTAGGGCCCCTAATGGCTGCTGAGAATATTTAAACTGATGGAAATGTGATTTCCAACTCCTGTGAAATCCATTGCAGTACCTTAAGGACAAAGGAGGGTGAATGGCTGGTTCAAAGCAATCCTGTGTTGAAAACAATACTGTCAGATCAAAATTTGTGTTTTGTAAAAAATAGTAATCGTCTTTTTACAAAACTTGCCATAAAAAAGGACTGTTTTCACATGCTGCTTCACTTCTATAAAAATACAAATCAAATTCTCCCCTAGTTGCAACCAGTGCTGGTTAAATGAAAACATGAACTAGTAAATAGGAGGAAAAAAATGTTTTGTTCACTCCCTCTGCCCTAGATATGGAAGAGAGGAAAGAATGAATCAACTATTAAAAATCAATTTTGTTTTAGTCATGTGAAGTTGTACTCAGGGACAGCTAGAGAGCTGAATGAAGAATTTTAAAGTAGGAACCCCAATGTAACCAGATCCTACTGCATCACCAGTGCTCTGTGGACAAGCTCTGCGTGAGGGTCTTGTTATTCCATTTATCTATATTTGCAGATTTGCAGATGGCCTCAGAGATTAGAGTCCCTCTCCTCTCCCCTGCAGCCCCCATCTGCTCTTTTGGAAAAGATGAAGCTGCACCAAGACAAATTTGGACCATGCAGAGTCCCCCACTATGCATGGCACGGGCACGTGGCACTCTTCAGTGGCACAGCCAACCCCTGGGGTGCTCTGAAGAATCTGCGTCTGCAGCGGAGTTCTGATGGTCTCTGATGTCTTCCCAAGAACCCAGGGGCAAAAGGAACAGGTCAAAAGGATGCTGGTAGCAACCCCAGAGGGCCAAAAAGATATAACCAGAATGTAAAATTGCTTTTACAGATGCACCCTGGTTCCTGCGAGTTGTTTCCCACACACATCCCCCTATTAAGTCAGTGCAGAAGCTCTGCAGAAACATTTCTCAAACACAGTGACCTACATCTTGCTACATTTTTATTTTTTTTATAGATAGCAATTTCCAGTCAGCAATGGACTCTTTCAGTAAAACTAAGCAAAATCTGCTGTTTTCTTCAGATAAACAAAAGGCAAATGCAATGGGATTGCTGCTAGTCTTCAACAGAAAAAAACATGCGATTTTTGCATGTCCTTACTGCAGTAGCTGAAGCAGAACAGACTGCTTGCTGTTGATCAGACAGATCTGGAGGGGCGTGGAATGAAAGCAGGGGCAATGGTTTAAGTTCACCCATGTTGTAACACTGTTCCCTTCACCCCAAACAGGAACTTAGCCCTACAGTTTTGAAACTATGCATGGATAGCCTGAATAAATCTCATCACTGAAGGTTTCCTGACATTCCTGCTGAATATCCAATCCTATTAGTCAATGTCAGGCCCTAGGCAACATGAAAAATTGCAGAAATCCATCCTGGCTGTCATTGGAAATCAAAGGTCAATCTCAAAAACTGAGAGACTCCTTCCAGACTTGGAAAGCATTCACATTTCAAGATTACAAAGTGCAATTGTCAAAGCTCTGCACGTTCATGTGAAACAGGAAGGAAAAATAAGACCCCGGACAATAGGACCCTGGAGGAGTGGTGAAGGGATCAGGCTTTTCCCAGGAAGTAGTTTGCCAAAATGTTAAAATAGAAGCTATTTACACAATAGATTGGAAAATGTTAACAGCTAAAAACATATTAGACAACAGGATTTCAGATTACAAACACTGGGCAGGTTGTCCCATGAGAGTGCTCTAACAAAATATATGGATTCTCCAAAAAAAGCAAAATTAGTGTTTTCTGTAATGGCCTTTTTGGTGGAGTTTCTACTTCTGCTTTTGCTGTTAATGTTCCCTGCACTCCTTATCCACAACCATCTGGTTCTGTCTCATCCCATTCTCTGCCTCTCACTCCTCCCGATCCCACCCCTGCACAAAGCTCCCCTCCCACTACTCTCTCACCGCATCTACAGTCATCAACTGCACCATGTGAACAGGGTGTGATGTAATTGTGTTCAAGAATAAGGGGCAGAAAGTCAGGCTCCCTAGTCTCTATTCCTGTCCCTCATCCTCCCCAAAGAGCCTGCAGGAGGTCTTTCAATCCCTGTGATCTGTGACTTCACTTCTCCTCCTGCAAGCAGCTTATGATGCTGTGAATACTCCCCTGTGTCTGCAGGGAGTGAGGTCCTGGAGCCCTTAGTGACAGATCCCACACTTGCCTTGCTAAATGTTGAAAGGCTTTAGGTGTTAAAAGGGAGAAAAGGCCCTTTTAATCACTTCTCTGGGGAGCAGGTGGCCAGCAGCTGACCTTCTCCTGGAAATCTGTGTAGTTTTAAATGGGAAACGCAGTCTATGAAATTTTAAATAAATCTATTGCAGTCTGCACAGTCACTGACAATCCATGAGTGACGGTCACAATCCACTCCATCCTTGCAGTTTCAGCAGCCTTCCTGAGGCTGAGCATGAAAGGCTTTCAACACAACTGTGAGCCTTCCCAGGGATGCAGGGGACTCTTTGTTCCTGCTTTTGGAGGAAATGCTGGGATCAGCTCTCCCTCCTCAGCCAGCTCTTTGCTTTGAAGTTTCTACAAGGGCCCAATTTGTCTTCACTATCCAGTGGCTAAGTAAAATCATCAGAGACTTCATGTCTGATGGCTCAAATGCTCAGAGTTGAGTTTCAGCTTTCAGCAGAGGTATCTCCTGGCTTCCCAAAGAGAAACACAAGGCACTAAGCACATTCCTGCTTAGGGAAGATGATGCTGACAGACAGAGGAGACACCTGGCATAACTTCAAGTGCTTCTTCATTAAGGGCATCTACCATCCTATACTGCAACACTGCCAATGTGCTTCCCAGCATGAGGCTCTACTGTGATCACACCTAAATGTTCTCCTGGCAGTTCAGTTAACAATAGATTATGGACCTCATGCTGGCAGGTAGAGTTATGGAGCTGAATCTTCTGCCCATTCTTAAAAATAAACAGAGTAGCTATGATCTACAAAACTCTAGGATGCCTAAAATTCAAGCACATGAGGTCCTGCTCTGATTTTTACTCCTTGCATTGCACGTGTCCAGTGGAAAATGTTTCATCCCATGCCTGAAGGTGAGCAGGGTGAAGGGAGGACACAGTCTGTAACAGATTTGTCTTCACACTTGCTCCTGCTGTAAAAGCCACCCAGAGGGGAGCCTAAATATTTCCATGGGGCTCCATCTCTGTCCAGGCTCTCCTGGCAGTGCTGGGTGTCTCTCTTCCTGGGGAGGTGGGAAGAAGGAAGGAACCACAAGAACATGCCAGTGCATGTCCAAGGGGAGGAATTAAGAGATATTTAAGTGTCCAAGAGACTTGCCACACTTCCTCTTACACAGAAGTTGCATCTTGTGCTTGTTGTGCAACACCGTAAAACACAGCATCAGGAGAACTGTCCCAACACAACAGAAACAATAACAAATTCCTTCTTCTCCTTTTTTCAGATCCTCAAATTATTTTAAATACATAAACTATGAGAGCTAAAGTCCTTCTTTCACAGTTTTACTTCACTTTCAACATGATAATTTTCTCTTTTTCAGAAAAGCAGAGATGAGGCCCATTCTCTTGTCTTATTTTTATTTTCTGAATATGCTGAAGGTTCCAGCTGACCACCTCCTCCTCCCTTTTAGGGACTGAGCAATGGGGACAGCTGACAGTCCCTTTCAGCTGCAGCATCTCTTCTGAGATGTAAGCCCAGGTGGACAGTAAAGAGTGGAGAGCTTCCTCTCATCATTCTCTGAAGCTTTTAAACCATTCCTCTTTGCTGTCTGCATCTGATCTGCAGTCCTAGGTGAATTCCCTTTTCAGCTGGATGCACTGTGTTATTTCACTATAGCACTACCTAGACAACTGAAAAAGTGCAAACAATTTAATGTATTCGTTTCCCCTTATTTCTTAGAAAATGGTGAAAGTCTGGATCTGGAAGATTTCTAATCTTTGTGCAGTGTTTCAAGTATTTTGTTTGGTTGGTTTTACATTTGCACACATACATACATATATATAAATATATATGTATATACACAGAGAAAGCACTGTAAAAATTTCTAGAGAGAGCTTCAAAAAGCCATTAATTTCAGCTAGTCAGAGGCTTTGTCTCACCATCATGATTTCTACAAGATTCAGTGATTTATCTTAATTCAGACCATTCTGTGAATAAAATAGTCACTGTCCTACCAGACAGAAAGCAGATACTCTCCTCCCTCCCCTTGTAAAGCAACCAACAAGCCTCAGGAACAAGGAACAGCATTTTTTAAATGCAACAGAACCACTTCTTTCACCCGCTGAACTCCATCCAGCCTCAACACTTCCCAAAACTGGAAAAAAAAAAAAAAGATGACACTGCAAAATGTCTTACATAAATTTTGCTGTCCCAGGAGCCTCCGCAGCCAATCCAAAGGGTCAAAGTGCTTAAAGAGACCAGATTCTTAAGGGATTTCCAGCTCCCCCTTTCAGATCTCAGCAATTACACAGAAAGCACCCAGCATCACCCTTGACAGGTCCCTACCACCACAGCCATTAAATGTTAAAATTTTTTTGAGTGCCTTAGCCTCCTGCAGAAATCTTGGTGAAATCTGGATAGGGAAAGGCCAGCCAGCAGAACAGCATAAAAACAATCCTAATCTATTCAATTTAAATTTTTAAACTTTTTAAAAGAACATTTTCCAGCATTTTCCCACTACATACAGGAGATTAGGTAAGCAAAACTTCTTGATGCATATGTGGACAAGAGAGGAAACTCATGTGCATTCCCAAGTCTTGAAGCCACCAGCAAAACATCTTCAGTGCCAACATGAAGCCCTGCTCAGTGCTGCCTGCCTGGGCAGTGGCAGCTCAGCAAGGGTCCCTCCAAGAAACATACAACGTGGAACAAGGAATTTTTTCCCTCAGCACTTGGCAGAGCAGTATACTAGCTATCTAAACTTAGACAATAAATAAAGAACAAATTAACTGCTCCTGCTCCTCCGGGATTCCAGAGCTCTCCTGGGAGGCCCCTGTGCTCTGTGCTGCAGTGCCAGGGCAGGGGGGATGCGCCCTGTGGGGAAGCCAGGTGAGCACCCCAGCACATGGATCCTTTTCTGCTCTGGGCTCACATCAACTTGTGGGTGAGAGCTCCAAAAGTAAGGGCTTCCTGCTGATATTCCTGCTTCTCCCAGTTTCTATCAGGGCCAGGAACAACAGGAGAGCAGGCTGTGCCCCTCCTCTTCTGGTCCTGGACATGGCCAGTGTTATGAAGAGTGGGGGATGAGGAGAGTGCTCCAGTTACAGAAGCAAATGGTTTTTGGTGCCTCTGGATGTTCCAAGTTAAGTTCGGATCACACTGCACTTAGCTTTCATGCTATCCAAATTACTCCAGGAGGGCCTAATCCTGATGAATAGCTGGGTAGCTATTAAAATTGTTTCCCTTGAACAGCTAAATGGAAATGTGAGGGCTTGACGCTTGAGCTAGCATTTAAAATGGGTTCAGGTAATCAAAACACCAGATCAGACAGCACTGGGGGTTTTGGAGGAGCTGAGATTCAATTCAGCTTTGAACCTTTAGCTTATTATTAGCAAACAATTCCCACCCTCAGCAACTGAAACATAGCCACAGCTCTATGCAGAGACTGATTGGCCCTGATCACGTGGGCTCACGCTTGCTGTTTATACCCCTCATGCCAGCAATGCTTCTTGTGCAACCCAACACCATCTGTCATTGTGTCCTGTCACCTCGGGATGCCGCTTGGGTAGAAACACGTCACTGGTCATCTCTCACTAGAGACATCTGAGATGCCAGGATCACTATCACAGCCTTCTCTCTGTCCAGACAGCAAACACTCCATGAAAATTTAGAGCAACAAACAGCATAAAGGCAGCACCAGTGCCTGCAAATTATTTTTCTGCATCCATGGCCAAGCTGCAAACAAGTATCAGAGAATGACTAGTAAATGTGATGTTCTGTGTAGAGGACATAGGTAGCTTTTCACTGCCACACTCCACCAGCACAGATACACAGAAGAGCAGTGGATTGAATAGATGAAATTTTTCTACTGTGTTAACTTGCTCCAGGAGCTCTGGCATGAGTAATGATGCAAATATCGGTGAGGAGCTGCTGAGGAGTGGAAGAGCACGCGGGAGGAGCCAGCTTGTGGATGGAGAGCCCATGGATCCTGCATGCTGCTCTCATTCCCATCCTCCACCTGATGCTTGTGTATGTGGGGACAGGCCCATAAAGAGAGAGCCCTCAACTGTTCAGAGTTGGGAGGATGAATAGAGGGACAGTGACCTCAGAGCAGCTCATTTCCTAAGCATGGCAGAGCTTCCAGCTCCCCAAGCAACACTTCTCCCCCATCACCACAGTGCTGGAGCAGCAGGTGGGAAGGTTGCTCCAGTAAGCTAAGCAGGCACCAAGCCATGTGCCTGTGCATGTTTCTGTCTAGGGAAACCACAACTACAAGAATCTGACTTATAATATCCATGAGATGAAAGGAGAACAGAAATACAGTTTGGGCATTCCAAGCAAGTAAACTGGCCTGAATACTCATGTAGGTGGAGGTAGCCATGCTGCATGAAGAAAAGTCATCAGGTACTGAGCCTCACCAGCCTGGTTTCCTAAGCAGGTTGCAAGCAAACCATAAAGGATTCCTCTCCAACCCACATCCCTACAGAGAAGTCTGCAATAAGAAAAAGAAAGAGGAAGAAACTGTGCTTTGAGTTCAGCCACTGCACATTTCACTAACCGCAGCTATTCTTAAAAACACTATGGTGGACCCAACCTGACTGCAGAGCCAGCAGCACTAGGGGACAAGGGGGAAGGCTTGTTTCCATAACCATAGCTGTGTAAAACAATTTGGTATGAACTGTGGCCCCTCAGTGCTCGTTTCAAAACACCTGCTGTTGTGTAGCATGAGGCCAGCAGCAGTGCTGCAGGGGCTGGATACAAGTAAAGTAGGAGTTAACTGAGAGCAAAGGGAGAAGAGCCCCAGAAAGAACATCAATATCCTAGACCTGATATATAAACAAGAGCTGTGACTCAGTCTTCACCTAGGGACCAAAGATGATGCAGAGATGCATTAAAAGCTTCACATTTCTCCTTATTCAACCTTTGTTCACTGCATCAGGACAGGGCACCAGTTAAGGGTGCTGGTCTGTGTGCCCAAGGGAAACAAAGCCCAAGCACTTTGTGGGGCTCTCCGGGATGTATTAGGAAATTTGGAAGCCACATAGTGTACCCCATTAGGTTGTAGAGCATTGTGCAGAAGCCTTTGGTACCTAATGCCAGCTTTGGGGATGGAGCTCCCCTCTTTCGAGGTGGATGGCATGAGAAACTCCACGCCTTTGGGAGAGCCCACAAAAGTCCCAAGGGCTCCCCGATATTAATCCACAGGTCAGACATAGTGAAGCAAGGAAGATTTTTCAGTTTTCCCTGCTCAAGAGCTGCTGGGGCAGCCCCACAGCACAGCCCATCACCCCACAGCGGGGCCACCCAGCTGTGGCACATGGCCGGCACGCCGTGGCTCAGGGCGAGCATACAGCGAAGCCAACTGTGGAGCCTGATGGTCAATAAGACCTGACAGGTCCCACCGAGGTCTCTACGGGGACGAGGAGCCCGGGGCCCCCAAGCTGGCGACAGTGCCTGGGCTCTACTGGGCCCCAGCATGCCCGGGGCATGCAGGATTCAGCATTTGGATCATCTCAGAGCAGCTGGCAGCGACCCAGTGGCGTGAGCATCATCCTGTCTGCAGCAGCACAGGGCTGCTCCCAGCAAACTTTAACCCTGGCAGTGTGGTGGGGGAAGAGCGATGCACACGCAGGGACATTCTTCACTTGTCACTCCCAGCCTCAAGCTATTTCTTTCTTTGCAATCACCTAAAGGTGAGGAGGAGTTGAAAAACATTACACTGACAGTGCTGTTGGAGCTGCGGATATAGGGCCTTCCGCTCCAGGCCAAGCAAACCTTCTGGAATGGTTTGGACACGATAGGTAAACAGTGTTGGGCTTGCTCAGCGGGAAGACATTTGTATTTAGATGTTATAGATAAGTGGTGCATATTTGAGACATCTGAAAGTTATTATTCCAGGCAGTTTCTAAACAGAGAATTGCAGTCGCATAGCCCCTTAACTCCGAGCTGACAGGCAGGATAATGATTTAAATTATTGTTAAACATAGGCTCTGTTTTAAGTGGATGGAATTCAACAACACGGTAGGTTTAGGGGAGTGGGGGTGTATTACAAAACACAACATTTCCAATTTCTGGAGCTTCTCTGCCAGCACCAAGCATCGCTATTCATGCTATGAAAATGGCAGTGGTAGAGATCCGCAAAAGGCAACATCACTCAGCTGGCTCATTACCACTCCCTCTAATTGGAACAACTTCGATTAAGGGAAATGACTTTATGAAAGCAAAGCACAGCATTTTTCAGACTGTAAAACAGAGTTCAGCAGTGAATCATAAGTATTTTTTTAATAATTCTTTTGATTTATAAGTGATTTATGCTTCCTGGAGTTCAACAGGGTTATGTTTATTATGTTGTCACTCTGTTTTTAGCTAGGAGTATACTGAATTGTTCTCCATTATAAGGCATTTGAAGCTCAACTATTAGGTTGTACTAAATCAGTATTCTACAGTTGTCTCATCTGTGAAGAGATGGTTTTCCAGTGTTTTCAGGTTGGGCTGCTTGGCTCCCCCAGGTCCCCTCCATACTCAGCTACCACCATCAGAGAAGGCTTTTGGTCTCCATCATAAGCTGCTTTCCAACATGCCAAAGGTTAAGTGTGACAGCAAACACTGGCTCCACACTGCAGTCTTTACACAGGCAAAGCTCCAGTGTAAACAAACCCATCTCTTATGGGGAAAGGAGAAACAGAAGGGGTAATTAATTTCTTGCTTATTCGGCATCTGATTGTGTCTCTGTGTCAGGAGCGAGCCCCCAGGCAGCATCTCCAACCTACAGCATCCTCATTTCCCAGATGGGTAATTCACAGTAATGGAGACAAGAGGGTCTCATCTCTGCTCCTAGCATGAAGATGCAATTGGACCTAAAACAAAAGCAATCTCATCTTACAACTTAAGGGAAATTACATGGCTGATTAACAATGGATGAGCCTCACAAAGGCCATCCGTGTGCCAGCATCTTATCCTGATTCTCCTCACCAATAAAGCCTATAATTATTTGGAAACTTTAGGGGAAACTCAGTTCACTCACCTAAGCTTCAATAACCATTGTGTTCAGCAGGGCAGCAGCAGCCCAGCATGGCCTTTGGCATGTGAAACAGAACATAAAATCAAATCATAAAATGATACCTCGGATCTCTACCAGAAACACACTCACAAGGCACATGAGTCAAGCCAAGACGAGGCACTTCTGTCAGAGCAGCAGCTTGGCTTACCCACTTTAGCTTGTGAGGAGTCCAAAAACTCAGAGGAGTTGAAACCCACAGTCCCCTGTCAGGGAAAAAAAGCAGTATCTCCATCCTGCAAAATGAAGGCACTTGTGTAATATATCCCAGGAAAATGAGTAATCTAAGCCTGAATCAGGAGCTGAATCGTTTACCACTAAAACTGAGGATGGCTTTTTGTCCCTCCCTGCTAACCACTAGTTATTGATCTAATGTATTCACACCAGTGTGTAGAGGCTTTCTCCTGCAAGGAGTGTCTGGTTGCTCTTCCTGCACAATTAAATCCTGATAAATATTCTTCCCTCATAAAAATAGTGGACCTATCTCTCTCTGGCATTGTTTTTCTCTTTTCATGTTAAAAAAAATATATTCACAGAGCTTGGTAGGAAACAAACAAGCAAACAGAAACCCCAAGTGGGTACTAAAGCTACCAGTGCCCTATTTGAAGAGCCCAAGAGAAACACAAAATGAAACTGCAGCCATCAATAGAACATATGGAAATGCTTCCTTAGCCCTCAAGCTGGACATTGAATTTGTGCAGTGACAAACCCCACAGGGCCAGCTCAGGGGTCTCGCCTGCTCCTTCCTGCAGCCCTTGCAGCTCCTGCTCTCTCTGACAGCACAACCTTCAGAACAAGGAGAGGTACAAAGGCAAGTGGAAGCAGGATTTCCTCCTGCCAGAGGCTCTGTGTAAGGAAAGAGAAGCCTCCTCGTGGCTCCAAACCCCTCCTGGCCACAGCCCAACAAAACAGACTGACAGCATTGCACCAAAAATCCACCCCTTCAATAGGCAGTCCAAGCACTCCTGGCCTCTAACTACAACATTGAGAAACAAAAATTTATTGGAGATAATAAATTAATGATAAGGGCCCCAAAGAGAGTATTTCCTCCTTATTTTTCATTCTGATGTACTTTTAGTAACTTCAGATAAGCTACTAATCCAAATAGTTGAATCCAAAAGGATTCCAAACCCATCTATGTGAAACATCTCAGCTCAGTCTGATTTGGCAGAAGATCTAAGCACAGTAAGTGCTTAGATAGGATAGTTTCAAAAACTCATTACCTAATTCTCATGTCCTGGTATATGACGATAAATCCACTGTGTCCCATCCCCACCTCTGAACCAAGATTTCTTAGTTTCCAGAGTAATAAATCCTCATGGGTTCTGTAGTCTTCTTTACACTGTAGAGCCAGCATGGACTCAACTCCCCAATGATGGGAAACTGCAACACTAAAACTGCCGTGGGATATCCTCTGGTGTCACCTTTTCCACAGGTGGCATCAAATGCAAGAAAAACATCTGCAGACAAAATTGCTGCAGCCTCCACTGCTCTGCTCCACCTCAGTCAGAAAAAGGATATTAAATATGGACATGGGGTTGCAATCAGCCTTTCTGAGGAAATAATAACCTGGGAAATTCTGACTCATGCTGATTTGTGATCAAGGGCTGTGACTGAGATACCAAAAAAAGGAATTGAATCAGATTTTCATGGCTGTGTCAGAATGAATTAATTCTCATATAATTGGAAAAGATTTAACATCACAGAAGTATTTTTAGAATGACAGGAGGATATGGAGGCTGTGGTAAAGAAGAAAACATGATTATTGTTCTGTATAGACTGACAGTGAGAAAAGATAAAAAAGAACGAAATATACCATAAAATAATAGCTTAGTCAAAGATCTGCCAACAGGAACATCCTGAGGAGGGGACAGCAGCTGCAAACATCTGGCATCACTGGCTGCAAAAACATCACAGACAACGCTTAGGACAGAATAATCAGCAGTGACACCTCTCCAGGAGAGACGGCAAAGTTATCGTTAAGTCTACCCAGAACAGTCCGAGAATCTCCTTGCAGTCACTGCTGATTTTCACCCTTCAGCTAAATATATAAGAGGTGGCTGCCTGGCCTACTCCCGTGGCTACCATTGACTCCATATCTGTCTCAGAGAGGGGTCAATTTTTTTTTTTTTCTCACTTTTGTAGTTATCAGTAAAACTCCTAAAGTAAATCAGATGTCAGATGATCTCACTCTGAATCTAGGTAACCAGAATCAGGCTATTTAAATTCTAAATGTTTGCCCATAGCAACTATTCAGGTCAGCATAGCTAGTTCTTTTTAAAGTCACGTTTGCTATTAACTTGAATTCATTTTCTAGGTTGCCCATTGTAACTAAACCCTCTGCTGGAAAAATAACTGCACTCCGTACATATTTTAGAGATGGTTGCTTGGGGTTTTTTCTCAGCCAAGCAAGCTAGAGATGCTGCTAAGTGGAAGATTAGACTCTAAAGTCCAACTCAATAGATAGGAGCTCATCTGGCAGCAAATTCCACAGACACAGATGGAGGAGTATGAAATCCCCACTGCAAAACACAAACAAAGGAGTATCTCCCATCTCTCCTCATACAGACTGCTCACCTTCATCCAAATAAACCCTTTGATATTTAGTTCTGTCAATATTTCTAACTAGCAAAAATACTTCTGTAATAAATTAATTATATGATGAAAGAACCATTGCAGGTGTTATCAAGAGCAGAACTAAGAGCCATCAATCTAATTCAGGATGTAAGAAACAAATCTGACTCAGATTCTTTGTCCAGTGTTGTTTTCTCCTGTATCTTCATGGTCCCTGTGATAGAGAGACTGTCAGTAGAATGTGCTTGACCTGATAAAAGAGCTCACTTATCTTCAGGGAACACGCCAGACATTCATGGTGACCCATACAAAGCAATTCAAATATGCCTAACACCCTGTGCTGTCCAGAAAAAGGTGAAAAAAAAAAGGAAAAAAAGGAAACCAAAGCCTATGGCTTATGAATTGCCAACACAAAGACAAAATGAGCCACTGGTGTCAGTGAAGAAACCAGCCAAGAAAAGGATGGCATCTTGGTCGCTGGGTTGTCCTTGCCTTGGCCATCAGTATAACGTGATCTCTCTTAAGAGAGAGCCAAACCTGTCTTTCCACTGCTTTCAGACAGCAGTTCACCCTGTTTCCATGTTTGCATTTTCCTGCTTCCCTACCTCAGGCATCTGGACCCCTTCTTAAACCTTCCTGCACAGAAACCAGACACATTTTCCAAGAAAATCAAGCACTGCCTGGAGGCAACCTTTCTACTCCCCCTCCAACTTCAACAGTGCATTCAGCCCCCCCTGCTAATGTTTTTCTCTCTCTTCCTCCTCCTCCTCTTCCTAAAAGAGCCTTTGCTTCCCAGAAAAACCATTAAGCACAGAGGCTAATCCTTGCATAACCATTGATTACTGATTAACCACATATCACAGGTTTTGACTTAGCAAGCCCTGCACAGAACCCAGTAACAAGCAGATGGCAAAGAAAAGGATCCAGCAAAGCACTTAAGGACATGGCTATCTTTATGAATGTAAATTAACGTATTTATTCAAGCATATACCTGATTTCTGGCATATCATATAGCTACATATACATGGAGGTGGGTAGGGAATTTACCATCCTGTTGAATTTGGGCCCTGCAGCCTATGCAGTCTTCTTTTCTGAGCACCTGAGAATGGGTTCCAATTGTCCAGCTGGAAACTATACACCTTTAAAATAGAGTATTCTACTTCCCATTGAATTTTCCCTCCACCAACTTTCATCCCTTAGCTCTGCAATCAGATTGTTACTTTGACTTTTCATATCTTGTCTAGTTTTCGTGAAGCACTGATCTTTTAGGTGTCACACCCTAAACTGAAGCACTAGAAATTATCATTAAAATAGTCAGAATAGTGATTATGGCTCAAAACCAAATTATTTATGTATTTCTCTTGAGGGTGTAATTAGGCTGAATTGAAATTGTGGGTCCCTGCAGCTCCACAGTGGAATTCTCATTAGTTCAGTTTTCTTTCCAACAATCTCTAGCTTTGATCTCCATCACAAGGCCAATTTCCATTCACCTGGCCAAGGGTTGTTATAAACAAGATCCTAAGACTCTACAATGTCAGGAATGGAACAATAAAAATGCATTTTGACAAATGCAGGCAGTGTCGAGGCTCACCTCTGACATGAGCATACATATTCCAGTGTACGGAAACACTGAACCAGATCTCTCTAGAACAGACAGGGCTACAAATAGGGGCAGAAACCAAAAGGTGCAGTGTTTTTGTCAAAAAGATGCTTTCACACGAGCCATGCTGGGATAACAGTGGATTGCTGATGTCTGGGAAGGGCTCAGGAGAGTGATGGCTGCTGCCTACAAACACCAGAGACAGCAACAAAAAGCAACCAGGAAAACACCACTGCAGAATGAGGAGGAAATGCAAATACCTTCAGAAACATATTGAACAAATTGTCACCAGTCTCCTGGTTCAAATGAACACCTATGGGGCTCAGAGGCACTGACGTCCTCTGGCCTTGGCCAGGCAAAGAGGGAACACTCTGCATTAAAGATTTTAGAAGCTTCAAATCTTTCCTTGGAAGTGGTGCAGCATTTATTGGCACAGCACCAGCACAGGAATAGGATTATTGGATTTGAAAAGCTTTTTCCCTGGAGTGGTCTTTATCCTCTTAAAAAGATAGAGCAATTAAACTTTTTTTTTTTTCCTGAAGAGAATTAATCATCTGTGAATGGTCACACTGGTAGCCAGATGCATCACAAGAGATTTTCATCTTCTTACACACATAGTCAGCTAGCAATCTGTTTTATCAATCTTTTATCCCTAGCTACAGACCAAAAATTTACCAATCCCAAATAATTTTAATTTCTAAATCTAATATGAGCAGATGGAGTGGAATTTTTAAAAAAATATTTTGTAAAGGCCTTTAACATCAAAATGATGCTAATGTCTCAGAATCAAAACTTGTGACAGGACATTCTGTTCTAGCCAACAGACATGGAATGCTTTGTATAAATTTCACAAAGTTCTGCCAACACTACCCTGCTACAATCTCCAAGAAAACAGGAGGAAGCACTTACCTAGTGCATGCCAGTACAAGGTATGATATTTTCACCAAAAGCCGCAACAGAGGGGAAACATGTAGAAATTATTGTCAGAGGAACTTACTTATGAAAATGCAATTAAGAAAGCATATAGAAGAATGCAAGATTGACATTTTCCTAAATGCCCAAGTAGGAGAGAGGAGTCCTGGCTTTCACTGAGCACAGCACCTTGCAGGATCAGCTGCATCACAAGTAGAGCTGATTTAACATCTGCATCAAAATTGGGAGTGGATTCAACACAAGTAGAAAATCTTTAGAAAAGAAGTAATAGCTCAGCATGACTAAAAACGATTGAGTGAATGGCATCCCTGCCCATGCCAGTGGGATTGGAACCAGGTGATCTTTAAGGTCCCTTCAATCTCAAACCATTCTATGATTCTGTGAAGGAGAAGTTCTGGCTTGAATCAACACAGCTTCACAAATCAGCACAGTCAAAATGTTTTGTTTTCTTCAGGATAAGCCAGACAAGGTCTGGAGGAGCTTCTGCTGCTCAGTGTTTGGCCAAAAAGAAGGGATGAGTGAGCAAAAACCCAGGGCTAGACTCTGCTCCTAGTGCAAACCAGAGTGACTCCACAGGTAGCTACAAGTTGAGGCTGGCAAAACTGAGAGCAAAGTTGGGCTATAAGGACTTCTATACTGAACTCAACAACAGTTCTGATTATGCAGCTTGGGAAAAGAAAAAAAAAATAAAAGGAGGATACTGGACAACAGGGCAACCTCATTTTTAGCTCCACTGCTGATATGGAAGGAAAACCCAATTTTATTTTATTAAAGGTGTCAAACTCTTTTAATAACCCAGACAACAACAGGGATAACAAATTCACATCATCTGCATGGTAAATTGCATATTCAGCATCTGTGAGGCCAATTAGACACTGAAATGACAAAGTGCTGTCTCAGGCCAGCAGAGACATACTGCACAGAGACAGTGTTTAGTTTTATCATACTAGCAGTGTTTAGCTGTCATCTGTCACACAGGCTTAGGGGAAAGGGCCTCCACATCTGGAACAGCTGCAATGGCTGGAATTGCAAGATTAGCACAATGTTATACTTTTACCAGATCACTCAAATCCCATCCAAAACTTACCCCCAGCTCCAAATGCACTCTTTTTGTCAAGCTACAGCTTTATGAATGAAGAGGAATTAGCTTTCAGCATTATAGCCCAAGGTTTGAACTGTTTAAACTATTTGGCTGAGTTGAGAAAGGTATTAAGAAAGTTGCAAAGATTAATTTCCTCTCCCACCATATTCTCCCTCTCTTTTTTTTTTTTAAAGACACCTATCACTTTTAAAGACACCTATGACCTATTACAGATTTTTAAAAAGGAACTATATTAGACAAACTAAGTAAAATGCAATTATATGGAGTATTAAGTATCAGTTATGAGTGCATTTTTTTAAAAGCAGCATAGATATCCTAATGGTTTAAATCAGAAAGCTAAAACCTTTGCTAACATAAGGAATTCTTTGAAATGTCTCTCAAAAGAATACACTGCTCCATTAGTGGTGGATTATTATTCTCTAAGGCCCTGTCCATGCTAGAAATGTCTGTAACTAACTATAGCTGTGTAATAAATTCAGTATACATACAATTATTCAAGTAGTTTATACCTTTAGTAGAAGAGAGTCAAAAGCTTTTTAATTGGAACCACTGTTTCCAGACTCTACCTTCCACACTTCCAACACATAGCAAAGGCAGGATAAACTTCTTAGTGTAAACCAGCAACATTTGCCTCCTTAGAGCAACAGCCAAATCAATCATCAAAGCAGATATTTAATGTGAAGACTCCAGTTTTTTTTAACATAGAGGCCTATCTTTGCAGTGCCAGCATCTGAACTACAACATACGCATAACATAAACACCACTTACAACTGTCAGAGTTTTCATATTTCCTTGAGTTTGTATGGGTAAAGTGGCCCATCTTGCTTGTGCTAGGAACAATATTTCAGCTTAGCAGAACTAAAGAAACTTTATAGCACAGAATGTATTTTTCCAACGTCATTTTGTCCTGTAGCAACCTCCATTTTTCTCAGTCTGGGCAATAAAAGCCAGACTAATCCCTTTTAAATTTATTCCTACCCAGCAGGCTCTCCTGATGCTGATGTGGACATTCTGTAGATATTAAGTGCCCTACAGCACATTATGTGTCAGATTTTGTCCTTTCTGTGCACCTGTGGCAATGCCTTCCCCTCCAAGAGGTCCTGCTAAGGCAAAGGTGCTTCAGGTGAAAGCAACAGGTTGTCTCACCTGAGGAAATATCAGTAACCTGCAGAGCTTCTGAGCAACTTTGTAATTCAACATCTCATCCAGACCCAGTGTGCCTGAAGTGCTGATCCCTCAGAGCCCTTATTTCACTTGGCATCTGCTGTTCTGACTTACTTGGTGCTTGCCCTTTGCTGCTCAGCCCAAATGCCCCATGCCAAGCACGAGGGCAGGGACACTGCCTTCCCCAGCTCAAGGGCACAAAGTCTCCACTGCTGACAGTCAAACACAAAGAGGAGAAAAAACCTCATTCACACGGCCAAGAGGAGCTCTGGCTTGCCTGAAAGTGCTGTGTCAAGCAGCCTCATCATCACAACCTAGAGAGGCAGAGCTGGAGCACACACAAACCCTCAAGCACAAGGAGCTGCACGGGTCTGTGGGCTAACTTTTGGGTGTCTATTGCATCTGGAAAAACACTTCCTTCCAGAGGTGCTAAGGCAAAGCACAGATTAATTAAAATGGCAATAGATGAGTTGTTTATTAAACTGTTTTCACATTTTCAGCTGTGTTAGAGAGCTTCCTGCAGCTGCCATAGAGACAACAGCTACAGACAATAAAACTTTATGAGCAATTTGAATTCTCTCTCCCCTTAGGAGATGGGAAAATACAAGGACAACTGACTGTTTGCAGGTCTTGTGTATCTTGCCTTCATCAAGTAGGACTCTGTTTAAGCACTTATTATGCTTCTCCATCAGATAGTCACAGACTTCCACAAAAAGGATTAATTGTTTATAGCTTCCACTTTCAACAATACCCTATAAAAATACACTGCAGTCATATCTGATTATCCAATTTTGTTGAGTGCAAAGCACTCCCAGCACATCAGTCTGCTTATTTGCACGTGTCAGAATAGCAACAAAATGGATTCCCATGGGCAATGGAAAATAAGCTTTGCATTTGGAAAATAAAATAGTAATAACCACACAGTAAAACTGCAGATGCATACAATAAATTAGATTTATCATCAGTCTTATACCATTAACACCTGAAATTTTCCCATAAATCTACCTCATTTGAGGCTTATTTAATGTTTCTTCTAAAGGTGGCCCAGAGCTAGAGATTCAAACTACATAAGAACTGACAGGCATGAAGAAAAAAAAACATTTCTTTCTTTCCCTACAAAATGTGCAACTTCCTTGTCAAAGAGACACCAGCTTGAGGCATAAGATGGGTACATTTCCATCCAGGATCAGTTCACATTTTGACTTAGATACTTTGCAAACATAAAGCAATAAGAAGCTAGGAAGAGGATCTGGTGAAAGAAGAGATTTCTCAAATATCTAATACAATATACAGGACTTCCATTTAATTCTCCTAGAACCTGTACATATATTTATGACTGAAATATATATTTATACTATATATGTTTCTACTTCAGGTAAATCTAATATGCACATTCAATACACATGCATTTAAAATTTTCCAATCTTGCAAGGTCTTACTAGTTTTTTACATGTTTTATATTTACAAGATGTGGTGAGACAGCATTTAACAGGTGCCTCTCAGTGTGTCAATCTAAATAAAATTATTCTTGATTTTCAAAGCCTGTGCTGGTAAAAGACCAAGAATACTCTGAAATACTGCATGAATGAGAATACTGGTGGATGGGAGAGGAGTGTGAACAGAGTAATAAACAGTAAAGGGGTGTGATTGCTGATCATAGTAGTAAAGAAAGGGACCAAGGAAAATGAGCACACTATACCTCACGTTGCCCCACTGGAAACTCAGGATGAGTAGTGAGGTATGCTGGAATCACAACTGTTTTACAGCCCCATTTTCTGTAGTTTTAGAGCACCTGCACTGTGCTTTGAAAGAAAAGGCACGAGGTGATAGGACTAGATGATCTTCATAGGGCCTTTCCTATTTTAACACTCTGCAATGCTGTGCTGCAATGTCACTGCCCAAGAAACAGAGTGATTTTCAAAAAGGAAAAAAAAAAAAAGCGTTGTGATTTTCCAAAAGGTACCATATAGAAGAGACAAGCCTGTAATCCCTCACCAAAGCAAAAGGAAAATGCTGAGAACACCCATCATGCTGTACTGCACATGTGACTCAGGGAAGCTGCCAACCTTGCTGTCCTGCAGTGAATCCATGGAACATGCACATGCCAGGCTCAAACCCAGTGCTTGAAAGAAGTAGGTTAGTATGAGACAACACCACTTGGTTCCTATGAGCTGCTATCCTTCCTCCATGGCTCTGAAGACTCCAGAATTTAAACAGCTGGGCCTTTTCTTTTCTTTTTTTGATGCTTTATTATAGCAGCAAGGCAGCAGATTGCCTATATTCCATTTTTCTCGGACTCTTTTTAAAAGTGTGAATGAGCATGTGTGTATGTTGAAGTGATAACATAAGGACAAGCCACATTTTTAGTAAATATTACTTTAAATTACCCCGGAATGTGAAAGTGCACTTGTACAAAACTAGCTGCCCAAAAAGGAAAGCAGAGCTGTAAACCATCCTGCCTGCAAGTTGAACATGTCAGCAGGAGAGTCACTGTATAAGGGCATGTTTACAGGTCATGTAAGCCTGCACCTACACTGAAACTCGTGCCCTAAAACACAGAACATGCATGCACTCCATTGGCACAGACTCCTCTATGCAAGCTCTTGCATTGTGGCAGAAAACCAGCTGAGATGCCGTGGTCAGAGGAGACCAGATTCCTGGGTGAATTCAAGCCTTTTCATCTCTATAATGAGGATGAGGAGAGCAAGGAGCAACCTCTCACCTGTGACTGTCAGCACTGTGAACCTCATCACTGAAGCCACCTCAAGGTGGATTAAAACCAGTCCCTCCTTTTGAATCACTCCAGCAGTGACAGGCAAACCATGGTCCCAGCTGAGCTCCAACTCCCCTTGGCTGTGGTGCAGTGGACTGTGCAAGCCTTTTTCACCTGGTTCATTTCAAAATCCATCTGGCAAAGAAGCTGCTTAAAGGGCTCTGCCTCTGGACATACAGCAAGGACAGTCAGACCCAGGAACATCTGTGACAGCCACATACACCTGTGCAGTGACAGCAGTACTGACACATGGGTAATTGTCAGTAAGGCCGATGCTGTGGGTAAAGCCATAAGCAGAAGGAAATGAAAAATTAAGGTACAAACCAGCTGGTTTTTAGTGATGCCAGAATGTTGTGCAATGCCTGTGATGCAGATAGAAAGGCAGGATGGAGCTGGGTAACAAGGCTGATGGCAGGTGACACCTTTTGCTCTGGCAAGTCATTTAACTCTCAGAGGCTTTGGGCCTCCATTCAAGTCTGTCTTTCTTAGATCTGTAAGACAGGAACAGCATCACTAGCCTTAGTCATTACCCCATTTTCCTGAGTTCCTTATTTGGGCTGGAAGTGATTTGCCAGTGTAATGCAGATAAGCAAAATAAAAATGTGCAGTTTTGGATGTTGTCACTTCTGGGAAGAAATGCACACTGTCCATTTTCCTGCAGAACTGGGATCTTGCAGTGACACAAGACTTACTGCTGCAGGTCTTTCCTTTGGCAAATCTCATTTTGGAAGTGAAGCTACATTACTGGGAGTAGGGAGGGAGTAATTCTGCAATAAACAGAAAGACACCAGAAATGGCAAAGTTTTTGCTCAGATTGTTACACACAAAAGCAAATGGAGACTGTGCAGAGGTGCAGTTTGACCCTGTAACCCTGCAAGCATTGAGAAAATAGTGAGACTTAAGAACAAGGAACATGTTTGGGGTTAGGGGGCAATAAATCACTGAACTGGAATCTGAAATGCTAGGCTCTTCTGTTCAACATACCGCTCCAGCACCCCAGCCTCCATCAGATGCCCTGCATGCCATACCAGGCTGAATTCAACCATATGTTTGTAGCTAAGCTATGAAATTCATTTGTCAAGTCCCCGGAGTTTTTGGCAAGTTGTCCTGTGCTATATGTGTGGTCTGCTACAATAGAGCAGGCATGCAAAGCATAATAATGGGAATGTCTATAGGATCCAGGGGCAACAACAGATTTCCCTTCTCTGACTTTTAGTGCTGTTTAATAATGAATGGAGATGGAGAGGACTCGGGTGGAAGGCGTTTCAGCACAGTTTCAGGCTTAAAGCCTGCTGAAGGCTGCTGGAACAAGCTACAAACACATATCTGAGCTCCATGCCAACTGTGTAGACTCAGAAGCTGTGTGCTTCATTCAGGGACTTCATACCCACCAAAGAGTCAGGAGCCTCTTGGACTAGAGGTAAGTCAGTGGCTGGCAGAAGTAACACTTTCCTTGTGAAAGGGGATGTGGAACATGCTAGGACAATGCAGGGGCAGATGATGGATAGGAAATTATTTCTCGGGTGTTTTGAAAGGAAACATATAATCCAGAGTTATGGACCCTCATTAATCAGGCAGAGTAGTCCTGAGGAGCCAAATCTCACAAGAACACTGTAGGACTTGGAGCCATTTGTAAGCTCTTCTTAACTGAACCCTTGGCATGACATTTGCCTAAATTTTCCGTCCCAATTCAAATATCACTACCTTGGCCTATGAATAGTTGCTTAGTGGCTCTGATTCAAGCTGATTCACAACAAAAGATAAATCTTTCTGCACCTAAAAAAAGAAAAAGCTGCTGAGAAATTCTTCAATTCATCTGCCTTCTGCAATCTCGGGCCAGGACTTTTTGCAACAAGGTCAGTCTCATTTCTTCATCTCCTGAACATACGAGCCTCTTCCTTGCTGCGTTGATTGCTATGGGTAGTCCTGCCAACTATATTTTTTAATACAGCACAGAATGCAGAAAGGAGGCAGAATTGTCAGAAATAAGTTTAATTTAAATTTTTGATATACAGCATGAAGCTGTCACTTTAACAGAGATTAAAAGGCTGTGTGGCAGGAAAAAGCCAGGATCTCTCTCAGCCTCAGATCATCTCATCTGCAGAAGGAACTTCAGCTCCTGAAGGTACCATCTAAACTTTTCCATGGTGAAAAGAAGATCCATGAAACTACTGTTACATGGAGAATGCTGCAATTTTCCTCCCAGTGACAATGCAAAGCCAGCTCTAAGGCTGTATGCTGACACTCCTGGTCCCCCAGAAATCTTGCTGCCCTTCAGTCCTCAGAAATTCTTTTCAGTTCTTCTAATATGTATAAATTCAAATAGCCCAAACCTTGACAGCCGGCACATCTGGGACTGAATCCTCATGAATGCCAAACTATCTTCATTTCAGCTGAGGATGGCAGAAGACACAGGTACTCAGCACTCCTCATCCTCCAACCCCAATGGTATATCCAACTTTCAGGCTCCAGATTCTCTCAGGTAATTTGGAAGATAGCCATGTTTCAAATCTGTCCATTAAACCTGACAGAAAAATCATACCAGTGCAATCCAGGAAGGATTTAACCATAGGCACATAAAATGCACTTCCCCCCTTTGGCACAGGGAAAGCACAAGATGATATAAAAATAAAGTCTTACAAGGTATATGACACACTCCAGGCTATTCTCCAAATAGAGCTACATCTCTGAGTAGAAATTCACTTTCTTAGAGATGGCTTCTAGTGCTTTATTGTAGCAGCTGTTTCCCACCTCCCACTGATGTTATATTTACATGTTAAGTTTCAAACACCCCCTGGTCCAGGTTGAGGTCTTGAGATGCTCAGGGGAGGAATGACAGCTGTTTCCCTGTACTTGTCCCAGCACAGAGAGGGGACAGGCAGTGTCAGGCTGGCCCTTTGTCAGGGATGGCTTAGCATCACCTCTGTGCTTGGACTCAGGTACTCCCCTGTGGGAAATGGATTTGTAGAGAGTTCTTAGGGATTGACAGAAGCCTCACAGAGTACGCATCTGTATGCAAACTTGGAGATAAGAAATGGTGACTTAGAAAAGCCATGGAATAGGACAGATATTGTTGAGAGAGAAATGGAGCTAGAAAAAAGTTTCAAAGGATGGTTTTGTAAATAAGACTAGATACTTTGGAGAAATAGAATTATGAGAGATGCATTGTAATAGAACCCACAAGGGGTGATTTTAGATGATTGGCTTTAAGGTATTTTACAGGATGATGTGACAAAAGCTGATAGGCCAAAAAACGCTTATAATGTATTGTAATTAGGAAATAGTTGGCTTCTGATGGTGATGGCATGAATTTTAACACCTGTATTGTCTCACCCTTCATATGAGACTGAAAATGGAATAAAAGTTTTTTAAAACGCCTCTCAGTTGCCCCATCTCTGGGTCAGTGTCAAAACCCGAGACTCACCTAAGAGCTGCACTCCACGGGTGAGCCCATAGACGTCGATCAGGGCCCAGAGGGGCTCTGCCGTCCTCACGCCGCTGAAGAACAGCATGGCAGCAGACTCATTCACCCGGTAGAAAACCCGGCCCTTCTTGTCCACCCAGAAGCCTATGACGTTTCCCTCGTTTGCAAACTCTTCTGGCAGAGCCTTGGCCCAAAACCCGCTTTGGGAAACCAAGTCAGGGCACGCATACTTTGGCAGAGTGTCAGGGTTAATCCTCGATGGATCCTTGGAAGTAAAGCCGAGTCGAAGAGCCCCACTCCAGCAACACTGCTTTTTAGTGATCTGCAAAGACAACAGCAGCAATGACAGCATTGGCCACTTGAACATCAACTCACACACTACAGGCTCTATGCATCAAATATTGGTGGCCAGCGTGCAGACAACCCCACCAGATTTAAGGAAACATTTTACCCACCAAACACTGCTGTAGCCTTTTCAGCTGCACACAGCAATGCTGCTGCACACTTAGGATATAATGCCCATATTTAAAACCAAGTAAATAGAATTAAATCTATGTGGATAAGTGAAATTTAATTACAGCTGCATGGTGATTCATTTCTATTTCTAGGGCAATCCCTTTTGGCCTAAGAATAACCCCCTCACTAAATGTGCCAAAAATGGCCACAAGACCTTTTATCTCAGCAGACTCTTCACCCATGGTGCTCAGATGATGGGGTCTCTCATGACCTGAGAGAAAAGCTCCAGAATCACACACAGGGTTTACTGGGTTTCCCAGGCAAGTAAAAGACAGTCTTTTCCTTTTTTAACTTGTCATATTGGATGACATATTGAAATCACAGCCTTGCAGCAGAGAACTTGTCTGCAGGAAAGCACAATATAGAGTACTTGACTTCGTTAAATACAAAATTTTGAAGCAACAATAGATGTTCTCTTATGATTGGGAAAACATACCTATTTCAGCTGTGAATGGTGCTTTGTGAAATGTGTTGTGCATAACTACACCCTACCCTGTCAGTATGCAAATACTCAGTGTGTCTGGGGTCAGGAACATCTGCTATAGTTTTTGGAATGGTTCCTGTGACATACCCATCCTTCTGCACCTGACAGACAGCAGGACAAAGGATCAGATACCTCCAGAGTCACCAGCTTCTACTCACAAGAACTGAGCCTTGGCCAGGAGGGGATTTGTGGGGACCAGGCAGCAGGTCCTAAACACATGCAGCACATTGGAAACGCTACTCAGTTACAAGGTCTCTTTTTTTTCCCATAGAAGCAAGGAGTCTTCCAGAGTTAGTATGGTCCTCAGATGATGTCCTTGGTGAAGTTTTTCCTCTCATTTTATTGTTTGAGTATGAACCTGCTGGGAATTGTTCCTCTCAAAGGGATTCAGCCTGTCAGCATCCAGACTATGACTTGAAAAACCTAAGGATGCTGGATCCAGACTTGATGTGGGGCCAAGACAGTTCCTGCATGCCAGCTGACACACAATCACTGTATCTGTTCACACTTTGAACCTGCAGCAAACACAAGAGCACTTGAGATAGTCCTCTTCCATCAATGCCTTGGCAGCCTCAAGCAATTCCACTGCTGGGCACAGGACAAGTGCAGAAACATGGATAGGTATCACCCCCCAGGTGTCACACAAAACGTGTTGCCTTTCTGTAATTTCATGCTCTGCCAAAGCACAAATGGCTCAGATGGATGACAATGACAGAGACTAAACTGTCCAGGACTGCAGGACTTTGTTCTCAAAAGCCTGGCAGCAGCCCCACACGTCCCATCTTGGAAGCATAGAATTTTCACCAAGGAATTCTACAAGACATTTCCTTTGGACTTCTGAATTCCCTGCTAATCAAATTTGTAAATACTGTGTTTTTCTTTTACATATTCCTCTCCAAGGCAAATCTGGAACATGTGCCCTTGGGGTCACAATAATCTTGCAACAAAGACATTGTTCAAAGCCTAGAAGTTTCTGTTTCATAATTAAAGTATCAGAAAAAATAACTCAGAGCTCAGGAAAAAAGTTATCAACAGACAATTTTCCAGCTAAGGGAGTGCTGCTCTTCATCCCTACTCAGTCCATCCAAGCACCTAAACTGTTTTCATGAAACACCTGAGCACTGACCTCAGTCCCAGGAACTATGAGGAAGCTCCTGCTTGCAGGATGGACACTGGGATGGACACTAAAAAGGACTGAAACAGATTTGCTATTTTATATACCTGGCCAGGGTGGTATGGCATCAAGGATATCCCCAGTAGAAATGGGGTTAACTGGGTGTGCACATGACAAAACAGGGAAACATAATACACGCACTCCAAGAAGAAGCCTGGGTTATTTTTTGCAGCAAATTTACTGCAAGCCCTAAAAGCTTTCAGGTCTAAGATAAATATGGCCTCATTGTCATTTGTACAATTCAGTCTCTTGCCAATACTTCACAGCAATCACAGGCAGCGTGAAGTAAATATTCATATGGTAATTGAGGCTGCACATGTTCCATGTATTAATCAGCACCTAAAAACAGTTCTCAATACAGTCTGACCACAGGCAAACTAATATCCAAATTAAAATCAAGTATAAAGCCTGCCAAGAATTAGACACAGCTGGACAAAGGGTACACAGTTTTGCTAAAAAAGGCAACAGTTAATGATGGACCAAATTCTCTTTTCAGCAGCCACTGCTAGCAGAAAAGCTTGGGAGGTCCAACGGGTACCAGAAAGGGAGGAAAATACAGAATCAACATCCAAACTGCTAAACCATTGCTGCTTTCACAGATTCAGGCTCCTGATCTTTACTGCCTTATGCCATCTGTGAGACCTACACTTCCTAGCAATGCCCCAAATTACATGGAAGAAACCATACTGGAGCATTTGTCTCTGAGGCTGCTTGACAGCCATATTCCCATATTCCCAGAGCTACAAAATAATGTCAGAATAAAACCTGAGATACAATAGCTAATAAGTAGAATGAAATCTCCTTGCTTCTTTCCTCAATTTTCCAGAGAGAGTTTAGACTTTATAAGACCTGAATGACTGGGTCCATGGTTGGTCTGTGGTTGGTAGGAAGGTCTAAGATGCTGTTTTCCACAAGCACAAAAAATAGCAAGGCAGGACTTACAGACTTATGATACAAAAGCAAGGATGTTTTCACATTTCATCCCTCCCTAGAGCACAAGTTCTGCTAAAGCCTGTTGATTACTCCCATGAGACCTTCCCACTGGAGTCAGCAGGAGCTGTGCTCATATTTCTCTTGTGCAGATTTGCATGCATATCCTTTACATACGTTATGCAAGCTAAAATCCCCAAGTACACAGAGATAAAAGTGTGAATTTTCAGAGATAGTTACCTTGTTTCAGAATGAGGAAGAAATAACCCAGAACCTTTGCCTAAACCACTAAATCCACTCAAATCTTTGATGGTGTCTTCAAAAGTGAAAGGCTGCTTTCATCTCCTCCCAGATTATTTGTCACAGTTGCTTGTCCAAGCTGCTGGCCAACATGGGAAAAATCTCATTATGCAATGTGAGAATATCCTCCTAGGCTTCCAGCCTGGATTGAAGCAGTAAGAGCTCCACAGGAAGCACAACAAACCTGTAGTTTGTTACTGCAGAGAATTTTCTGTCTCTGGGCCTGAGCCTGAAATCACTGAAATCTCCATGTATTTCCAGAAGGAGGCATGTCCCTCATTCCTTGCTCCTTTGCTGGCTGTGAGGGAAGAGGCAGGGAAGGCTGATATGCTGCTGTAAGACTGAGCACTCCAGGACCTTTAGAAATAGGCAGCAGCAAGATCATTCAAACTGGCTATCTATACGGTGACAAACCTTCTGGAAAACTCCTTCTGCACAAATGAAGGATTTGCAGTCAGATCATTCATGTGTGCCAGGAACTAAAGGGGCCAAAGAAGATGACCTACTGTGTGCCAATAAAGGCATGGAATCAGCTATGAACAGAAAAATGCAGCCCCACTAGAGGGCATAAGGATTGGAAAACATCTGTGGATGAAGTTTCAAGGGTCCCAAGCTCCTTAAGGTTCTGATAATCTGAAAAGTGGTTTAGTTCCTAAGGATATGGAGGAGTTTCTTCATCAGAAAGCACCTCCTGGCATGTTGTCTTAGAGGAGCTGGATTTCCAATGTCAGCTGCAGCATGGCATGGTACCAGGGGTACAAACTCCGTCCTCCAGGCTACCACAGACACAAAGGAAGTGAAATCAGCCTGTGCCAGTGAGAAAAATGTGATTCCTGCAATGTTCTCTCCTCTGATCTTAATGCTATCAGGTGACTGATTCAACAAAGCAGGCAGCAGACTGCCAGAAAGGTCTTTTTCTTAGACAGCAACAGTGACTGCACTGACTGCTCCTTTCATCCTTTCCTCCAAATTCTTTCGTTTTTCCTGCCAAGCATGTGAGCAAGAACCTTCACTACTAGGTCGGTTTTGACCTCGTATCTCCTGGTTTTCTAAGCGACCTCAATTTAATCTGTTGTACTTGTCTAACATCAATGTAAGTATTTCTGGAAGGTGGATTTCCCTTTTGTTCTCAGTTTCTACAGCAGTCTGTACCTATGGCTCCAAGAACTACAGTGACAAAAACAAAAGTATCAGTGAAGATTGCAGATCTTTAAGGCCGAGGTCTGGCTACTGTGCTTTTCAAGGAAGGACTAAAGATCTGCTGCAAGCACCAAAGCCCAGTACACCCCAGCATTCATTCCCAGCAGTGGCAAAAAGAGAAGGTACAATTTACTCACCTTAAGCCTGACTTGTTCATAAATAACAATGGGCCTGTTGCTGAAGGTGATGGCATTGCAGAAGCTAGCCTGGCGCTTCACCACCTTCTGTGTTGTGTCCATGATGATCTGGGATCCCTTCGTGTGAGGATGGAAAAGCAGGGGGCTGATGGACAGAGTTCCACATTGTGGGATGGGGAGACAGTGCTTCTGCTTGTGGTGGCATCGGTGGGAGGAGGTTGAGAACGACCCACCAATGGAATCTGAAAGCAGAATGGGGGAAAAAAAGAGTTTCAAGTCTACTGTAAGTAATATGGAAATGTTCAATTACCAAAAAAAAGCAGAGGTACTTCAGACAAAAAGTATAGATAAAACAAAAAAAAAGTTAGTCAAATCCTTAAACCGTAAACCACTGAGGGATTTTAGAGCATCTTCAGCAATAAAAGACTGAAAGGATACTAAAGACTCCTGACAATACAGAGCAGGACATTGAGACTGCACCTCAGCACTGAAATCACAGGCCATCTTGAGGCCACAGACCAGGAGAGAATGCAAGAATTGGTTCTAAAACTGGAGCAAAGCCCTTGTGAAGTTGCTGTATCAAAGCTGTCACACCTAGGGGAACAATCTTCCACTTTCGGAGGACTCCTACACAACTTGACCATTTCTCTCACACTTCCTTTGCAACAGCATCTCCACTGATCTTTGCCTCCATGTGACTCTGGGTGCCCTATCCACCTGTGCCATGTGCCAGCTCAGGCACACACATTGCTGATTTATACTCAAGCACCACTCAGCAGTGACCCACCTGGATCTCTCCACCAACTCCTGTCCAGTCTCCTCTCTCCTCCACTGATAACCTCAGCTGAGATCCCACCTGTCATGAAGGCATTGATCAGCACACCATGATTGCGGTGAGGAAAGGTAAGAGGGAGAAAGGCTGTGAAGGATGGAAGAAATTACATCTTTCTCCATTCAAGACTCCAGAGAAAGACGTGACACAGGATCAGCAGAGCCACGACAGCAGCTTTGTTCCTGAATGAATGGACAGGCACGTTTCTATTCAACAGGGAGCCTGCAGCCGTTCCAGCTCAAAACAAACACTCTACTGAACACAAGTCATCTGCTTCCTTTTCCTTGTGTGCACATACACACTACAGCAAGCACATATGTTTGGGAGGAAATACTCCTAAATTTGGAAACAGAGTACCAATAGAATACAGGACTATTCTGTGACAGACTGAAGAACGCAACAAAAGCAAATATGACCTTAAGAATGTGCCAGTTTGTGCTGTAGAGATGCATGACTAAACAGTACTCTTCAAACATGCAAACTATAGAAACTAATTACCTATATTCTTCACACAAATTAATTGCTCACTGCTGTGTCTTTCTATAGCTACTATAAAATAATGCTTACACCTCTAATGTAACTCTTGGTTTTGCAATAAAAAGTCCAGATGCTCTTCCTTCCAGCCTTTTGGGTAGTCTTAGCTTGAGCTTGTATCTACACAAAGCTGTAACAGCACATCCTCAGGTTGAGTGTACTTAACTATCAGCAAAACTTAAAATGCTGGCTTCTGATGATAACAGAATCATCATCATTATAATTCAACTTCAGCAGCTGTCACTCCAGCCTTCTCATCTCCTTGCTGGGATTTTTTCCTCCCATTTTCAGCAGCAGTGCTGTTCCTTCAGAACAGAGCAGGGCAGTCGTACAGCAGGGCTATTACCTTTAAACACTTTCATTAATGCTTTATGGGAGAGATTAATCAACTGGGAGTTTTTTGATGCTAAAAGTGATGTGGAATATATCAACTTCCTTCTCCTGTTCCTCACCCACGGAGAAGGAGAAATAAGGTGCAGAGTACAGAGAAAAAGTAGAGGTTAACCTGAGCAGGCAGGTCACGGAGGGAAGGAAACCTTTGGGAGGAACAGACTGCGTGAAAGGGGAGCTTGGCAGGGGAAGGTCAGGATGCAGAAGCTCACATGAGCCTGACCTTTTCACTTTGGAAAGGTCACTGCTGACCTGGTGTGGTGCACCCTGGTTTTCCCCACAGACCAGACTGGATGGTCAGAAGACAACACAGGCTGTAGCAGGTCCACAGAAGAATTCTCTCAGTGTACTGCCCAAAACCTGTTAAATTAGAGACCGTGTCATTCCCCAAAGAACAGGAGGTTGAATCCCTTCCAGTATTACCAATTTTCCAAACTAGTTCTCTACTATCACCCCTTTGAAACTGCTATCTTGTGACAAAAGTCACAAGAGAAAGATCATGCCTGCCTGAAAACAGCTCTGTGTGGAAGGGTTGCAAACCCAGAAGCGCACCATGGACCCCTGTACAGCTTTCCAGCTTCCATGTGGGGGTCACAAAGAACAGCAGCTGCTCACTCCTTAGGTTTGACTTCATTTCTCCATTCATGCCTGGTTATAGATGCTGTTTGAACTATTTCACCCAGCACTGGGTTGGAACCCTGAACACAACCTCCCCATAATACCATAAGCCCTTCCAAGAGCATAGCAGATGTGGTAAAACTGAGCCACAAGGCCATGGACTGGATCTTCTGAAACCTTTCAGTGAGCCAAGGTGAAGGAGATGCTAACATGAACCACACCATAACACAGCTCAACCTGTCTGCCTTCAGTGTCTCACTCCTAGGTGTATCCTTTTCGGAGCTGTTTGGTAAAGCAGAGTATTTCCCCAAAGGTGGCACACTCCTCCTTCCCTGAGCATTAGATGTCCCTGGTCTCCTGGATCTCAGCATCCTGGATACAACACACTACACACAAGGCAACACTGGGAGGTCTCAGCTTAGAGAAATGCAGCTCAAAGCCTGTTAAGGGTTTTCACCACAAGTGTTCATGCTCTGCAAACATTAAGCATAATCTTAAAAGCTTGGGATTTCTTAAATACTTCAAGAAATGTTTGGATTTATTATTTTTAAAACACATTTTTGCCAGTTGATAATATCTCGATAGGCACTTACGAGAATACTGTAAAAACTCATTTCATATTGAAAGCTGACTGCAAGGTATTAAAGATAAATTTCTTACAGCATGTGAAATAAGTATCATTCAGAATTGAAAGAAACAGAAAACAAGACTTTAAAACAGAGCCCAAAGACTGATATGCAGTAGCAAATGGAAATGACATATCCTTATCTGCCTGGGGAGAAGGAGAGGTCTGGGGTGGGGACAGAGGTCCCTGTGCTGCAGGCAAGTGAAAGTGCAACAAGTATGCAGGGCAAACACCACACTATGAATGGAGAAGAGTGTTTCAAAATTATTACCTTTTCAAAAGAGGCTGACAGACAGTTCTTTATCTGGCAGGTGGCCTTGCTGGATAAGCACTTCAAGGGAAGGATTTTGAGAAGAAAGAAGAGGAAACCTTGTGTGGGTGTGGGGACAGGGACACCACAGAGTGCAGCAGAAAAGGTCTGCCCCTAAAAGAATATCCACACAGCCTTTCCAAAGCTGGGTAGGGAGCAGCAGCAGAGGGGAAAAAAAATTAACTGAGATGAATGCTTGCAATCCTTACCATTTCTTGAGCTGGACCCAGACTTTTGAAAATTATCAGTGAAATACAGCATAACTAGTTATACGGATCTTTTATATTTGTTAATAAAAAGCTCAGAAGGAGAAAACATCTTGAAATTGTTGTGCTAGGCTTTGCAAAAGGATTCTTAAAAGCACAATTTGAAATACAGTTTACTAAAAACAAACATCAGCTTAACACCAGTGGAAACTTGAAAGGGGTTGCAAACCTTGTTTTCTCACATGCAGCCTGACCCAGGGCATGTGCACAGAAGAAAGAGAACTATAAATTAATGCAAATCTTCACTGCCTTTAAAAACATGTTTGCTGTTCTTGAGGGAGCAAGTAATAATGTCTCTCCAGTCTATATCCAACTCTCCCTGGGCCTGCAGGATGACAATGACCCTGTCACGTTGCTGTCACCACAGTAAAGTACTCATGTTTGCATGGCAAGATGACCAAGAAGCCAAAGCAAAGCTTTGATCCTCCACAGGAAGAGACTATAGCTTTACAAGTGTTGGAGTATTCAATGATAGAAATGCAAAGGGTTCATTCTAGAATGCTAAATCCAAATTAAGGAGCATTTTGGGTTAAACTTTAGTGAATTAGGGAAATATCTGCAAGGTGGACCTCAGCCAGCTGGTCAGATCTAGCATTCCCATCCAAGATTCCAAAAGAAGTCAAAGCCAAATAATAACTTATTTTCATCTGTGCTATTTTAGAGGTGACAAGATGTATCAAGTGAGTAGGTTCATGCACAGTATAAGATTTTCCATTTAAATTGCAAACTACAAGACAAGAGGCAGGTGCAGACAAACCACATGCATATGAAAGGAGATAAAACTGGTCTTTTTTTTTTTTAACTTGAAATGCAAAGCTAAGTTGTCTTTATAGTAAGAGATATGAAAGACATCAAGGGTAGTTTTACAGCATCTGTGAGAAGCCTCCCCCCACCCCGTATAAAACTGGGGCAAGAGAAGTTGGAGTTATTTGCAGGATGATCTGCAACAGATCCATCTTTCAAACCTGACTGACAAGTGTTGGGAAGGGAGTGGTTAATTTGTGTGGAGCCCTCAAAGTGAAGAGGCTGATTTTTCATTTCATAGGGAAAAATTAAATTAGTGGAAAAGATGCAAAAAGTGACAGCAAGTACAAAGGGCAGGAAAATAGGTGCAACAGGTGAAATTTGTAATAAATACAAGCACAGCAAGACTTTGTTTGTCAGGGGCAGAAGAGATGACTTCAAAGCTTCAGAGCAGAAAGGAAAGGAGAAAGGCTATGTCCTGAAGATGGGAGAGGTGCAAGTGGGATCTGCAATACTCATGATACTGGTGTGTTTGAGGGCATTTAGGAGGATGAGCTGAGAGACACTGGCATTTCCTGCAGGAGTGCCAGGCAGTCACCTGGGAGTGGGGCTTTTTTAGCAACACAGCTCAATACCTCAACTTAGGAGTCCCTGGTCAGAACCTGGATGTGAGGCTTTACAAAAGCTTGCTTGAAGACAATGCTGAGGCTCTGACTATCAGTGAGTCAGGAGTGTGGCAACTTTTGTAAAGCTTGAAAAAATAGCTAAAAGAGCTGAGGAGTGACAGGAGAATAAGAGCCCTGCTTCAGTTATAGTAAGCCTGAGTTGTCTGTAATATTTTATTTTTTAAAAAAGGCAAAATGCTCAGAGCAGAAGTTCAGGTTGGTCAAAGTAGATTTAAGTACTTCAGATGAGAAATGAATCTGTTAATTGACGGCAGGAAGGATAGGGCTGAACTAATGTTTGTTGTTGAAATAACACAGAGAGATGAGAAGATGTCTTTGTGCAGAGCCTAGAGAAGACTCTGCCAGATGAGGGAAGGAAGGTGAGGAAGATCCTCAAAATGCAGGAGAGGCAGAAGGAGAGGACAGCAGGGCAGGACAGCTGGGGAGGCAAACCCTCACACACACCATTTCCAGGAGGAGCAGTCCAGCTGATGGCTCTGAAAGCACTTTAAAAATACCAAGGCTGATCAGGCCTTTTTCTTTGTTGAAGAATAGAAGAAGAAAAGTGTGAATATAGTTCTATATGCACATAAGGTTGTCGAGAAGAAATCTCTTCCCCTTATAAATGAATTTTTAAACTTTGTATCTTTGGTTACAATGCTGTGTAAGCATTAACCATTTCCTAGTCCCTAACCAGGCACTGTTTACTCAATATCTGTCAGTCATTCCCAAAAATTCATTTACTCTCGTGACACACCACAGAGACCTCTGGCACCACTCCACTTCCCATGGATGTAGCCCACCCTTTGCAGGTCCCTCCTTGCCCTCTCCCCATGCAAATCCCCCGGAGCCCCTGTGGACCATAAGCCCACTAAGCACATAAGAACAGCAGAGCATAAGTAAGCACCTATATGCTCCTGTCTGCCAGGTAAGGATAGAGGGGTGAGCAGCCTCCCTGGAAGTTGCTGGGCAGGAGGAATTGCATTGGGAGCTGCAGACAAATCCATGGAAAGGGGACTGACATCCCTGCATCAGCAGCAGCCACTCCTCCCTACAGTAGCTTCCAGCAGCTCCTCTGATGCACAGGCAGGAACAATTTGCATGTGCAATAATTATGTTTTTGACAGCGGGGAGGCACTTCTGACCTTATTCTCTTTGCATCTTGGTGATACCGCATCTTTGTTATTCTTACTATGGCTGACTAACATTATTGTAGGTTGATGTTGTCAGTAGGAAATGAGAAGATCAAAGTAAAAAATCATGCTCTGGAAGCATCTAAGATTTCTTTCTTGATTTAGAACATTTTTGCACTGCTGTAATCAGGTAGGCTCTGTCAGCAGTCTAATGAGAAATGTAATAATATATTTATGTCTTCTAACAAAAGAAAGCAAGTTAAATCTAAATCTAATTAGGTTTATGGTCTAGGGCTATTTCAAAAATTCTGTTTATCCTCCTCCTACAAATGTGCAGTTTGGTAATCTTCTCCCTTTCTAATATCTGATGCTTCAGGAGGAATAGAAACAGCTTGCCCAAGGTGATGGCTGATCTGTCTGTGCTGCAGATGGTGGGACATAAGGAAGAAATAAACCCAGAACTTTCCATGCTCTGTCCTTTTGATAATCCTTATCTTTTCAAAGATAAGCTGATATACTATTGGCCATAAGATTACATAGAATTTATAGGTTATGTTTGCTTTTCTGACTCACTTAACAAACCTGCTTCTTGCTATAGCTCCTTTTCTAGAAACTGCCCAGTTGGGATAAGCCATTTACCTCTCCCACCTACTGTAACCCCAGTTACCCATTTCCTCAGTAGAGATCAGAACTATGCACAGAATGTGTTACACTTTCATGAACATCACAGAATTCCTCCTAATTCATAACCATGTAAACCAAGCCCAAGTACTCATTGCAGACATTCAACTTAAGAATTGTGCTGCTGAGATTAGGGCCAGCAGCCCTTCATCCCTCTCTACACAGGTCCCAGGGTACAAACACAAACCTTGCATCCACTTTGAACCAAAGCCTCACAGTCACAAGCCGGGTGTTCCCACCCTGGTGTTGCCTGCGCTGCTGCTTTTCCCCTTCCCCTCCTGTTCATCACAGCCGTGATGAACAGCAAAGCTGCTGCCCCAGAGGCAGCCCTGTCTCACTGCACAGCCACAGCCAGCAGAGCAGCCACTCTCAGAGAGTTCACGACAGTTCATACTGAAGAAAAAAAAAAAAGCAGCGACATAAAAGCAGAGCCCAAGTGCAAATATTTTACAGCCGCGTAGTATTTCCATGCACTACAAATCAATGTAAAAGATGTTTTCTTCAAGGGGCCTCATATAGGCTGTGTTTTTAAAATGCATTCCCTCTGCTAAATATAAATCAGTAAGAGTTTTTGTTCTTCCAAAAGATTAGCTAGCCTCAGTATTTTGGGATCTAATTCTGGAATACTTGTTGAGGTGCCAGCATTCTCTTCCAATTTAAATACAGTTTAATGGAAAGTCTATCCTGGGCACATTTTCCATCTACAGTGTAATAGCTTGAAAGCCTGAATACTGAGAGTTCACCAGAAACAGAGGTAACCTATCAAGGTTAAACTTCATTTATTTGTCAGGATGAGAAAGGATGTGGGAGCAATGGAGAGCAGGTGAAAGCAAACATAAGAGCAGTAGAGACAAGCAAATGGATCTATAGAACCAAAATCCAAGAGATGCTAGAAGTGGTGTAGCCTACTGACAAAGCCATGCAAAGAAAATTAGAGAAGCTATGGTTCTGAACTCAAGCGCTTGAATTTGCTCTGAGTTGCACCTGTGTAAAATCAAAGATGTGCCCCTAGACCTAAGATGCTGAATTAAGTCCACATCAGGCTGATCCCACTGCATATTTACAATATAATAGGATGCTTTTCTTTTCATCAGTGGAAAGAGGGTATTTTGTGGAGCACATCTATTATGCAAGAATTATGCTTCTTATCTGGATGATCAGCTGGAGGATGCTTCCATATCCTGAGTGTCTTGTTTAGCACAGCTCCCTAATCACAGACCACCTCTAATCAACAAAGACATGAACTGGGATGAACGATAGAGCAGTGGAAGAGCATCTCCTTTTACCCAGCTGTAGAGTTTAGATTGTGTTCAGTACCACATATAATGAAGTTTTATGCTGTAATGCCATTTCTAAAGACTCTCAGAAGGCAGTTTTTCTTCTATCATACATGACAATTACACTTGGAGTGTGCCTTCTTTCTAATATAAAACATCCATTTAGAGTCACTTCAAGACACTGTAAAGTTGGGTCATTTTGTGTGTAGTCTTGTTTAAAAACACAGTGCTCAAACCATTCTTGTTTCACACCCTTCCTCCTGAAAGTCCCCTGCTGTTTTTCCTTGCAGGATGTCTAGAGAGCATGATTGCCACGAGCAGCTCCTTACCCCATCCATATTTAAACTTGTGAGGTGCACTGATCTTTTGCCAAAATTATCTGGTGGTGATATGCCGATGTCCCCAAACTCAGGTCACTGCCCTTTCCTTTCTGTAGACTGGTAGCTACGGAAATACTATCACCCAGTATGTCTTTTCTATGTCTTTCTTTTTTTTTTTTTTTTTTTCCTATTTTAATTTCTTTCTGATTAATTGAAAAAATTGAAAATTCCCTTTTTCAGCACCAGAAAATTGCACTGCTCTCTTTGCTGTTAGTTGGAACAGTCTCCAAACTATTTCCATCCGCATCAGTTACCCAAATGTCAAAGATTTCCATTCAATGTAACATCCAAAAGCAGTCCTAAAGGAAACTTCTTTAAATAAAATATCTACTCAGGGTCACCTGGCTGCTGTTTATTGCTGGGGGGCTTTTTAGGGTTTATTTTCTTGTGAAATGGAATATGAAAGTGCTTACAAAGGAAAAATTACCTGAAACTCTAGTCTTGCTCCACACTGACTAGACCCAAAAGACATTGATTCCACTGGCTTTATTTCCTGTTTGGCAGCAAATAAATCCTAAAAGTAAGGGGTTATTTGAGCTAGCAACTTATCAGGCAGGTCAAAATTTACTATTACTTTTACTATTTGGCCACATTTAACATCCTCTTAAATATTTCAGGATTATAGGAGCCACACGTTTTTTTTTTAATTCTTCCTTTCCACTCTCTCTTCCTCTCCTTGAGGAAAATTCACATAACATACAACTTTCCTCTCTGCTTTCTTTGCCATTCCTTCCTCCTTCTTCCTCCTCCTCCCTTGTCACAAGTATTAGTTTCTCAGCCTCTTCCCTCTTTCAAGTATTCCCCTTCCTTCACTGGCCTCATTTTATCTGGCACTTTTTTTTTCTTAATCTCTTGAACTATCCTGGTTTGTTGTCCTCATGCTTCATACCCTCACATTGAAAAAACCCCAAACAGGTCCCCGTCTCCTAAAGCACAACAGGCCCTTGTGATTAACCAAGGCTAAGCTATAAAGAGATGGATTTATTTTGGCAGACTGCTAGTTAATCTGTAATGTATTCCTGCAAAGTAACTTGCACTGGGTACTAAATGAGGCAAAAGTTTGTCATCAAAATGACATTTTTTAGGTACATTGCTGGGAGGAAAGCACAGAGCTCTATGCCTGACTCCCACCATCAGCCTCTTAAACCCCCAGTACACCTGGCAGAGCCAGCACAAGGGCCCAGATGTAAAGCTCCCAGCCCAGGGCAGGGCACCAGCCCTGCTCTCCAGCAACTTCGATGCACAAATAGAAATTATAAACAAGAACTTTCGCCCAGACCAGAGTGGACTCCAGTAGCATTAGAAGTGTTAACCACTACACCATTAAAATATTATTTTTTCCAGGCAAATAATATAAGTACTGCTGAGGCAAAACCAGGAGAAAGGGCAACATTTCTCCCTTTACGCAAGAATTTGGCCCTCTATGCACACATTCGTTCATTAATCTGCACTTTCTGTACCACAGTCACAAGTGGAATCTAAATTACTGACTTTCCCACTATCATCTGGCTCTGCAGCACATCGCTTGCACCAGTTTCAACACCCTCTACCAGTAAATAACTGTTTCTTTAGAAGACCAGAACTTGAACTTGGACCACTGAATTAAAACATGAAATTTCACCAGCAAGTCAGACCATAAAGTTACAGTTTATTTTAATAATAATAAACACTATTTCTGGTGCTTATTCAAAGAACGAGTGTGAATACTATTCCACCATACTTCCTAGCAATTTCCATGCCAGACCCATGAAGTTATCACTTCACGTTTTGCTGCAAACAGCTGCTGCAGCAGTCCCTACAGGAACTTGCTTTCCTTAGCATTTGCTGCCATAGGTCAGCCAGTAGAAGACCAAGGGTGTGAAATCCTTATTGCCTGAGGACAAGAACACATAGACCTGTTTTATTTCTTTAAAAGTCATCCTACCTGCTAGCCACCACCTCATGCTGAATATCACAAAGAAAGAAAGAAGAGATGGGTCCTGCCCAGAACTGTCTGCAGGCTGCATATAAGAAAAGAAATAGGAACGAGGAACATAACTTTGTAAGCAAGTACATGTTTTATCTGATTTTCTGTTATTTTAATGAATCTGTCAGGACCATGCTGTTCCATACTCATGGCCAGTGCTATTCCTTGCCCCAGAGGACTGCAGGAGGTGACTGCTTCTGTCACCACAACAGCACATGGAAGATAGTTCTAGTCCTCTCTGATTTGCATAGGCAAAAATACACTTCAAACTAGAAGTCCAAGCCCTTTCATTATAAGCCCTCACAGAACCCTCTCAAACCTTCATTATTATTTTCTAATGACTTGGATTACAGAGCCAACCCCTCAAGTTGTTTTGTAGAGGAGGTACCCCAGTGTTTCCTGTGAGAACACATCAAGACAGTTCTGCCACCCCTGGCTTTGAAATTTAACATTCGTGTGTACAAACAGGAAAAAACTTCCCAGTAATTCAGTTTTCATCGATTTTATATTGCTGCAGCTTTACTTGCATGTCTTTTCCTGACACAGATGACCACTTACCATCTACTGAAGCTGGGTAATATACAGCAGGTGACACGGGAGGAACATCATGAAGATAAAAAGTTAACTGCATTTCTAAACAGCTGGAGGAAGAGAGATGGGCTAGAAAAGCAAGCCAGCTTGGAATGGGAACAACACACTGCTTTACAATTCATGCAGAGGGGCTGTTTTGCATATTGATTTATTGAAAAGAGTGAAAAGAGGAAGAAATTTGATGCCACACGAGTCAGACCATTGCTCCTGATGAACCCACATTCATAGTGTCACTGCCTTGAAGATCACGTGTGAACTGGAAACAAGCCTAAAGGGCTCAGGGGACTTTATTCTCTTGGTGGAAACACATACACTATTTCAGAAAAGCAAGGAGCAATTAAGTGTGGAGATCAACTCATCCATCCATTTTCCTTGTGCTTTTTAGCTTAAAAAAACCCATAGCATCCTTTAGTCAATGTTCAGATAAGGGGCATGTCTTCTGGTAAGAAAGATCAGTGGAGCTTTAATTTTTTTAGGGGTTTGCAGGTTGGTTTTTTTTTTGAGTACATTAATGCTCCTGTTTTTCTAAGCCACAGCACTAAACTCTAATGTAGTAAGGACCACACTGCATCCCTGACAGATGCACCTTCCTGACAGCACAGAGAGATGCAGCTGTTGGAGTCTGCAAATCCAGACCTCTGGGCCATGAAGCATTTCCCTGATTAGTTTTCTGCACCCAAAAGCAGATCTCAATTCAGAATCTGAAGCTACTGCTGTAAATAGAGTACACAGAGGAAAAACACAAAATATTTGCTGTCAAACGGAAGTTGCACAAATCCCAAATCACTATCAATCTGGGTTTTTTTTTCCCAGAGGGTACACTTCAAAACCTCTGGAATACTGAGGCTATTAAGGATAATTTGCCCACATTCACACTTCATTCCAGCTGCTCCCACAGTACTATACACCCCACTGCACTAACTGAGCCAGCAGTACCAGCCATGTGTGTATGACAAAATTGTGCCACACCACTAAAGACAAAAATAATAAAGTCTGCCCACAAGGGTTAAATCACGGATTTTCCAAAGCACAGCATTAAGAGAAGATGGAAAGTGTGTATTGTCGTGTATATATATATAGCCAATAAATCTAAAAATATTCCAGTTATCAAATGCTAAAGAGCTTCTGAATCTCCAAGCAACTGCTTGTACACTGGTCAGTCTGAAGCTGCAATCAGTTTAGGATGAGGAGTCCCCAAAGAACAGCTTTGTTATATGAGGTGTCAGAGCAGAAAAGTCTCTGTGGGATAACTCATGAGTGGGTAAAGAGAGGTCAGGTAGCCACTTTGCAACTAACAGGATAGAAACATCTCCCAGGCAAAGCAGCTAAGGTTACAGGATCTCTGGTGAAGAGCATTGTGAGAGCTGCAGTCAGCTCTCACAAAGATGGTGAATGATTTTAGCACTCTTTCAAATCTATCTATAGTACATTTGTAGGATATTTCTCTGAATTTTATCCTTTCTACCATTGGTACAGATAGCCTGGATGTTTTATCCTTTGTTTGATAAATGTCATTGCACACCTGAGTAGGAAGAATGCAGGGAACTGAAATCACTGCATCTCTATTTTCAGGAATTAATTTCTAACATAATGCAATATCCTTTGTAGCATCCCAAAGACAGCACTGCCCACTTTCCTACCTAAGCCTGACTGCTAGGAACCATGCATAGACTAGCACAGGCCAAAGAGAGTAAGATCATTTTACAGTCAGCAACCATCCAAAATCCAGGTGTTGAGATAGACATACAATATCAAGATATTGAATCGCCCACCGTTGCTCAAGCAATAGTGCCTTGGGCTGCTCAGAAAGGAGACAGGTTTGCCCAGGAACCTTGTCACAGCAACGTTTCTTATCAAGGTGTCTTTGGCCAATTTTGCAAAGCCACTGATGTGCAGAGATATTAAAAGAAGAGCAGCAACTCCTACCACGCTGTAGCTCCTGTTCCATGTGAAATCTGTGTGAGACCAGCACCTGTTGGGGTCTGGCTCACCCCAACCCCGGGATGGTGTTGGCAGGGTGGCTCAATAAGTAATAAAGGGACAGGAATGACTAAAGGGCTAGAAACTGAAAGCTTTAATATAAGGACAAATAAAAAGGGGTGCACAAGGGCGCAACAATAAAACATAACCCAAAACGCCTGCTCACAGCTACCTCTAAGAAATAAAGTCCTTGCTCCCTAGAAGCCCGATGTTCCCAGGTCTATGTAGCTCCCAGTTGCTCCCATAATCCTTTTCTTCTCCTTTGCTTCTTGCCATAGCTTGACTGGATGTTATCTCTCTTGGCTTCTCAGTGTCCAGGGTCCACTGTTGTTACCTGCTGTGTGGCCGGTTCACAGCCCATCCCTTCCCAGGTCCCATCAGGACTCCCTTGAACTTGTGCTCCTTCTAAGCACATAGCTTCACTCAGAATCATAAAACAAGAAGGCAACACAAATGATAGTCTCTTACCCTTCAGAGCTGATAAAACAGAGGGTGGCACTGAACTAGTTTAAGATAATGAGAAAATTAATTGAGCAATTCTCCTTTTGCAAGTTGCAAGAAATTTGTATCATCAATGATGCCTTTATAAAAGCAATTAGATCCTTAAAGCTCTATTTTATATTTGGTAATCTGATTCTATTTGGTGTGCGAAGACAGAAGTCATTTTGATCTGGGATACTTCAGTACATTATAGGCAACGATATATTTCCAACTTCCAGAGAGACTTTTTAAAAAAACTTTTTCTTTTTTATCTCTGTCTCTTTATAAGCTGCCATTTTTCAAGCTTTTTGAATTGAAATTAATTTTGAATTGAAAAATACCAATTCTTAACAACCCTTATGTCTTCAGTCAGTCTTCAAACAGCCCAAGAGAAAAGTAAGGTTTTATTTAAAGTACTTTTAGTTGACTCAGTGAATATTAGAGATAGGCAGATCAGAGATGAAACTGTGGCTTTCAAAACTCCTACCTAAAAGCCTTTCCTTTACTCTCCTCCTCCCAAAAGCTAAAGAAAATTAAACACTTCTATCTTTCTTCTGACCAAAAGCCTGGTCTGATGAACACAAAATAAAATCCAGGATTTATTTCATTCCAAAACAGTATCCCAAACACTCTTGCCACCAAGCTGCCATTTGTCCAGTTTCTAACATTTAGGTTTTCCAACCAAGGAAAAGATGAAACCATGGAGAAATTTTCCTTAAGCAAAAGACGTTTACCGGAAATCTTCTTTACTTTACAGCAGGAACCAACCCAGAGCAGGGATTGCATTTACGCCAGAGCTCTGACAAATGCCTGTTGAGCTGCAGCACTTAAACCACTTGCATTTTAAACAGCAGTTTGCCAAGTGATACTAATTATTTGGGAGATCTCTGCTCCTAGAAACGTAAACATTTCTTTTCATACCAATCACATTTTCTTTTCCATGTGGTGCTTCCAGCAGAGACTGAAATGAAAATGGCTTCTTCGTGTGCCACAATGTGGTTTATGGCTCAAATCCCCCTCTACTCTTGAAAACAGGGTAGTGTTGCCCTGGGGCTCTGCACAGCACCTTCCCATCCCTGCTTTGTAGGCAGAACCCCCTCTCCACAGGTGGAGAGCTCTCCCAGGATCAAACCCATCCACTTTTCTCAAGGCTGTGCAGCTTCCTTCTGGCTGATAACACAGGTCTGGGACTTGCAGTAGCCTGAGGATCACTTGAACTTCATAAAGCAAGCTAAGGGCTCAGTTGCTAGAGAGCACTGCAGGGAAATGACAAACAGCCTCTTGCAGGAGTCCGAGTCAAAAAACCCACAACCAATTCCCAGACCTGCCACGGAGCAGCTCAAACACAGGCACACATTTCCTTCAAACTCCCTCCTGGTTCAATAAGCACTGCCTGGGCTCTGTTCAAGCCAGGCCACAAGCCTCAGAGTTTCTTGAAAAACACAATTTCAGTCCCACCCCAGTATCTCACAGCAGGTCCTGCTTTTACTGACACGTCTATTGGCCAAAAACTCCCAGTGTTGTATCCACACGGCGCCACGTGGCTGCACAGCAGGGCCTATCACAGAGAAAATCTGGCAGTGTCAGCCAGAAAAAGTTTCATTAAATTGCAGCAAGTAACCCAAAGACTTTACCAGAAGTGAGACTAAACCAGCAGTTTCAGAGTCACACTGAGCCATCTGCAAGTCGCTCGTGGGAACTTTCTTGGTAGGGTAGTCAAAGACAGGATCAGTCTCTGCTATTCAAGCAAAATTTCTAGAGAAGTCACATCCATCCTCCTTGGGACAAGTGTTGGGTCCTTTTCTGTTTTCCGGACCTCATCAAAGTGTCCTGTGAGCAAGTTGCTGAGCCCTGGGAGCTGACCCAGCATGTCTGGGAAGGTCACCTGGCATGGATCTGCATCATACAGCCTCTGTGCAGAACCACCCTGTGAGGTACAACATGGTGGGGCAAAGTCTGACCATGCGTACGGGTGTTACTTGACCCCTCCATGCTCCCTCTCTGTATTAGGATGTGTTTACTGGTGTCAGCACAAAAGGATGCAAATTGAACCACAAAAAGAGTTGGTTTTTATATCAAGGGGCCTTGGTTTAACACAAAGGTTTCTCATTAAAAAAATTATTTTAACTTGTTATTTTAGCTTAATGGAGAGGGCAAGAACTTCAGATTTTTGCTGATGCTGGCTGTTAGGGGAGAGGCAATCAGGAGCACACTGTATCATGTTCATGAATGTATACAACCTTTATTATATTACCATGTTACTATTTCCCTTCTTCTTTAAAACAAAAGTGCTATCAGTGTGTCTAATGAGGAAAGCATGTTCTTGTCTCCGATCAATTATCACGTCTCGCTCTGAGCCCACCTTCTTTCAGCTATCGGGCCCATGGTAAATCTCAGATAAACCAAAGGACTCCTCTCCCCAGCACTATCAAATGCAGTCATCTTAAATGTTATTTTTTATGCCAACGAATTGCAGTGTCCCTTCAAGAGACAATCAAGGACAGAGTCAAGGAACAGAAGTACTGGTGAGACTAACTCGACAAGGGTACAGAGAAGGTGGCTCTGACTCATTCTGGACTCAGAGAAATAAATTTTCAAAGTCAAACATCGATTTACAAGAGAATAGACAAGAAGAAAAATGAAAGGACAACAGCAATCATAGGGATCAACCCCAGGGCAAAGCCCAAGGACCCACAGGGCTGAAGCATGTGCACTGACCATGGGCACATGCACTGCAAGGCTTGTGGCTCACAGCCATATTCATACAGCTCAGCACCCTGCTGTGTCATCCCTGACCCCTGACAACTCCTGAGAGCAAACATTAATTCCACCCTTTGGTTTGCTTTCACTTTATAGGAAACTCCCTTTCCTTCAGGGTTAATGTTTTAGACTGTTCTTGATGCAACCCGCTGCACATATAGATATCATTAATGCAAAATTCTTTATTGCAACTAAAGCAGCCATATCAGTTTTGAGATGATATGTATAGAGACAACCTCTTCTTAATTCCTGCTAATGACTGCAATAGTAACCATATCTGTTTAGCAAATTTATTTTATACTATTAACAATATGAATTTTCAGGGTGTGGGAGTACTTGCTTTGATTAAGTATGCAAATTATTCCTTAGAACACATCAGTAGATCCTACAAACCTTCCTGAAGCTACACCTGCTGCCTTGAAACTAATCAAATGATAGATTAATATATCACCCATTATTCTTAAGAAAACAGGAGAAGTAAGGAAGAGGTGAAGAAGGATCAGGGCTAAGAATGCATTCATATAGGAAAGGAGAAGTCCAAGAGGAGACAAATAAGACAACAAAATCTGACAAACAACATTCAGTCCCAAGGTCCCACCAGAACAGACCATCAAAGCTGACAGAAAAGCTAATGAGAAAATGCCATGAAAGCAAAGGACAAAATGAGAATAGGAACAGTCTTTGCTTTCACCATTGGAGCCAGATCCCTATGCTCAAAAACTGCCATTGCTAATGAAAAACTCATTTGCCTTTCATAATAAATAAAGCAGTTTTCAAGTATGAACGTGGCTACCCATAAAATCTCCACATACAGAGATCCTACACTTCCTGTCAGAAGTGTTGTCAGCAGCTGATAACGCTCTATTATTGGTCACCTTGGGACACTGGCAGGCGACTCACAGGTCAGAGGCATGCACTGAAATAGTCTCTGGAAGTTCCACTTTCAGCAAATGCCAACACTCTTTTGGCATCCTGCCAAGGTCTCCTGCACCAGTTAATCCAACCCTGAACAGGATTAATTTCTCATACACAGAGAGTATTTTGCTTTCAGGGGTCTATAGCAATTGTGCTGAAAGCAGAAGGAGTCAGTCCTCAGTCCTGTATTAGCTCTCAACAAGCAACTGTCTGAAGGATACAGGAGATGTTCATCCCTTAGTGAGTCTAATATCATCACCAGTCACCCCATCAAATGACCAGTTATCCCAAAATCAAGGCAATAACTCAGAGATTATTTGAATATAAATCAACACAGAAATCTCACTAGCAATTGGTATTATAAGTCTCTTTTTTTTGGTGTTGCTGTTTCTTATTTCTTCTGGGATATTCACAGCTTTAATTAGGTGTGAGAAGATGGAAATTATTAAATTAGAATATATGTATGTGTTAGAGAACAATGCTGTTTAGTGATATTAACTGCAAGGGTAAATATTGGTAATTAGAATGGTTATTGCAGGATAGGCAATGAATAGACAGCGAGAAATGAAGCGTAGGGCTGATTTCAGCACGTGCACAGAGACACACCATTTACCACCCTACAAGCAATTCTCAGAGAAGGAGAAAAATAGAGCTCTATAGTGCAAAGTAAGAGTGAAAGAAGTTGTATACCATAGCCATTTTTCACTAGGGAAATAGCCTCCACACTCTGCTCTTCCCCAAAACCCTTCAGCTGCTGCTCAGCAGCTGTCAGGAGGGCTGAGGCTTCCACACAGCACCCAAATGTCCCAGATCTGCCACCAACATGTGTGAACAAGACCCAGAAACTGTTTTCCAGGAGAACAAAATGTGGAGGAAGGATCATGTCAGGGCTTCACACTCTTTTGTTCAGGAATAAATCATCAGCCAGGAAGGAAAGGAAAGTCCATGGAAAATGAGATTCTGGTGAAATGGGAAATGAATACAGATAGCAACCCAAAAGTTCACTGCCATGCAGTGTGGACAAAGTCCTGCGATAACCCAATTCCTGCTTCCTTCTTCCATTTCGCAGCATGCAAATGTGGCTGCATTGCTCACCAGGCCTATATATGGGTGGTATAAATCTGGTCATGCATAACACTTATGTGATTCTCTGTACACACTACACAAAGACATACAAACTATTATTTATGTTGTATTCACAACTTACATAGCACCTTCCACAAGCAGCTTAAAAACTCAGCCATTCCAACTGAGAATCACACCTGTCAATCAGCACCACCTCCTGGGCTAAAAACCAGACATACTCTCACCTGGGACTTCTTTGCAATTATACTGATGCCATACAATTACAGTTTGAAAAACATGGCACAAGATACCTTTTCCCCTTGTAAAAATGATTCCACAGCAAAACTCTGATGAATGCCGGTGATGTGAGTAATCAAAGCGAAACAAAGCCCTGCAACAAATGATTTATCAGTAATTATGAGTGGTAGCAGGGAGAGTTACTGAGCAAATTTGCAGATATGCAGACTCACTTATCCCCTGCACGTGGACTAACCCACACACGGACTAACCTAGTGTACACTGTAGCTAGTCAAAACCCCTCTGAAGAGATGTGTATGTGTCATCACTAACCTCTGCACACCCACACATACTGAATCCCTCTCCCATACAGTGCAGCAGCTCCCTTGGCTAAACCATCACTTTGTGTTAGTTTGGTTCTTAGTGAAAGAGACATTAGAAGTACCCAGGTGTTTGGGGATTTTTTTCCTTAGACTGAATCTCCTAAATTTGGCCCCTAAAATCAAGAATAGGATCTTCTACAAATAGCAGCTCACTCATGACCATACAGAGGCATGAAAAACTACTGCAGCAGATGAAAGTTGTATCAAACACATATGAAGAACACAGGTATTATGACATATACATCTATTAGACATTTCTTTCAAGCATGATTAGCTAGCAAGTGGTTTAATATAATTATTTAATAAACCCTGATTCTGTTATAGGAATACTGTAGTATACATTCATTCTTGTAGAAACCAGCTTTCTGTGAATCACAAGGAACCATATCAGCATTTCCTGTTTAAAATAGTGTTAAGCACTGCACATATAGCTATTACATTTTAAATAGTAAGTAAACATCCCGTCCATCAAGGTTGTGTTACCTTTAAACCTCCTATTTCAACTTCTCTTCTTGCTGCATAGACGGCTCTGGAAAACACCACAAGGACTTCTACAGAGCGTGGTGAGAAAGCGAAAGGGAATGGGAAAGAGGAACAGATACAGTCACAGTGCCAGGCAAAGGGACATAGATGGAGACTGCCTGAGTGGGTTTCAGCACTGCGCAGAGAATAGTCCCATGACTCAACATCTCAAGCCATCAGATGACTCCTTTCAAAAAAAACGGTGCTGTTTTTCTTGGTACAAGCCATTGGGGTTTGTTTGGTAGAGGAGAATAAAGTCAGAAGACGACCTCTCTTAGAAAGCTCAGGTAGCTGGTGCTTTAGTGATGCCACCTAAAAGCTTATTTTTCCTCCCACTCCCACCAGGTGGGAAACTTTCCTTCAAGTGACTCAGTGCCCATTCAGCACCCACCAACTCCACCATTAGGGCAGTTGAGCATGGCTCTGCAGCCACATATCAATGGGAAAGCAGCATTCTCACCCAGGGAGATGCCTCTATGTATCTCACAGTATGGCTCAAATAGGATCAGCAGCACTGGCGTGCCCTCAGTAGACCTAAGCATCAGTGCAGGTCCAGGGACATCCAGGGTCACCACCACGGTCATGCAACCCCGTGCATGACATGTCACCCACTCATGGCTTTTCTTGAGCCAGAGGATGTTGAGTCTCCTCTATCCAGCAGGATTGCTGAGTATCTTTGCTGTTTGAAAGCAGATTTGCAAGTGAAAGGGGGTAAAATGATGCCAGGTGTTCGTCATGATGGTCTGTGTGGGGTTGCACTTGAATACTGTAAACCTAGAATAACAGAATCATTAAGACTGGAAAAGACCTCTAAGATAACCAAGACCAACTCCTAACCAGCCCCTCCAAGTCCACCACTAAACCATGTCCCTAAGCACCACACCTACATGCTTTCTGAACACTTCCAGAGACAGTGATTCCACCACTTCCCTGGGCAGCCTGTTCCAATGACTGGCTACACTTTAAAAGAAGAATATTTTTCTAATATCCCATCAAAACCTCTCCTGGCACAACTTGAAATCATTTCCTCTTGTCCTTATCCCTTGCTACTTGGGAGAATAGGCTGGTCCCCACCTTGCTACACTCTCCTTTCAGGCAGTTGTAGAGAGTGGTAAGGTCTCCCCTGAGCCTCCTTTTTCCCAGGCTAAACAACCCCAGCTCCCTGAGCTAGTCCTCAAATGATTTACTCTTCAGATCTTCCAACAGCCCTGTGGCCCTTCTCTGGACTCACTTGATTACCTCAATGACCTTCCTGGACTGAAGAGCCAAGAACTGGACACAGGTCTTGAGGTGCAGCCTCGTCAGTGCCCAGCACAGGGGGACAATCCCTGCCCTGGTCCTGCTGGCCACACTACTGCAGATAAAGGCCAGGATGCCATTAGTCTGGGCACACTGCTGGCTCACATTCAGCTGGCTGTCAGCCAACACCCAACCTCTGTTCTAACATCATTAGAACATAATTAAAAATAAAAAACATAGTTTTTTAAAACCAACAACCTGATTTTATGGTGTATTTGACAGAATGCCTCCTTCAAGCACCACCTCAGGAGCTTTTATCTCAATTTACTTTTATGACCCTGGCAAGGTCAGGGTGTGCCCTGGCAGAGGCAGGGACCCAGCACCCAGCTCTGGGCATGTGTCTTAGGGAAACCTGCTGTCTCCCCAGGACCAGCTCAGCAGAGCATGTGCAGCACCTCCCCACCTGAGCTAATTTTCAGTGAACAGTTAGGTGCTTGTAAAAATCCCAGCTCATCCTTGCAACATGGAGAGTTCACCAGAAATGTCTGGAGGACGTCGGTTAATTACCTGTGCTATCTAAAACAAAGATTGTCAATCCCAAGGCCATCAATACAATTACTTTCAGTATCGTTACATTCACTTTCAATTAAACTTACGAGAAATGGATACAGATTCTATTCTCTTTCCTCAGCTATTCTGAAACACATCTGAAACACAAATATTCAACAGAAAGATAGAACTGGAGGAACAGTAGCCACAGACAAACCACAAGTGCAGATGTAGTCTATTTTTGTTATTGTGCCTTTGTAGCACGATTTTTTTTTAATGTAATCCCTATTTTTTTTCAAGTATCACTGTGCTGAATAGAGCAGTGCATCACCTTTGTATATAACACAGCCTAAAGCCCCTCTGTTTGAAGAGGAAAATTTGAGTTAATTACCCACATCACCTCATTAGTCTCCATCTCCCAACAAATAAAAATTAGAGAAGCATGCTTGCTGTAGTAGAATTGCTGAAAGGCACAAGTTGCAAGATTACTGTGCAATGCGCTGCCAGCTGCAGGCAGGAGAAGGCCCCAACAGGAATGCCAAGCCCCTGGCACACACAGGAAACATATATATTTTTTATTCTTTCATTGACTTTTTTTAAAATTCATTCAAATAATGCTTCAAAGGGAAAAAGGCATTTACAATCACAAGAAAAAGGCATTTGCAATTACAAGACGACAGCCAGAGCTTTTTTTTTTTTTTGGTGACCCAGCGGTACAATTATTCTGCATACTGCATGCATATCATGAGGATAAATAAGAAATAAGGTCAGGCCACTGAAAATTCAGAACACAAACAATGAATAAATAAAAAATCTCTATCATCTTGCTAAATATCTTTGGGGAGAGTCATCTACTTCCTAACTATGTCCATTTGTTCCTTAAACTATAGGGTTTGGACTTGGTAGAAAATATGAGAAGAATCAGGGCTGTAATATGAATATGCACAGTGTAAATGTATATACCTCATGTGTCTCTATTCAAATAAAGGATATGTGATACTCCAAACCCACGTGGCACTTTACCTGTGTCTTTCATAACCATGTTTACTATTGTGACAAGGAAGGGTCTCTGAAAACCTCATTCACACCTCACTGAGCATGCAGCACACTTACTAAACCACACAGAACATTTCAAAGCTAAACACAAGTTTAATACGAAGGACTGCAATATTCTCACAGAAGTATTTATTGCACGAGATTTGTGCAGGCAGGGACACGGCTCATACCGCACGTTGTCCATAGATTCACGTTCTGGTTTAACGCTGGCCTATGCAGGGTATTCCAGCCCTTCTCCAGCTCCTCCCTCGCCCCGCTGCACATCTCCCAACAAACCCAGGGACAGGGCTTCACTCAACAGCCTCAGCTTCACACCAAAAATTCCATTCCAAACCTTATCAATTCTGCTTAGGAGAAACTGCTGGCGGAAAGGAGCAATAAGGTGAGTGTTCTGAGAGCCCGCTGAGCTGCCGGGCAGTAACCCTGCCCACGGGGGCTGGTGTCTCCCGGTGGGTCTGTCAGACAGCGCACACGGATACACACGGACACAGTCACTTTCCCTTCGACCCTCACAGCAAGCCCGTCAGCGCTGCCAGGGCAGGTATCTAGCCTTACCCCTGTGGTGCAGCCAGAGGAGCCCCATCCCAGCCCGGGCTTCCTCCCCGGCCAGCCCCGCTCCTCGAGCGGGATGCTCCGGGAGGACGAGTCGGGCAGAGCCCGCATCCCCGGCATCCCCCGCCGCACCTTTCCCGCGGCGGCGGGGCGGTCGGTCCTTACCGTAGAGCAGGTTTCTCGTCAGCTGCCCCCCCATGTCGGCGCAGCCCCCGCCCGGCTCCGGCTCGGCTCCGCAGTCCCCGGCCCACGCGGGACCCGGCTGCCCCGCGCCGGCAGCCTCCGCCCACCCCCGCCGCTCCGAGCTGTCATCTTTATTTACATAAGAAGGAGGAGACTTCGCGGCTCCCTGAAATAGCTGCCGGCATTTCACCGATGCGGCGTGTCCGCCCTCCCCACGCACACAGCGCGGTCCCGCAGCTCAAAGGCATCCACGCGCGGCGCTGGCCGGGCTCAAAGCCGGCGGTACCCGGAGCCCCGGCAACGCTAAAGAACAAAGCGACAAAGCGGGAGGCACCGCTGACTTCACGGGGGGG